>CM076573.1:590732803-591332803 GCA_034641835.2 Pinus albicaulis | reverse complement strand
ATGATAAGAATAGTGTAGGAACATCATGTAAAACTCCAATACAAAGGTATCAGACAGTTAAGAGACAGCTTACTGCAAGGAGGGCCAGTTCAGATAATATATCACAGAAATCAATCATCAGGAAGTGAGTGTAGTGCAGAAATATAAGAAGATATTAGCTGACATGAGACTGATACCCAGATACACAACAGAACCATATAAGGGCATACCAATTTATGAATCCTTATATGACAATGGCGTTTTAAAAGCACCCTCCTCAAGCAACTAATATAGCAGAAAATATGGATGAGATGAACATGGAACAGTATATCATGACTAGGCCTATTTAAAGCGCTTGACTAATTCCAGAAAGGGCACCAACAAGGATGAATCCTTACTACAAACTAGTGAGCCACTCGCATTCTAGAACATGATACAAGAAGATAAATAGCATGAAATGAGATATTGTATTAACACATAAGAGAAATTACATACTGTGAGATACCAAAGACCATAATCCTCATTACAGTTATAACTCCTCCTCACTGAGACCCTACGAGCTCTGAACCTTCATACAGAAATATTACAGAATGTATACAAAAGCCTTTTCACTGCACAGTTTGCTGATTGAAATCTGGAACCCCTACAATGTATTTCCATCTAGCTTTTTATAGAAGAGATAGAGGATTCTAGAGGAGGAGATAGATAGAAAGCATTAAATGACTTATTTTGAATTAGATGGCGGAAAACATTTGCGCCCACACTATGAATGACTGGACATAAATGACTGTACTTTACAGCTTATTTCTGGAAATGAATGCTGGAAATGAAAGTCTGCTTATAAACAATGACGTAAATAATAAAATACGTAAACATTCGGCTCTTTTCTGGAGGAGGAAGATCTGCGGCAATAAAACCATGAGGCACCTGCTTCTGTACATGGTACTTTCGATCTTCAGATTTTGAATTTAAGCTTGAAACATTTTTCATGCCGGACACTGAATTCATTGCTCCTTCATTAATAACCTGTGGCTGCATTAATATCCTCATCCGCCCAAATGTGCCCTTTTTATTTTCTCTGGAGAGTTCTATAGATCGAAGCACCCTTATTTAATGGAGGTCACATCATAGTGACTTCTGGATCCTTTCGGCCAATTTTTTTCCCACCGCAAGTTCCTGCAAAAACAAAAGCCTGTTGAATAAAACTAAACACAGAGATAGTGAATATAGTGAGGTTAACAGAAGCGGTGGCATGGATTTGAGAGGATGATGGAATGACGCGGGGCGGAGACTTCAAACAAAATGCTGAGATGCAACACATAACCAAAATATGTGAACAATGGAGGAAAAGTGAATGACATGTAGGCAAAAGACGAAAAAGGCGGAAGAACGCTGATGGTACGCATACTTTGAAAATTAACTTTTTGGGGAAGTTACAAAGGAAAGTCATAACAAAACAATCGGAGCGTAGACTTTTAGAGGTGGGACCCGGAGCGCATGTCGCAAAATCACAAGAGGAGAAAATGCGATGGAGGGAATGATGGAATAACAAAACTCTGCGCTATGTGCTATGCGATGGGCGTGGTCAGTCGAGCGCGGATCGCAAAAACGAAAAGTGCGATGATAGGGGATAGCGCAAATGAGGAACTGCGCTTTTGTGATGAGGCAGACATGTGATGGCACGATTATGCGATCTGCGATAAACGCTCAAATGAGGTAACGTTTGGTTATATGTAAGCAAGGAGGTGCGGAGCTGGAGGAAAAAGGGGCTAGGCCTTATATGACTTTACAGAGCGGATTTTAGCCCCTTTTTTAATGTATTCCGGCTCGGGAAAGGGCAATGATAAAGGGGAAAGAAGAGACTTTGGCCAAAATTTAAATAGGGGGGGCTGAGTTGTACAACATTGGCTCCATCTGGGGACGGCATGTTCGTCCTCGGGAATGTCGAGAACACGCAGACCTCAGACCCTCCTGTATGTGAATCTCATTCTACGATCCCTTTGCAAAAACTTATCCGCTTATTTATATTACTTACATTTCAAAATTGAAATCACACTTGCATTATATACATAAAGTACATCAAGTCTGGTCTTCTTGAGTCAGTACTGAAAGTAGTGTTTAAGGAATTGTCCATTCACAGGGGCGTCCAGCAGATCACCCTGTAGATTTTCTAACATGAAAGTGCTATTTCTCCCTAGGTTCACTATTTTGAATGGACCAAACCACAGCGAGTCAAACTTGGCATGCTTGCCCTTTTCTGCTCTGCGAACATCCCACCTGAGAACCAGGTCTCCAACATGGAAATTCCTATCTTTTGCATGCTGATCAAATACATTCTTCATTTTCTCTTGATACTCTGCTAATCTCTCATTTACCTGGTTGCGTGTTTCTTCCAATTGTACCAGCTGATTAATTCTTCTGATCATGTCATCTGGTTCTTCCTGGTTCTCCTGCATAAAACGTGCCACTGGCAATGCCAATTACAGAGGAAACACAGCTTCTTTCCCATATACCAGCTCATAGGGTGACTTCCCTGTTGCTCTTTTACTGGTTATCCTATTTTCCCATAGAGCAAACTTTAATTGAGAATCCCATTTCTTCTTATTTTCACTGATTGTTTTCTTCAGGGCCCTCACCAGGGTTTTATTTGAAGATTCTGCTAGACCATTTCCCTGTGGATAGTATGCTGTGGAGTGAGTCAATGTAATGTTGTAACTTTGACAGAACTTTACAAACCTGGCGGACTTGAAAGCCTGCGCATTGTCCGTTACAATTCTAGCAGGGCAGCCAAACCTAGATATGATATTTTCCTCTATAAACCTCATAATCACAGCATCTGTAGCATTTCTGGTAGGCACGGCTTCCACCCATTTCATGAAATAGTCTGTGGCTGTTAGTATCCATTTATGTTGGCCACTTGATGGGGGATGTATTTCTCCTATAAATTCTAATCCCCATTTCTGAAATGGTTCATTTACATGAATAGGAATCAGGGGCAAAGCCGCTAATTTCTACCTTTCTGCAAACCTTTGGCACTTGTCGCATGCTCTGACCTGAGCAAAAGTGTCTGAGTACAGTTTTGGCCAGTAAAAACCGGCCCTCAAGATTTTATGTGTTGCAGCCCTCCAACTGTAATTTCCTCCACAAATTCCTTCATGAAATTCTGTCATTGTATTCTGCACTTCATTTTCTGTGAGGCATAACAATAATATACCTAGAGGGTCTCTCCAATAGAGTTGTCCATTGGCAATTACATATTTATGTGATCTCATTCTTACAGCTCTGTATTTTACCTTATCGCAACCTGTAGGACAGCTAAGTGTTAAAATATATTCAACTATTTCTTTATACCAAGGACTAGTTAGATATTTCATATGTATCTTTTGAGTAGCCATCTCCAGTCCTTGCTGCCCTCCTTCTTTTTCTGATTCTTCATTCGCTATCATGGATAGATTAATGCCTAGAGCTTGATGATTTGATTCAGATAACATCTTGGCAAGTCCCTATCCTTTGATCAACTTAGTAGGCCTTATGTCTAAATCATACTCCTGGATTTTTGCAATCCATCTTCCTCTTCTACCTTCGCTATCTCCCTGAACCAGAATGTCTTTGACAGCTGTTGTGGGGACATATGCGATAATGTGAGATTGCAAAACATATACTCTAAAAGCTTTAAGGGACTTTACCAGGGCATATGCCTGCTTCTCGAGTATATTATACTTCAATTCAGCATCATAAAGCACTTGACTGAAGAAAGCTATAGGTTGTTCATATCCCTCCTCATTTTTCTGCAATAATACTCCGGCAATCGTATGTGGTGAAGCAAATGAGAATATCATAAATGGCTTTTTGTAATCGGGTCCAGCTAGCACAGGAGCTTCAGCGAATGCCTGTTTTATCCTCGTGAACGCATCTCTAGACTCCTAGGACCATTTAAATTCATTCTCCTTTTTCAACATATTAGTTATATGCCTAACTATCTTGGCATAGTTAGGAATAAACCTTCTCAGAAAATTAATCCGGTCTAAAAACACTTGCACTTCTTTCTTATTCCTTGGCAAAGGAATGCTTTTTATCACTTCAACTCTCTTAGGGTCTATTTTCACACCATCTTTTGTTACAATGTGCCCTAAGAGTTTTCCCTCATCTAATGCAAATAAAGATTTTTGAGGATTGAGGGATAGGCCATACCTTCTGCATTTTTCAAAGGTTCTTCTTAAATGCTCAATATGTTCATCATTTTTCTTTGAAAACACTGTGATATCATCAAGATAAACTACCAAAAACTTGTCCTGTTCTCCAACAAAGGCTATGTCCATCGCCCTCTGAAAAGTAGCTCCTGCATTAATTAATCCAAATGGCATCCTAGCATACATAAAAGTTCCCCACGGTGTGGTAAATGCAGTTTTCTTCTGGTCTTCTGGAAATACAGCTACCTGATTATAACCAGAAAATCCGTCCATCATTGACATTCTGGATGCTCCTACTACTTTCTGCAGGATGTGGTCCATTTTAGGCAGTGGATAATTATCTTTGAGAGATGATCTATTCAAGTTCCTAAAATCCACACACAGCCTTATTTCTCCATTCTTCTTTCTAAAAGGAACAAGGTTCGCTATCCATTCTGAGTATCTCAAAGGCACAATTATCTTGGCCTTCAGTAATTTTTTGATTTCTTTTTCAATGGAGGGAAGCAGCAGAGGGTTTATCTGTCTGAGTTTCTGCTTATAAGGCTTTGCATCTTCCCTCAAAGGAATTTTATGCTGCATTATATTAACATCAAAAGTTTTTAGGTCCTGATAGGACCATGCAAATACATCTTTGTAAGATTGAAACAACTTCAAATATTTCTCTTTATATTCTTCTGGGACTTTTTTAGATAATTTCACAATTTTGGGATCAGCATAAGTACCCAGATTTAAATCTCCCACTTGATCTTCTTCTGTGGTCTTATTTGGCTGCAATGGAATGTCATCCTTGTTGAATAATCTTTCTAAAGGTACCAAACCTCTGGGTATGACGTTTCCTTTCAGCTGCAGCACTCTATTTCCTGCTATCCTTTCTTCCCATTTATTTTCTGCAACACTTTCAACTTCTTCCTCCTCATTATCATCAATTTCCATATTTGTGAATTCTCCCACTGTCTCCATGAATCTCTTCATCTGTTCATCATCTTCGAAAACCTACCAGTGCTTTATATTATCTAGAATAGATAGTCTGTAACGTACCTCCACTTCATATCTTAAAAGTGGATTCTGGGGAGGACGGAATGTACTGGCAGCTACAGCAAGAGAATCTGCTATTTTGTTTTGCTCCTGGGGCATGAACTGTATATTAAATGCTGAGAAGAAATTTTCTATCATGTCCCACACTTCATTTCTATATGCTTTGAGCCGAGGGTGCTTAGTTTGACATTGGTTTTTGATTTGTCTTACCACCAACTTAGAGTCTCCCAAGACTTTTAGACATTTAATGCCCATGTTCTTTGCTGTTTGCAGTCCCAACAATAGTGCCTCATATTTGGCTACGTTGTTTGTAGCCTCATATTCCAATTTAAAAGACAGTGGCACCCATTTCCCTACAGGAGAAATTAATAATACCCCAGCTCCATTTTCTTCCCTTGAGTTTGCCCCGTCAAAATGCAGAGTCCAAATTTCTGATTCCAGTTCTTCTTTAGGCTTCTCAACTTGTATTTGACCAAAAGGGGGCTCATGAGCACAATTTTGATTTTCTTCTAACATTAAACATGAGAAATCTCCCTCTTTGTTATAAATTGGTGAATTCTCTGAGCAGTCAGCCTTGGTTACCATTTTAACAAATCGTGTCTCCCTATATAACCTCCTCTCCTGACCTCCAAAGACTGGGACAGTTGCATATGTTAAATCCATCTTGATTGATCCCCCAATCTTCGTACCCCAAGACCTTGACAGCAGCATGCCAAATCGGGCTGGGATATCGGCAACCACAATGTCCATGACCACACTTTTTGCTGGAATTTGGGCCAAATTGACCACTAAATCTTTTATCATTCCCAAGCATTTAACCCTTTTAGAATCAAATGAATATAAATCTTTGTATGGTCTTGTAATTTGCAGTCCTAGTTGTTCCATGACAGACAAAGGCATAAGATTATGGGAAGCCCCAGAATCTAACATACAATTGTGTAACAACAAGTCATGAATAACTAGGGACACGTAAAAGGGAGGAGTAGAGGGGTCTATCTCCTCGACATGTGGGCCAAAGACTACCATGGGTCTTTCTTCTTGAAGGTTTAAGCTATCATGCGCAATTGGTACTTCAGGAGGAAGCATAAAAGAGGTAACTTGAGACTGATATACAGGCTGTTTCAATAATTCATTCAGTGGGACAGGAATCTTAATTTTCTCCAGTTCTTTTTGCAAATTGAAAGCAGATGGGGGTTTTTCTAACATAACTTCCTTGGATTCCTTACTTTCAGCTGGAGTCTTAATTTCTTTCGACACCGACTCAACATTAAGAGGACTGATTATTTTTGAAGAAGAAGGAATCTGAATATTAGACTGTGGGGGAATATTTAGAGGGTTATTACCTTTTTCAATGCTTTTCTTTGTGGCTGATTCCTTCCTTGAAGATCTGAGATCATATTTCACATTGAATTGAGCTTCCATGAAATCAGCAAATTGCTTACAGTAATGGTCGATCTCTGCTTCTTCTTCTTGCAGGGGGCACTCCATATCATCATTGTTTGAAAAAGCCAGATTTGAATCTTCTAATCCATAAGCTTCATCTCCAGTGGAGTCATCTGCTGGTCCTTCCAGGTACAAGGGATGTGGTACCTGATCTTGTTTTTCCTTTGTTTCTCTCGGTAATATCTGGAGAGGTGGCCTTCTATACTGGGGATTATATCCTCTGTTGGGAGCATTATAGAAATTTTTGGGAGCTGTATTTTTAGCTTCCATTTCAAGCTTGACCATATTCTTTATCATTTTACTTATTTCATCCATTTTATCTGAATCCTTTTCTTGATAAGAAGCAGAAATCTCTTCTTTGCCTTTCCTCCTAGTATCTTGTTCAGCCTTTCCTTTCAACTTCCCAGTGGAGGCGAAGTTTGCTTCTAATTCCAGCGCATCTGATTGCGCATCATCTAAAGTAGCAGGTTTTCTTTCTCTCAACGAGAATCCAAAGTCAAAATCAAAGGCTGCAATAAATATTATCTTGGCAGCGGCCTCATGGGGCTTCATTTCAGGAGGCAGGCTCAAATATAACTTGTTAAATATTTTGATGAACTCAACCACTCCTTCATTTTGTTTCTTCTTCATAGTATTAAACTCAGTAAGACATTGACCATGATCTTTCTTTTCTCCCCATTTCCTGAGAAAATTTTTCTCCATCTGGTCCCAAGTGGTCACAGAATTATTTCCCAATGTCTTAAACCATTTTCTAGCTTCACCTTCCAAAGACTGCACAAACAATCTCAAGACAACGTCCAGATGTTCAACATTTAAATTCTCTGCAAAAGAGCAGAAAGTCTCAAGATGTTTCTGAGCATCGATATCATTTTCACCATTAAATCTCAGCAGAATCTTCAAATAGTCCTGTGGCATATCATGTAGTACTGGGGGTAAGGCCAGTGGAGCGTATTTGTTCAATAGAAAAGCAGGAACATTAGCCATTGGAGGAGGTGGGAGTTGCACAACAGTCTGAGATACAAATGAAGGGAGGGGAGTAGGAGGAAGTGGGGTATGAATAACAATGGGAATATATTGCACAGAAGCCTGAGGTGTGGATGGGAATAATTCATGGTTAACAGCAGCTACTTCTGTGATCTCTTTAATTTCCTCAGCCTCAGGACTAGGATGAGAAGATTCTTCAATCAAAGCACTTCCTCTACATGGAGTTTCTGAGTAAAAATCGGGATTTTCTGTTCTAACTTCTTGAGAAGAAGAGGGCGGATAATCTTCAACCGAATATTCAGGGTTTTCAGTTTGAACTGACTTCCTCTCCTTCCAAACTCTTTTATGAATGATTTTCTCTGGGTCAGACACGTAAGGTATTTTTGATTGAGATATATCTGACCTCAAATCCGGCTTACGAGGAGCCAGGACTACCAATAAATTTTATCAAATAAATACCAGTGGAGTCGGAGGGGTGAGAGATACGCAACTCTTCAACTCTCTATGCTCACCTGATTAGAGAGTGAAACAATTTGTCGAGACCCAGGGAAACTGATATTATTTGAATTCGGTCCTCGGCAACGGCGCCAGAAAGATGTTGTGGTGTATTTTGTCACCCCCTAGAGACAATCTAGAGTTGCCATAGACCAGTGCCTAGGACATCTTAATATATCAGGGAGACACGTAATATAGCTTGGGTTGTCAATCCAAATGCCTTCCTACTATCTCTTGTTTGAACAAGGAAATTAGGTTTGAATGGGACCAATCTCTCTCAGAAGCTGAGACAATGATAAGAATAGTGTAGGAACATCATGTAAAACTCCAATACAAAGGTATCAGACAGTTAAGAGACAGCTTACTGCAAGGAGGGCCAGTTCAGATAATATATCACAAAAATCAATCATCAGAAAGTGAGTGTAGTGCAGAAATATAAGAAGATATTAGCTGACATGAGACTGATACCCAGATACACAACAGAACCATATAAGGTCATACCAATTTATGAATCCTTATATGACAATGGCGTTTTAAAAGCACCCTCCTCAAGCAACTAATATAGCAGAAAATATGGATGAGATGAACATGGAACAGTATACCATGACTAGGCCTATTTAAAGTGCTTGACTAATTCCAGAAAGGGCATCAACAAGGATGAATCCTTACTGCAAACTAGTGAGCCACTCGCATTCTAGAACATGATACAAGAAGATAATATGCATGAAAGAGATATTAGATTAACACATAAGAGAAAATTACATACTGTGAGATACCAGAGACCAGAATCCTCATTACAGTTATAACTCCTCCTCACTAAGACCCTACGAGCTCTGAACCTTCATACAGAAATATTACAGAATGTATACAAAATCCTTTTCACTGCACAGTTTGCTGATTGAAATCTGGAACCCCTACAATGTCTTTCCATCTAGATTTTTATAGAAGAGATAGAGGATTCTAGAGGAGGAGATAGATAGAAAGCATTAAATGACTTATTTTGAATTAGATGGCGGAAAACATTCGCACCCACACTACGAATGACTGGACATAAATGACTGTACTTTACAGCTTATTTCTGGAAATGAATGCTGGAAATGAAATTCTGCTTATAAACAATGAAGTAAATAATAAAATACGTAAACATTCAGCTCTTTTCTAGAGGAGGAAGATCTGCGGCAATAAAACCATGAGGCGCCTGCTTCTGTACATGGTACTTTCGATCTTCAGATTTTAAATTTAAGCTTCAAACCTTTTTCATGCCAGACACTGAATTCATTGCTCCTTCATTAATAACCTGTGGCTGCATTAATATCCTCATCCGCCCAAATGTACCCTTTTGATTTTCTCTGGAGAGTTCTATAGATCAAAGCACCCTTCTTTAATGGAGGTCACATCATAGTGACTTCTAGATCCTTTCCGCCAATTTTGTTCCCACCGCAAGTTCCTGCAAAAACAAAAGCCTGTTGAATAAAACTAAACACGGAGATAGTGAATATAGTGAGGTTAACGGAAGCGGTGGCATGGATTTGAGAGGATGATGGAATGACGCGGGGCGGAGACTTCAAACAAAACGCTGAGATGCAACACATAACCAAAATATGTGAACAATGGAGGAAAATCGAATGACATGTAGGAAAAATATGAAAAAGGCGGAAGAACGCTGATGGTATGCATACTTTGAAAATTAACTTTTTGGGGAAGTTACAAAAGAAAGTCATAACAAAACAATCAGAGCGTAGACTTTTAGAGGTGGGACCCGGAGCGCATGTCGCAAAATTGCAAGAGGAGAAAATGCGATGGAGGGAATGATGGAATAACAAAACTCTGCGCTCTGCGCTATGCGATGGGCGTGGTCAGTCGAGCACGGATCGCAAAAACGAAAAGTGCGATGACAGGGGATAGCGCAAATGAGGAACAGCGCTTTTGCGATGAGGCAGACATGCGATGGCGCGATTATGCGATCTGCGATAAACGCTCAAATGAGGTAACGTTTGGTTATATGTAAGCAAGGAGGTGCGGAGCTAGAGGAAAAAGGGGCTAGGCCTTATATGACTTTATAGAGCGGATTTTAGCCCCTTTTTTAATGTATTTCGACTCGGGAAAGGGCAACGATAAAGGGGAAAGAAGAGACTTTGGCCAAAATTTAAATAGGGGGGGGGCTGAGTTGTACAAAATTTGCCAAAGCAAGGAAATGGAAGGGGAAAAAATCCCATCCAAAATCCGAGGCTAAAGGCAAGAAGCTAGATTTGTCCAAAGTGAAGTGCTTTCACTATCACGAACATGAGCATCTCGCCACTAACTGCCCACAGAAAAAGAAGAACAAGAAATTTTTTGGAGCTATAGTGGATGAGGCCTTAGCCTCGCAATTTGAAATTTATTTCTCCTTGATCTCATACTTGGTTTCAAGGGAAATGGGATCAGTGTGGTATCTTGATAGTGGTGCTTCCTTCCATATGACAAGAGACAACGAGTTGTTTAGTGACTTGGAGGAGAAGGATCTCCAAATGCATATAGAGATGGGCGATGATGGTAGATACAGTGTGACTGGCATTGGAACCATTACCTTTGAGAGGGAGTCGGGTAAACCATTTATGTTGAAAAATTTTATGCATGTTCCAGGTCTGAAGAAGAACTTGGTCTCGGTCGCTATGTTGGAGGACAGAGGTTATGACGTTGTTTTCAGCAAGGGAAAAGCTTTCCTGTGACATAAAACAACAGGCCAAACCAAGAGGATATGGATTTGAGTTAATAATATCTACAAGCTGGAGGTAGATGATTGCGCTACAATGATGGGAAAATCAGAAGAAGTGGTGAGCTGAGATGAGGGCGAATTATGGCACAGGAGATCGGGCCATCTTCACCATGGTGCCTTGAAGATTTTGCAGCAGATTTATACTGGACTTCCCAAGGGTACTCTTGCGTAGTTAGATCAGTGCAAGGGATGTACTATGGGTAAGTTTGTGAAGACCACCTTTCATGAGAAGGAGAACCGTGCTTCAGTGATCCTGAAGAGAATTCACACAGACGTGTGTGGACCTTTCTCGGTTGCTTAAAAAACAAAACATAATTATTATGTTATATTTTTTGATGAATATTATCATAGATGTTGGACCTTCTTTATGCAGAAGAAGAGTGAAACATTCTCAATCTCCTGTGAGTTTAAAGCATTGGTGCAGAAGGAGTCGGGGAAGAAAGTGAAGGCTCTATGGAGCGATAATGGTGGTGAATATATCTCTAAAGAATCAAAATACTTTTGTATAAAAGAAGGAATTCAAAGAGAACTCATAGCACCTCATAACCCATAGCAGAATGGGGTCGTGGAGAGGAATAACAGAACGATCGTGGGTGTTGCACGAGCTATACTGCATGACCAAGGCCTACCGATGCACTTGTGGGCAGAAGCATGCAAGACTGCGGTTTATGTGCAAAACCGTTGTCCTCATAGAGTAATTGGCATGAGTAAACCTGAATTTGAAGATTTTTGGCTCATCTGTTTACATTCATGTGACAAAGGACTCCAGGAAGAAGCTGGAGCCAACTGCAGAAGTTGGGATATTTGTGGGGTACACAGAAGCACCCCATAATTATCATGTGTATTTTCCAAATAGTCAGATGACTGTGGTGCGATGGGATATAAAATTCAATGAGGTGAAGGCCATGAAGCTGTCGCTTGAGAGGGAGCTACACTTGCATGCAGAGGAAGAGCTACTTGTTCCCAAAGATGATCCTCTAGATGTGGATCATCCATAGGAGGAGATTCATGGAGTGGAGGAGTCCACTCATGCAGAATCAAACATCAGAACAGGCAGAAAGCGTACCACAGAAGTTGAGAGACTAAATCTTAATGGAGCACAGAATGTAGGAGTCCCTACATCATAGCGCAAACAGAGACAGTCACCTGACCAATTTACTGGATACATGGATCTTATGAGAAAGTGTATCGTGACAAAGCCACATTCTTTTGAAGAAGCAGCGTAGGAGCCCACATGGGTAGATGCCATGGTGGAGGAGTATGACTCCATTGTCAGAAATAGTGCTTGGGAGATTTTTCCAAGGCCAGTGGGTAAATTAGTGGTAGGTTTAAGATGGATCTACAAGGTAAAGCAAGCTATTGATGGGAGCGTCGACAAGTATAAGCCAAGATTTGTTGCCCGAGGCTTCTCATAGATTTAGGGGATTGATTATGAAGAAACCTTTGCACCTGTCACACGGTATTCTTCCATAAGGACCATCCTTTCTCTCTCAGCGCAGATGGGTTGGCACATTCATCAGATGGATGTGAAGACTACATTCCTTAATGGGATCATTGAGGAAGAAGTGTACATTGAGCAGCCTGAAGGATTTGATATACTCCATTGTCAGAAATAGTGCTTGGGAGATTTTTCCAAGGCCAGTGGGTAAATTAGTGGTAGGTTTAAGATGGATCTACAAGGTAAAGCAAGCTATTGATGGGAGCGTCGAGAAGTATAAGCCAAGATTTGTTGCCCGAGGCTTCTCATAGATTGAGGGGATTGATTATGAAGAAACCTTTGCACCTGTCACACGGTATTCTTCCATAAGGACCATCCTTTCTCTCTCAGCGCAGATGGGTTGGCACATTCATCAGATGGATGTGAAGACTACATTCCTTAATGGGATCATTGAGGAAGAAGTGTACATTGATCATCCTGAAGGATTTGATATCTTTAGCAGCGAGTCACATGTGTGCAGACTCAAAAGAGCGTTGTATGTGCTAAAGCAAGCACCACGTGCTTGGTACACTCGGATCGATAACTATTTCACCAGACTTGTCTTCACCAAGAGTGAGGCGGATGCAAACCTGTACCAAATTGTGGTGGAGGGTATGATTTTAATCCTTGTTCTTTATGTTGATGATTTAATACTGAGCAGTTGATAGACTCATGCAAGGCAGATCTTGCAAATGATTTTGAGATGAAGGATTTCTATTGAGGAAGAACCTTAAGAATAAATACCCTAAACTCCAACTCTTTTTGGGTCGGGGCTTTATCTTTATGAGTCTTTTCCTTGATTAACTTACACTGCTTCAATTGATCCTGTTTCAATCCAAGTTCTCATAGATCCTATAGGGTATTCACTAGGTCATTTGACCATGGATGAGTCAACATCTCCGGTTGTACCATCTATTACAATTGCGACAACATCTATTGTTGCTTCTTCGTCGATGTTTACCACGTCACCCAAGTCACATCTTTATGGTGGTCCGTCCATCCCATTGAGTTGCCAAACATTATATGGAACCTACTCTAGTCCCTCCTCAAATCCATGGAATTCACCCATGTCATCTTCTGGTATCTTATCTAGTACATCTCTAATAAGTATTGAACGGCTTGATCCTTTATACACATATTTAGTTCAGCACCAAGTTGGTCCATCTGGGTACTTTTCATCCAATTCAATCTCGACTAGACTACCACCATTTGGAGATAAATATATTCCATCTTATTATACTCCTCATGTTGGGGGGGAACCTATGGTCACCCATTTTGACAGTACTTCATCGTTTTATGGTCACCCAAATGTTGGAATGATTGTTTTTCAGTGGCGGCCTATCCTCCCCGTTCAACCACAAATGGTTGTGCATTCATACCAGCTGGTTCAACCTATTGCACCTACATCTACCCCACATTTCAATACTTCATTATCCTATTTACAGACTCATTTTGTTTTACCTCAATCGTCTCAAGTAGATCCTCCAACCCATTACCCTAAAGTCTTGGGCCTCTAGACTCCACCTCCTTGGGCTGGTTTACAACAACCACCTGTATCTAGAATTTTACATCCACATGTTTGATTACCCTTTTATGGGATGTCACAGGCTCCTACCAATCTTACCTTTCATAACCAAGTCCAATCTATTCTGGTTTGGGCTATAATCTTGGTGGGAAATCACCTTGGCAGCCACAGCCTAAAATGTCACATCAAAAATTCCAACAACAACGAGCTTATCCAGGTCTTGGTCAACAGATCCCTCAAGCATTTGGTCATAAAAATAACCCCTATATGGGTTACCAGTAGCAAATGCCTTATGCTGGTGCACAAAGGCATATTTCCCAATAAATTCCATCCTATCTTGGTTATGATCAACCTGACTTGAATTGATAGTTTCCTTTTGTCGCAACATTAGAATTACCTGATTTAAATCAGCTTACCAATGATCCCATCATCTATTCTCCTTGGTGGCCAGTGATTCCACATAAATTACCCTCTGACATTCCAAAAATCAATGGAAACCCTAGAGAAGACCCATCTACACATGTTATTACTTATCGTTTGTGGTGTTCATCTAACTCCTTGAATGATGATTCTGTTAGACTCCATATTTTCGAGCACACGCTCATTGGTCCGGCTGCACTTTGAGGATGGTTCTTTTACTGTGTCAACCTCATTAAAAAATGAAATGGGTTTCATGAGTATAGTTCCTTTTACTGTGTCAACCTCGTTAAAAAAATGAAACAGATTCCTATGAGGATGGTTCTTTTACTGTGTCAACCTCATTAAAAAATGAAATAGGTTTCCTTGAGGATAGTTATTTTTCTTGTGTCAACCTAGTTAAAAAATGAAACAAGTGCCTATGAGGATAGTTCCTTTTATTGTTTCAACCTCATTAAAAAATGAATCAGTCCATCATGAGCATAGTTATTTTCATGTGTAAAGCGTTAAAAAATGAAACAAATCCTCTCCTAGTTAAGTCGACTCTTTCATCTGATCTCGTAAATGAACCTTCATTATATCCACCTATTAGTAACCAGTAGTCTACTTAGGTGAATGAAATCAAGCTTGGGGGGCATGTTCTCTTGCAGGTGACTGATCTAAAAATGAATGCTAGTTAATTTTGTGCTAGTTTCATTTCAGATATAAACTTTTCTTTGCTTTGTTTTACTTATCCTTCATGGGTAAGTTTATGAGCATGTGATTGTCAAACAATGTCCTTAGTGAAATTATGAGTTTTTCATAAGCTTAAAAAAAAAAAATTTAAATGACAAACAAAAGAAATATTAAACACAAAAAACACACATAACAGAGCTTAACACAGAGAATTTTGATAAAGGAATTCACCCCTCTTGGGCTATATCTCCTTGGTCCAGATTCATAGTGTGACCTTTTTATTAGCTTCAAGTGTGCTCAAATTGTTGTTACAAGCTTTAAAACCTCTTGGAACATGTTCCAATGAGTTTAAAACATTATAATCTTCCAAAAATGACTATTTTTTTGTTGAATTTGGACTTTGTATGTTGATCAATAGTTGTCATTGAATTCAACCCAAGCAGCACCAGGGGCTACCCCAATATTGTATGTTTACATTCATATATGGCATGCCATGTAATTCTTCACAGTTTCAGAGATATTCATGTTTGAAGTTTGTACCCCCAGTTAGTGGGCTAAAACCCCATGGGATTGTGGCATGGTTCATTGAAAACTCATAATTAATATTTTTTAAGCTCCTAAAATCCCTCCCACGTTCACTTGTTTAAGCCCCTCTCAAACTAAGCATTTATATGAATTGTGATCCTCATATCCTCCTTATGCAAGGGATTTCGCCATCTGAAACAAGTCATCATGGAATTTTCACTCTAAATTTTTTCTACGAAGGTTCAAAAGCTAAAATATTCATGAGGCGAAGCAGAAATCCTGAGGAATCTCCTATAAAAATTTTAGATCAAGGTGCACAACATTTTCGGAGATATGATCTGTGGAAGTCAGTGTTTTTGCAGGCTCCTGAAATTCATCTCAAAGGAGTGACCTTGGGAAAATCGTCATAACTCTCTCTCTCTGAGTATCAGATTGGAATTTTGTAAAAGTGGCAGATAGTGCACAGACTGTAGGTTTCTCTCTATCAATTTTAGAGCTGAATGAAGAAATAGTTACACGTGGCATGCCTTACAAGTTCGCTATACTGAAACAGTCCATAATTAGGGCATTTTGAAAGATTGGGCATAACTCTCTCTTGAAGAATCCAAATTAGGTCAAACTCATGGCATTGGAAATATGACTTAGAGGACTACTACAGGACTAAAAATCACATATCCAGGATCTGAAATAACAGAGATACACCAGATTCAAGATCGAGCTCCTAGAAGGAAAGAAAAAGCTAGATCATGTGTTGTCAAGGGATAGAAAGGACCAAACTTTATAGGGTAGCAAAGCAAAGCAAGGTGCAACAGAGGGTAGCATGACAAGAGCAACAACCAAGGTGCGGAACAATAGAAATAAGTTCATCACATGAAGTCTTCAAGTGGCCAGCATTGCATACAGTTACTGTAAAGTATTTCCAACAATTGGTATTAGAGCTTGGTTCCTTCAATAGAAGTTTAACAATTGGAAGGAGGTCATGGATCATACCAAGAATGGTGTGCCTTTGTTCAATGAATATAATTATGCACTTAGGAAAGGAAGAATGGAGGTCTATCTCTTGGCGCAAGGTTACAAAGTATGGGACACTATTCAAAATGGATTTACATCAACCACAGATAAACAAGGTAAGAAGAATTTGGTAAATGATGCAAAAGAAAATAATATTATTATCATTGGACTTATTGAATCTACTTATCATAAGGTGTTGGGTTTTAAAACTTCCAAAAATGTATGGGACAAGCTTGATAATATATATGCAGGTGAATCAAATGTTAAAGAAGCAAAGCTTCAAACCTATAGAGAAAAAATTGAGCAACTCGGAATGAAAGAAGATTGCAACATTGTTGCATACTTCCAATACGTTGATGAAATAAAAAATACTCTGGAAGGATTGGGAGAGCCAGTTGACAAGAAGACTATTATACGAAAGATTCTTAGAACGTTACCAGGGTGATTCAACCCAAAGGTATCAGTCTTAGAATACAGTGAAAATCTGGACAAACTCAACAAAGAGGAATTACATGGAGTTCTTAGAGCATATGAAATGAGACTTGATGAAGAAGAGGGTACTTTGCATCTAGAAACTGCATTTGTTGCATCTAAGAAAACCAATAAGGACAAGCAACCTTCAATTGAAAAGACATGCACCTGCAAGTGTGAAGAAAAAGGAGATGATGGAGAAGGCCTTTCAGATGAAGAATATGCTTACATTACAATAAAGCTAAAAATTGTTAAGGGAAAATTCAAAGGCAAACTTCCATTTATATGTTTCGGCTATGGTGAGGTTGGGCATTTCGTAGCAAAATGTCTGAACAGAAGTGATGGCAACTCAAAAGGAAAGAAACACCTTAAGAAATTCAACAAGCAAGAAAAAAGGAAAGGATCCAAAAGGAACTTTCTCTCTAAAGAAGATAGTTCATCATCCAATGAAGACAGTAATAGTGAAGAAGAAGCCAATTAGAGAGTATTGTTTATGGCCAAGCACAATAAATAAGAGGTATCAAACAATGAAGAAGAAGGGTTGACCATAGAAGAATTTTCTAAGCAGGAAATCAAGTTTGTAAAAGAGCTGAAGGCTGAGAAAATTCGTTCCAATACTCTTGAAGAACAATTTCAAGGTCTCAAAATTGTTGTTGAAGAACACAAATGTATTGAAGAGTCACTTCAAAAGAAGTTGGAAGAAAGCAACCAAGAAAGGGAAGCATTAGAAGCTGAAGTAGTCTCACTACATAAGGAACTGAAGAAGGGAAAATATGTCCAAAATTGTGCCAACATCTCAAGGGCATTGGAAGAAATCATCAACAATCAATGATCTTACAACGATAGAACTGGCTTCGTACAAAGAAGAAGAAGCAGGACCTTCTACAACAAAATACAATGAACCTATGAGATCTAACATGCATGTAGAATTCATTGGACATGATTCGCAAGAACATCCTTGGAAGATGATCCCTCGACAAAGATTTCCATCCAGGTACCAACATATTTTTATGGTTATTGTTATTCATGTGGAAAATTTGGTCATAAAGTTGTATAATGTCACACGTACCCTAGGAACCAATACAATTCCAGGAGATCCTTCAAATATGAACCTCCCAAGGCTCAACGAAACATCAATAGATTTGAACATTTAAGAAATAATATGGAATGTTACAAATGTCAGAACTTTTGACACATAGCTAGAGACTGCAAACTTGAAAATCCTCTAGAAGAATCTCTGAAGCCACAGAATGAAAGAACATGGAAGGAGAAGAAGACTGATAATTGTACTCTCGATCTCAAGGCTCAAAACAACAAATATGTGTGGTATGTTGACAGCGGTTTCTCAACGTATATGACTGGAGATAGAAGGAAATTTTTATCTCTGAAAGAGAAGAAGGATGGAACCGTATCCTTTGGAAATTATGGATCTTAAAATGTTATAGGATCAGGTACCGTCACTCTCGGAAGCAAAGATGTTATAGCCAAGAATTTTCTATTGGTTGAAAACATGAATCATAATCTGATTAGTGTTGGAAAAATGTGTGATCAAGGAAACACGATGCTATTCAACTCCACAAAATATGAAATTAGGAAAGGCAGGTATGGTAAAATTGTGGCTACAGCAAGTCGAGCTCCAAACGACATATATTTTCTAGATGAGGAAACTAAAGCATTTCTATTATCTAAAGATGATGAAAGTTGGTTATGGCACAAACGAATGGGTCACATAAACTTTGACAATATTGTCAGGATAAGAAAAAAGGAAACAGTACGAGAAATGCCAAAAATCTCAAAACCTTCCAACACACTATGTGAGGCATGTCAGCACAGCAAGCAAACAAAATTCCAATTTAAAACAAAAGAACACTTTGCATCACATCCATTGGAATTGATACATACTGATCTATGTGGTCCTGTGAGAACAAAAGGCTTATATGGAGAATTATATTTCATGTTAATGATAAATGACTATACCAGGATGACAGTCGTAAGTTTCCTAAGGAAAAAATCTGAAGCATTTGAGTGCTTTAAGATCTACAAGGAGTTGGTCGAAAATGAAACTAATTTTAAAATAAAGTGTCTAAGATCAGATAATGGTAGAGAATTCACTTCCAAATTATTTCAGAAATACTGTGATGAAAATGGAATAAAAAGACAATTTTCAACAACACGAACACCTTAACAAAATGGAGTTGCTGAAAGAAAGAACAAAACCGTACAGGAAATGGGTGGAACAATGTTGAAGGACTCAAAATTGGATGAAAATTTCTGGGTTCAAGCAATTGATACGACAGTCTTCATTATCAACCGAAGAGTTCTCAGAAATAATTGCAACAAGAACCCATATGAATTATGGAAAGGAAAACCAAATAATGTAAAATATTTCAGAATCTTCAGAAGCAAATGTTATATAAAAAGAGAAGATCAAAATTTGGGTAAGTTTGAATCATGTGTTGATGAAGGTATCTTTGTTGGTTACTCATGCAAAAGAAAGGCCTATAAATGTTATAATCTAAGATGAAAACAGATAGTGGAGAGCATAAATGTTACATTTGACAAAGATGGTGTTCTAACGAATAATGATGAGGATCTAGAATCTTTGAAACTTGAGACAGAGGCTGAAAAAGACACAGATAAAATTCTAGAACAAGAAGCAACTATCGACTAGCAAGAAGTAAATAATGATCATCAAGATATACCAAAACAACAACAAGAAGCTCCTCCAAAGAGAACAAAAGAATGGATTCAAAAGAACCATCCAACAAATCAAATCATTGGTGACATAAATGAAGGTCGACAACGTCGTTCGTCACAACAAGCTCACATTGCTTTTCTAGCAACCTTTGAGCCTAGTAGTTTTGAGGAAGCCAGCCAAAATGAACATTGGGTAGCAGCTATGAATGAAGAATTGGATCAAATTGAGAAGAATAACACCTGGGAATTAGTTCCATGACCAAAAGATAAAAAATGGCATTGGGACTATATGGGTGTTCATGAAAAAATTGAATGAAGATGGACAGGTTACTAGAAACAAAGAAATATTGGTTTGCAAAGTCTATGCACAAGTGGAAGGAATTGATTTCGACGAAACATTTGTACCAGTTTCTAGAATGGAAGCCATCTGAATGTTTCTCGCCTATGCATGTTCAAGAAAAATCAAAGTCTACCAAATGGATGTTAAGTCAACATTTCTGAATGGAGAATTAGAAAAAGAAGTTTACATCGAACAACATGAATTTTTTCTACTAGCAGAAAAAGAAGACTATGTTTGCAGGCTAAAGAAGGCTCTATATGGTCTCAAGCAGGCTCCCAGAGCATGGTATGCTCATCTTGATGGATATCTACGTCAAAAAGGGTTCAAGAAAGGTATTGTTGATAGCAATCTTTATGTACAAATAGATAAATATAATTTAAAAATCGTTGAGGTATATGTGGATGATATAATATTTGGTAGCAATGATGATCAATTAAGTAAGAAATTTTCTACAAATATGCAAAGTGATTTCGAGATGTCTTTACTTGGTGAACTAACATACTTCTTAGGGCTTCAAATATCTCAGTAAGAGAAAGGAATATTTATATGTCAAGCCAAGTACATCAAGGAAATGCTCAAGAAATTCAAAATGGAAGATTGCAAACCCATCCTTACTTTGATGGTAACAGGTTGCAAATTTAACATAGACGACTCATCTAGGGATGTGGATCAGAGGTTGTACAGATGTATGATTGGTAGTCTTCTACATGTAATAGCTTCCCAACCATATGTTATGCAAGCAGTTGGACAAGTAGCAAGATTCCAAGCAACACCAAAAGAATCACATATTGTTGTTGTCAAAAGAATTCTTCTATATCTAAAGGGCACAGAAGAATATGGCTTGTGGTATCCCAAGAGTAACAATCTCATTATTCAAGCCTTTATAGATGCAGATTGGGCAGGAAGCGTTGATGATCGTAAGAATACTAGTGGAGCAGCATTCTAATAGGTGGTTGTCTCGTATCATGGTTGAGAAAAAAGAAAACCTCAATCTCGTTATCTACAGCAGAAGCAGAATACATTGCAGCGGTAGCATGTTGTACTCAAGTCCTTTGGATGAAACAAACTTTACAACATCTTCAAGTAAAATTCAGTGAGCCTATTCCCATATTCTGTGACAACACCAGTGCCATCAGCATCTCTAAGAATCCTGTCATGCATTCAAAAACAAAACGCATTCCGATCAAATATCATTTTGTTAGAGAACAAGTCGTTGAAAAGAATATCAAAATTGAGTATGCTGGTACAAAAAAAAAAAATCATTGATATCTTTACTAAACCTTTACCTCATGAAGCATTTGAATATCTTCGCCAGAATCTTGGGATTCTCCCAAGTTCTCATTAGATTTTCCTTATTCACAATATAAAGGGGGAGTGGAAGTGTGTACAGGTCCACAGGATGGTTGTGTGTCAGGGGGAGTTACCCTTTTCCATTGATGTCAAAGGGGGAGATAAAGTTGTAGGAAGATGTGTCATGATCGCAGGGTGAGTACTTGTGTTTCCATCAATGCCAAAGGGGGAGATTGTTGATCAACGGTTGTCATTGATGTCAACCCAAGCAACACCAGGGGCTACCCCAATATTGCATGGGAATTTTGACCTACCAAATTAATATATTATGGGTCAAGAATTATTTTGATTGTTTCTACTTGTTGAGATGTTTCTGTTGATATATGGAACACCACGTAATTCTTCACGGTTTGAGAGATATTCATGTTTGAAGTTTATACCCCCAGTTAGTGGGCTAAAACCCCATGGGGTTGTGGCATGGGTCATTGAAAAGTTATAATTAATATTTTTTAAGCTCCTAAAATCCCTCCCACGTTCACTTGTTGAAGCCCCTCTCAACCTAAGCATTTATATAATTGTGATGCTCATATCCTCCTTATGCAAGGGATTTCGCCATCTGAAACAGGTCATTGTGGAATTTTCACTCTAACATTTTTTCTACAAAGGTTCATAAGCTGAAATTTTTATTAGGCGAAGCCAAAATCCTGAGGAAGATCCTCTAATAATTTTAGATCATGTGCGCAATATTTTCAGAGATATGATATGTGGAAGTCAGTGTTTTTGCAAGCTCCTAAAATTCATCTCAAAGAAGTGACCTTAGGAAAATTGTCATAACTCTCCCTCTGAGTATCGGATTGGAATTATGTAAAAAGTGGCAGATAGTGCATGGAATATAGTTTTCATTATATCAATTTCAGAGCTGAATGAAGAAACAGTGACATGTGGTACTTCGTTTAACTTTTCTCTACTTAAACAATCCATAATTAGAGCATTGTGAAAGATTGGGCATAACTCTCCCTTGAAGAATCCAAATTGGGTCAGACCTGTGGCATTGGAAAGAAGACTCAGAGGACTACAATAGGACCGAAAATAAAAAATAGGGGATCTGAAATAACAAAGATACACTAGATTCAATATCAAGCTCTTAGAAGGCAAGAAAAAGCTAGATAACGTGTTGTCAAGGGCTGCAAAGGACCATACTTTCTAGGGCAGCAAAGAAAAGCAAGGTGCAGTAGAGGGTAGCATGACAAGAGCAGCAACCAAGGTGTAGAACAGCAACAAGAAGTTCATCACATGAAGTCTTGAATTGGGCAGCACTGCATATAGTCACTGTAAAGTATTTCCAACATTATATGCTTTGACAATGACACCTGGTGGCCCTGGCCTTCAAAAATATTCAAACGCACAAAAACACCTATAGATGAAATTTTCTACCTCTAAAACCTACTCCATTGAGTTCACATGTAAATTAGCCAAAAATGACTTTTACTGAGCTCCATTTGGTCAAAAATTGAGTGAGTTATGACCAAAACAAAATTTGCCCCAATTTCTCCTCCAAAACTGGAGAAAATTCCAGTTAATTTTCTAAATTTGGAAAACCCGCCAAAATTGGCGTAGCCTCTGAAATTTGTGCCAATTTAAGTGCTAGATTAATTAGCTCTTATCCTAAGTTAGCAGGTAGATAAGATAGGTTTAACGTTAATCGCGCTTTACACGCTAATGACATTTTAACGTCATTAACCCACTTCTTAACTTTAATTAAACACGATTATAAAAATATGACGTTCAACTATTTAGCACATGGTTCTTGAGTTGTGGCCACATGGGGAGGGGGTTGGCCCACTCCAACCCACAAACTGTCGGTGACTTTAATTCAAATTTATGCGAAGAATGTAATGGGTAAGAAATCCCCGATAGGAGAGATGGTGGAGCACGCAGTTTATGGGCGTGAGGTAAGGGGTTCAACCCCCCACTCTACCATATAATTGTTCTCCAATGCATAATGAATTCCTTCCACTAATTTTTTGATTTGGCCAAACTTAACCCCGCTCCAGACTTGTATAGTGGCTCCACCAAAGTTGGTGATATCTGATGTGAGGTGGTTTTCAAACTTTAGTGTATATATATATATATATATATATATATATATATATATATATATATATATATATATATATATATATATATATATATATATATATATATATATATATATATATATATATATATATATATATATATAATCCAATGTCAAGCATAACTTAATCAAATAATTCGACCCCCATAGGTTAGGAGGTGGCCCACCAAAGAGGACACATGGAGCCCTCTAGTTGGGTTACACTCCAACCCTTAAAAAAAATTCAAATTCCAACCTAGGAAGAATTGGAGGTCATTGGGGAATTTTTCTCTTCACTTAACCCATTTGGAGAATCTGAATATGACACTTGTCATAGTGCTGCTGGTTACAATTTGGATAATATTCCTGCAATGCTGACTATACCTGCCACATCAACACTATACCTGTTCTGCTCCTTTTCTGCCTGTTTTGGAAAATGAACAACACATGATAACTCAGTCATACGAACTCGGATTTTGATGAAACGAGTTGCACCGGAATCCTGGTGACGAACTCTATCACGTCATTCAGGTTCAAAGTAATTTCTAACACTTTGAAATTTTAGCTAATTTTAGGCCCTGATCCAAATTGTGATCACACCTTCCCATTAACGAGATTTTGAACCCACAAAAGCTGATAATTATCTTTTTGAGCTTCAACACTCTTCTTATTTCAAGTTATATCAACTGATTTTACTTGAAAAGTCTTACTTGGAAATTATCTTAACATGCCTTACATCGCAACTGGCTATGTTTGTCAACCACTGTTCTCTGGTTATTGCTACCCCACTTCATCATTGTTGACCGTTGTTGACAGATACATACCCTGTTGTACCAAATTGATCTCTATGTGCTTGGAAAATTGTTAACCTTCCCACTTAGAATCAAGCCCCTCTTGCAATAAAGGCATACAAGCTTCTTCGTGGAAATCCTCTAATCCAAATTAAACTTGCAATATGAGTGAAATCTTGGTGTCAACACATAAAAAACCAGCTTGTTCTACAATGATTGCAAAACACTTTGCATCTCGTCCACTTCTCACTAAATGGACCTCAAAATTCCTGTGACATATTGTCACAAGAACACACAATCAATCTTGAAAATAAATCATTATGCAAGAATTGAAATGGCGACCACCTGTTTTTTGCTCCTTCAAAGCAATGATTGTCACCTCCTATAACATCGAGTACATGGTGATCTACTTGCACATTGGTGTATCCAATATCGACCCATAATCGATAAACACCATCAACTAAAACATAAGTCGATCAACATAATCGAGAAACATAGTCGAAAAAAAGCATGTGACATCAACAACACAAGTTGACATGACATGTGCAACACAATCGACATAAATCGATATGAAATGTGTGCAACACAATCGACACCAGTCGATAAACATATGTACAGCACGATCGACATAAATCAATATGAAATGTGTGTGACACAATCGACACATGTCGATAAACATATGTGCAGTACAATTGACACAAATTTACATTCCTGCTGAACATCCTCTTCTTGTGAATCATCTTGACTCACATCGATGATGGAATCTCCTATTCCATTCTCGCCAATATTTTTCTCCACTTGCTTCAAATGCTTTGGATGAGTTGTTGGATACAGTGTCCAACATTGGGCAATGAGATTCCCTTCCTCTGACAATAAGTGCTAATATTTTGCATCTTTTGTTCAAGTCACCTTTGCTTTGACTGTTTCCTGTATGCTATCATTCTCTTCTAGCATCTTTAAACTTGATGGTTATACAAACCACAATATGAACAACAGCTTTTTCTCCCATTCATGCATGCAGATATGTCATGCTTAACATAATCATAAAAAAACATTATTATAGGAATAATTATACCTTGAATGATTCTTTTAATTTTCATTTTTATCACCTTCTTGAGAAGATGAACTTGAAGAGGTTCCAGCTCTCTTTTGAAGACCAAAAACAATGTTCATGTCCTTAGATTTTTCACAACTCTCTTGTTCGTCATAAGCTCCATGCCTAAAAGAATCTTGTTGCAACATGGGATTCAAACAATTGCATTCATCTTGAATACAAACTTTGCATGTTTGAGGGTTTGAACTTGCAACAAAAGTCCTTCTTGGAACTGTTTCAAGTGCCTTCATGGCTTTAGAACTCTCCATAAAATTGTCCATAGCCAAGACCCAAATACTTAGGCCTTTCCTCAACCATATTTGGCTCAACTATGCCTTGTGCATGTTTGCCTAATCCTTTACCTTCATAGCCCATTTTGATCATCAATTTGGACCCTATTCCTCTAGTGTGTTTTTCAAATGAACTTACATATTTATCTTGAGAGGAAATTGAAGACAAACTTGAATTATTTACCTCTTCTTCAAGTACATGCTTGGCTAAGGTTTCTTTGGCATCATGGAGCTAAATCTCCATCTCATGCATATTTTGAAGAAGTTCTTGCTTCTCTTTCTTCATAGCAACCAATTTCTCTTGAATTTTAGTGTTCTCCCACATATCTTCATACAGATGTTTCACCATATATTTCATGATGTATATGTCTAGCTTCGTCTCTTTATCAAAGAGTCTTGCAAAGGAGGATGGTTTAGAATCACCAAAAAATGAAGTTTACATCACAATGTAATGAATTAAAAACTTCACAACAATTCACAAAGCTTCATGCCCTGACATTTTGGTTGTAGATTCAAGCTCAATCTCTGCAGCTTGTATCTTTTCAATCACTTCAGCCTCTTATGCATATAATTCCTCTTCTATCTCAACTACTGGAGATGGAATTTGAGGTGCTTCAAGTGTTGCCTTGAGTGGTATTTTGGGTGAGGATGATGCCTTCTCAGCCTTCTTCCTTCTTTTCATAACTTCAGGACCAGCTATCAGTAGCTTCCCTTCTCCTCTCTACAATCTCAATCTTGTAAGCAACAGTAAATTTGCACTGTTAAAACCCTTCAAGTAAAATAAGCAAGCACCCTTGTGCTCTGATACCAACTTGATCTGAAAATGAATGCTAGTTATTGTTATGCTAGTTTCATTTCAGATATAAATTTTCTTTGCTTCGTTTTACTTATCCTTCATGGGTTTGTTTATAAGCATGTGATTGTCAAACAATGTCCTTAGTGAAATTATGAGTTTTCCATAAGCTTTAAAAAAAAAAATGACAGAACAAAATAAATATTAAACACATCATACACGCGTAACAGAGATTAACACAGAGAATTTTGATAAAGGAGTTCACCCCTCCTAGGCTACATCTCCTTGGTCCAGCTTCATAGTATGAACTTTGTATTAGATTCAAGTGTACTCAAATTGATGTTACAAGCTTCAAAACCTCTTGGAACCTATTCCAATGAATTTAAAACATCATAATATTCCAAAAATGACTATCTTTTTGCTGAATTTGGATTCTGGATGCTCTGGAAATGACCCCAACACCTGGTGGCCATGGCCTTCAAAAATATTCAAATGCACAAAAAAACCTATATATGACCTCTTCTGCCTCTGCAACCTACTCCATTGAGTTCCTATCATGTCAATTAGCCAAAAATGACTTTTACTGAGCTCCATTTGGTCGAAAATTGAGTGAGTTATGACCAAACCCAACTTTGCCCCAATTTCCCCTCCAAAACTAGGGAAAATGCCAGTTAATTTTCTAAATTTGGAAAACCCGACCAAATTGGCGCAGCCTTCAAATTTTTTGACAATTTAAGTGTCGGATTAATTAGCACTAATCCTGAGTTAGCGGGTGGATAAGACAGGGTTAACGTTAATCGCGTTTTATGTGTTAATGGTGTTTTAACATCATTAACCCACGTTTTAACTTTAATTAAACACGATTATAAAAATCCATCATTCAACTGTTTAGCACCTGGTTCTTGAGTCGTGGCCACATGGGGAGGGGGTTGGCCCCCTCCAACCTCCAAACTGTCAGCGACTTTAATTCAAATTTATGCGGAGAATGTAATGGGTAAGAACTACATGGTAGGAGAGATGGTGGAGCACGCGGTTTGTGGGCATGAGGTCAGGTGTTTGACCCCCCACTCCACTATATAATTTTTCTCCAATGCATAATAAATTCCTTGTGTTGTTTTTAGATGCATTAAAACAATGAAAATTATTAATTTCCTTGATCATTAAGTTGAACTGGTGTTTTTTATTATTATATACTGCAGGTCATTTTGATTCTTTTCATGTTTGTGATTGCAGGTTCTTCTCAGCATTGAAGGATTTATTTGGAGTGAAAGGAAAGGTCTACATCAAACATCTCATTTAAAGGTATGAGCATAACCTCCTCGTTTCTAAGTTATAATAATATGAATGCTAATAGTTTAGGGAAAGATCTATTAAAATCATTTTTTGTTTCTAGTTATCTGTTGGGATACTAGGGAGATTGCTCTTGTCCACAAGAGGGATTTATCTAGAAAACAAATTGGTGACTGCACTGGGGAACAAGCTTAGTTTTCTCTTGATTTTTCTTGGCTTAGCATTCCAACTACTCTAGTTTGGATTTTCTAAGTGTGGTTGGGTTTATGACCTTTTATATCCTCTGAATTAGAAAGCCTTGAATTTGTTTTTTTTAACATTTCTCTATCCTGTGTTGTTTTATGTGATAAACAGAGCGCAAACCTACGTGATTTTGTAGTTTAATTCAATGCACATGCACACTAGTTTGTACTAACAACCTGCGCATCCCCTGAGAAATTTTGAAAATTTAATTTTTTCTCTTTCAGAGTCGAATAACAAATTTCTTAAGGTTTAACCTAACCTATACCAACTCTGAGAGTTTGTCTATGAACTCTTCCTAATTACCTTAGAGTTTTTTTGATAAATCATCCTTTTTGCACATTCGGGTAGGGTTTGCCCTGGTTTGATGAATTTCTCTTTTGGGGAAAATTAGACTCACTACCTAGATCATTGGTTTTCAGTCATTTCCCTCTAGAGCTACATGGATTCTTGTCAGCCTTGATTGTTTGAGCGATTTTTTCTTGCTCATTCGCAAAAAAAAACTTCTAGATTACCGAAGTGTAATTTGTCTCAAAGGTAGTCTTTTATGCAATTCTTTCAACTAAAATAAATCATGAAAAGACTCTCATGGGTATAATAGTTAGGATTGTTAGTTAAGAGTTTCAAATTTTTAAGTTTTTACATTTTTTTAGGGTTTTTATAGTTGATTTTTCTTTTGAAAATTGTTTGTTCATAAAATTGTATATTTTGGCTTTGTAATCAACGAATATTTTCATCACAAAGTAGTGTTGATCATGCTTAAATTGAAATTGTTTTCTTGATGAAAAAAAAATGCTATGGGATGTTTTAAGAAATTTGTACTTTTTAAAGTCCAAAAGTCCTTTTACTTTCTCTTAAATAGAAATTCATCAAAATAAAGAATTTCATTTTTATTTTTGATGCATTTAGAGTATTTTTTGAGTCAATCACAATATCATTGAGTTTCATCTCCATACCCCTCTACGTAAACAACATACAAATTAATATAGCACTTAATAAAATTGATCTAGATATTTTTTACATTTTCTAGGGCTCATTCCACCAATCTAGCTTAGGACTAGTGCTTTGGAATAGGCAGTAATTAACTTCCAAAGAAGATAAAACAAACAAGTAACATTGCAGTAGGGAAAAACCCAATTGTTGAAATTGTGCTTTGGGAAGCTCTTCTTAAAAGAGTCAAGCATGAGGTCATGTCCGACCCACTGGAGTAATCATTCCTACTTCATTGGTGAAGGTAGAAGATGTGCACGTAATACAAACGGTAAACCTCAGATTAACCATTTTTTAGGAGCATGCGTTGACTTGTTAGTAAACCTTGTATTTACCATGTCGAGGATATTTCAAGGGGATTGAGCTTTGATACTCTGACCTTGCATGTATATCGGGCCACAGATTGTTCCCCTAGGTTCAATTGTCTCAGTTGGTGACCTTAGTGGCCATCATCTTTAGGATTTTTTCCAAGGAGATGGTGGAGGGAAGGTCCCACTATACCTAGAGTAGACGTTGACTAGACTCAATTGGAATTTCTAGAGGGAAGTCTTCACTTCGAGATGGCATAGTGAATTTACTTACACCAAATTGTTTCATTAAGAAGGTTGTTAGGGTAACTGTTCCAACCTCTATTTTTCCACATTAATCCCTACGAGGTTGGATTTCATCACCAACTAGTGATTTTATTGTGGAGACTTATTGTTTGTGTGTGGATTGTTTCTTAGATTCTGTAAGTGTGTGTTATTTTTTTTTAGAGGCCTTAGTGATCAGGAGATCATGTCCAAGTTGAAAAAATGCTCAAAAATGGAAGTGCTCATAAATGGTTGCAATCTAAATGATCAGAAAGGCCTCGTCGTTGTGATTATAGCACCATAAACGAAACTCAAATATGATGTCGTATGTGAAAGTTACTGAGGTTTGAATTCATCTAGTGACCTCAAAAAACAAGATTTTTTTACTATTATTTTGTCAATTTTTAAGAAAAATTATTATAGAAAATTTTCATTTTTATTAAGTTTATATAGGCCTATCAGACAGTGCCATGTGGCCTGGCCAAAGGCTGCCACATGGCCCCAAGCCATTGGTTGAAGGTCAAGTTAAAAGAATATGGCATGGCATAGGAAACTGTGTTGAAGTGTGGGCGAGTTGGCATTTAAACTGGCAGTCAGGTCATTGAGAAATGAAGAGTCGGGAAGTTGAACGGAGGCTCGGGTCGTGTGTGAATGGGCAGAGGTTGGTTAAGCCCTCAGGGCTTAAGCTGCATCGTCACGAGACCAACAAATTGGAACCCTGGGCTTAACGCCATTACAAACCGACAGAATGAAAGTTTAAGCACCTTAGTGCTAGCTCCTCCCGCACATGACCTTGACACTGTGACTATGGGCGCAGTTTTAAACATTATCCGTAGCCAGCATTAATCGCCCAGAGATTCCGCATATGAACGCGCCGAATACAACTGAAAGTAAAATTTAATGTTATCCCTAAATTGGAGCGTGCTTCCGCCATTTCTGTTTGCCCACCTATTCTGGAGAGTTTAACTGGAGTTCCTCCAGTTTTGGAGGAGGTTTTCTAGTGCCACTGGGCAAAAACTTTTTTGGATCATAAATTTCTCCATTTTCGACCAAAAAAGATGAAATTTTAGTCAATTTTGGGTTTCTTCGACCTTCTGGAGAGTTGGGAATAGGTTTCAGAGTGAAAAAAAGAGTTTTACAGTAGCTTTTTCTTCAGAGAAGAGGAAGGAGCCATTAGGGCCATCATGGAGGAGGCATTGTTTTGGGTTGTATTTCATTATTTAAGATGAAACAAAAGCCATTTTCAGCTATTTTCTACCTTCTAAAGTCAAATTTATATTTTGATTTGCCTGTTTAGGAATATTTTTCACTGTGTAACCATTTTGAGCAATTTATTAGAGCAATGACATGCCATTGGGGAGCCTTGGATAGGCAGATGTAGCCTAGGAGGGGTGAACTGCCTCAACATATTGCTATGTTATGTTGTGGTGAATTTTAGTTGTTGTGCATTCCTGCTATGATATGTTAAACAATAAACTTAATTAACAAATCCTCACTCATAAAACTCAGAAACATTACCAAGAACACTTTTTTTAAACTACAAGTCATGAAGAACACTTTGCACATTAAATTATATGGAAATGGATACTTTGCATTGCATTACAAATAGTTCCATTTTCAGATCAAATGGTATCAGAGCTAGAGTTTTACTCTGCGTTTGTTCTTGTGCAAAGATATAGTTGACTGTTTGCAATTTTTGATGCTTACTAGGCTTAAACTCAAGAGAGGGAAAGGACACTTGGTTATAGCACAAAGTAATCCTCGACCAAGAAGGGCCAAAGAGCCACCTCCAAGAGCCATAGAAGAAGCCTCAAGCATGTCTTCAAGAGAAGGAGAAGTTCCTGAAGACATTGATCCCAAAGAAGAAGAACAGGTGTTCCGAAAGGCTTTTTTGGACATTACGAAGATGGTGAGGATACTCTACCAAGAAAGGAATGATAGGCTTGTACGAGAAGGATCTAAACATCAGAAAGAAGGAGAGGGTTCTTCAAGAGGAAAGAAAAGTGATGAAAAGTCAAAGAAAGGACACGAAGGAAATGGTGATCCACCATCCCCATCTTCATCCTCTTCCTCTACATCATCATCCTCTACTTCGGTGAATCAATATCACAAGTCTAAAACCGCTGGTAAAAGCCCATTTTTAAAGCTTGATGTTAAATTTGAGTTGCCTATGTTTAATGGTGAGGTCAATGCAGATAAAATTGACAATTGGATAAGACAGTTGGAAGTTTATTTGAGGATACAAAACCTTCATGATGACAACACCAAGATACAGTTAGCCTCTTTGAGGATGGATGGAGCAACATTGGTATGGTGGGAAGCCAAGCCCAAGGATGAAATTAAAAAACATGGTAAGATCACTTTATCATGGGCTGAATTTATTACTGCAATTAAAAAGAAATTTTATCCATTAGCTCATTTACAAAAGGCTATCATGAATTGGCAAAACTTCAGACAACTTAAGGGACAAAATGTACAAGACTACACCCAAGAGTTTAGGAGAAGAACAGTCTTATTAGGGGTAGAATTACAAATTCAAGATACTTTGCTGAAATATATAGGTGGTTTGCACAAATACCTTAGAAATACTATACTTATGTTCAATCCTACTAGTCTAGATGAAGTTTGTGTACAAGCTATGCATTTAGAGGCTAGAAGGAAAAACACTTTTGATGAGGGTAGAAACAAGCATTTTAAGGGGAAAAACAAAGATAAAACCTATAAGGGAAAAGGAAAAAATAATGCATCTGTCAAATAGGAGTGTGAGAAAGTAATATGTAAACATTGTTCAAGAGAAGGCCATGAAGAGAAAAATCGTTGGAAACTACATCCTGAAAAAAGAACTTAGTTTAACAAAAACAAAGGAAAGAAGAAAGCGACAGCTACTACAACTACACCACAAGAATTAGGTGATGATTCAGGTGAAGAAACAAAAATTGCAGCCATGGGTTTGAAGAGTATGAAAGGTAAAGAAATTGAAACTAATCCAAGCACTAGTACTTCAAACTGTCATGTACAAGCTCTAAATGAGGAAGAAAGAATTGAATTGTTCCATGTGAGGGTAGTCTCAAAACATACAAAAATTTCACACTATTCGACAGTGGGTCACAAGAAAAGATCATATCAGAAGACTTGGTCAAATAGCTTAAACTTGAGACCATACCACATCCAAAGCCATATCCACTTGGGTGGATATGCAAGGATGAAAACTTACAAGTCTCAAGGAAATGCATATTGCAGTTCGCAATTACTGCACACTTTATTGACATAGTTGAACTTGATGTAGTACCGCTTGATATATCAAGAATTGTTTTGGGAATTCCTTACTTATTTGATAGGAAGCGATATTCCATCGCCATGACAATAAGTATCATATTTTTAAATATGGCAAGGAGTTTATTGTCAGAGCACATCGCAAGAAGACAAATATAGCGATGGTAAATGCAGGATAGGTAAAAAGGCTAGTGAATTCTAGTAAGAGTTTTGTACTTCTTATGTTTAAACCTAAGGTTGATGTGAATCATGAGTCATTTGAAAATTGTGATTCCAAGTTAAAATCAGATTTATATGATGTATTTGATGCACATCATGAGACGTTTCAGGAACCAACAGGTTTGCCTCATAAAAGGGAGGTTCAACATGAAATACAGTTGCAACAAGATTGTCCTCTTCCTAACATAGGCATGTACCGCATGTCTATCATGGAGAATGCTGAAATAAAGAGGTAGATTAAGGACCTATTGGATAAAGGTTTCATAAGACCAAGCACTTCTCCATGTGGGTCACCGATAGTGTTGATTCCAAAGAAAGATGGAACTTGGCGCATGTGTGTAGACTTCAGGGCATTGAACAAAATAACGATAAAGAATCGTTACCCACTCCCAAGGATAGATGATTTTTTAGATCAGCTGAAAGATGATAAATTTTTCACTAAGTTAGACTTACATAGTGGTTATCATCAAGTTAGAATTGCAGAAACTAACATTTGGAAGACAACGTTTAAAACCAAACAGGGACTCTTTGAGTGGCTTGTTATGTCGTTTGGTTTATGCAATGCACCTGCAACTTTCATGCGGGTAATGGATGATGTCTTACATCCTATTCTTGATGATTTCGTTATTTTCTACCTATATGACATCTTAATTTTCAGTAAGACTAGAGAAGAGCATGTCATGCATGTTAAGAAAGTACTTGATTTTTTGAAGAAAAATCAGTTATTTCTTAAAATGTCAAAGTGTGAATTTGGAAAGACTTATTTGGTTTATTTGGGACACATAGTAGGAGGAGGTGATTTGAGAATTGATCCTTCTAAGGTAGAAGCCATTTTGAATTGGCCTACTCCCAAATCCATTGCAGAGGTAAGAATTTTTTTGGGTGCAGCTCAGTATTGGAGGAAGTTTATCTCTAACTTCTCTACCATAGTAGCTCCTATGCATGCAGTGACAAGTGTGAAGCGTGCTTCCAATGGGGAGGCAAGAAACAGAAAGATTTCGAGTCTTTGAAAGAGAATATAAGTTCAGCTCCAGTCCTTGCATTACCAGACTTGAGACATCCATTCAAGATTCAGACCGATGTTAGTGGTTACGCCATGGGTGCAGTTCTCTTACAACATGGTAAGCCTATCGTATTTCATTCTAAGACATTTAATGGTGTTGTTGTGAATTATCCTACATATGATAAGGAGTTTTATGCATTGGTACAAAGCGTCAAAAAGTGGAAACACTATTTGATGGGCAAAGAAACAGTTGTTCATACCAACCATTAGCCTTTACAGTACTTGCAGTCTCAAAGTAAATTGCAGCAGTCACGACATTTCAGATGGATGGGTTTCCTACAACAATTTCACTTGGTAATAAGGTACAAGAAAGGTATTTTCAATAAATTTTCTGATATGCTTTCAAGGCCTATTATTAGTGCTACTACTTTACTTAAGAATGATTCTATTGTACATGGGAGCTACATAGAACAGTATGCATCAGATGTTGATTTTAAGGATGTGTATGCTAACTTGAGTGAAGGGAATCGTGTTGAGGAGAATGATTATCACTTGCATAATAATTTGTTGTTTCATATGGGAAATTTATGTATACCACAGGGGGAGAGACTAAGTGTCATGAGAGAAGCTCATTCTTCTCTTATTGCTGGACATTTTGGGGTAAGCAAAACGGTGGCACATTTACAGAGGTATTGTTATTGGCCTCGCATGGTAGATAGTGTTTCACGTTTCATTAGAGGTTGTTCATTATGTGCTACAAGCAAGCCTAGAAATAGGAAGCTTGGTTTATATATGCCATTTCTGGTACCTTCTAGACCATGGTAAAGTGTTTCTATGGATTTTTTTGGAGGTCTGCCATTTTCTAGAAAGCAGCGTGATTATCTTTATGTAGTAGTTTATAGATTCAGCAAGATGTGTATTCTTATGCCATGTAAGAAATCTATAACTGTTGAACAGCCTGCTGACATATATTTTCAACATGTATGGGTTAATTATGGCTTTCTTACTTCTATTGTTAGTGACAGGGATTCCAGATTTGTTGGGAATTTTTGGTCCAATTTATGGAAGATGATGGGCACCAAGTTGAACAAGAGTATTGCTTTCCATCCGCAAACAAATGTAAAAATAAAGGTAGTGAAAAGAACCATTGTACATCTCTTGAGAGGTTATTGTAGCAAACATCCCAAGCTTTGGGATGAGAATTTGCATTACATTCAGCATGCTTACAATCGGGCCAAGCACTCTTCTACAAATACTTCACCTTTTGAAGCTTGTTTTGGGTATTTGCCTAAGTCACCTTTAGATTTCATTCTTGAGAAGGATGTTGCCATTGATGGGAATAGTGACATTGAAAAATCTCACATGTTCATTGAAATAATTCAGCTAATACATCAGTAGGTTCAAGATCAGCTTGAAAAAAGTCAAGGCAAGTACAAGGAGAGGCATGATAAACACATAATTGATCATAAGTTTCAAGAAGGAGATGAGGTATGGCTGCATATTAGTAAGGAAAGAATGCAAGGCGAAGGTAAAAAGCTGAAGCCTATTCATTATGGTCCATTCAAGATTCTTAAACAAGTTGGCAATAATGCTTTTCAACTAGATTTGCCTTCATATATGCTAATGTATTCCGTTGTGAATGTGGAAAATTTACATTTGTATGAACCTCCTTTAATTGTTTATCATGAAGGTGACATTCAGCTGCCATCCATAGAGGATTTATCGCCAGAATTTTTGGATGAACTGAAAAAGGCTGCTATCCTTGACAGAAGGACATGCACTTCGAGGAGGAGAAGTGTTGATTATCTTTGGATTGGTCTTAAAGGCAGCAAACCGAGTAAGGAAAAATGGATGGAGGTGGAAAAGGTGAGGGATATATACCCTTATCTTCTTAACAGGTAATTGAAGGCTTTTGGGGTCCAAAAGCTTCCCAATGGGGAGGTGTGATCAAATCATGTCTAAGTTGAAAAAATTCTCAAAAATGGAAGTGCTCAAAAAAGGTTGCAATATGAATGACCGGAAAGGCCTCGTCGCTGCAATTTTAGTGCCATGAACGGGACTCAGATCCGATGTCATATGTGAAAGTTACTGAGGTTTGAATTCATCCAGTGACCTCCAAAACAAGACTTTTTTACTATGATTTTGTCAATTTGTAAAAAAAATTTTTATGGAAAATTTTTATTTTTATTAAGTTTATATAGGCCTATCAGAGGGTGCCACGTGGCCTGCCCGGAGGCTGCCACATGGCCCCAAGCCATTGGTTGAAGGTCAAGTTAAAAGAATATGGAGGGCAAGAGGGTCGAACCCTCGACCCGACTCCTCGGGCAGGGTCGACCCGACCAGCATGGCAGAGGAAACTGTGTTGAAGTGTGGGCGAGTCGGGCGGCATTTAAACTGGCAGTCAGGCCGTTAAGAAATGAAGGGTCGGGCAGTTGAACAGAGGCTTGGGTCGTGTGTGAATGGATGGAGGTTGGTTAAGCCCTCAGGGCCTAAGCTACATCGTCACGAGACCGATGGATTGGAACCCTAGGCTTAACACCATTACAAACCGGTGGAACAAAATTTTAATCACCTTAGTGCTAGCTCCTCCTGCACATGACCTTGACACTGTGACCATGGGCGCAGTTTTAAACATTATCCACCAGCATTAACTGCCTGGAGATTCCGCATATGAACACGCTGAATAAAAATGATAGTTAAATTTAATGTTATTCTTAAATTGGAGTGCGGTTCCACCATTTCTGTCTGACCACCTATTTTGGAGATTTTAACTGGAGTTCCTCAGTTTTGGAGGAGGTTTTCTAGTGCCACTGGGAAGAAACTTGTTTGGGTCATAACTTTCTCAATTTTCAACCAAACAAGATGAAATTTTAGTCAATTTTGGGTTTCTTCGACCTTCTGGAGAGTGTCGAATAGGTTTCAGAGTGAACAGATGAGTTTTAGAGTAGATATTTCTTCATATAAGAGGAAGGAGCCACCAGGGCCATCATGGAGGAGGCACTGTTTTGGGTTTTATTTCATTGTTTAAGGTGAAACAAAAGCCATTTTCAGCTATTTTCTATCTTTTGAAGTCAAATTTACAGTTGTTTTTTCCTGTTTAGGAATAGTTTTCATTGTTTAAACATTTTTAGCAATTTATTAGAGCAAGGACATACCATTGGGGAGCCTTGGACTGGCAGATGTAGCCCAGGAGGGGTGAACTGCCTCAACATATTTTTTTGTTATGTTGTGGTGAATTTTACTTGCTATGTATTTCTACTATGATATGTTAAATAGTAAACTTAATTAAAAAATCCTCACTCATAAAACTCAGAAACATTACCAAGAACACTTCGTTTAAACTACAAGTCATGGAGAACACTTTGCACATTAAATTATATGGAAATGGATACTTTGCATTGCATTACAAATAGTTCCATTTTCATATCACTTAGGTGTGATTCTTTTGAAATTTTTTGATTTTTTGTGTGTTAGCACTCAGAAAAAGTGAAACATCATTTGACATAGTCTTAGAGGTTCATGTGTCAAAGGTATGGTCATAGAGTTTATTTTTCATTAGTTGGTAAAGGAAAAAATTTAATTTTTTCTTACTAGCCTATCCTAAGGTCCAAAACCACCCCCATTCAAGTCTTTTCATGTCACATCAGTCATTATTTCCTACATATTCCATTTCCCAAGTTTATAAATCTGAAAAGGTCATTTTAGCCAAGATTACCTACTTTCGTAGTGAATTGCACAGTAAAAACGTAGTTTTTTCTATGAAACTACTAATACTTTCGTAGCGAAATTGTGAAGAAATACACTAAGTATGCTACAAAAACAGTCATTACTCTATGTCTTTTAAAAACAAGTGCTAGGTGTCAATCAATGTTTGAAAGGGTTAGGGTAGATTCCATTCAATTCATTTAGGATTAAATCAAGGTACAATGGTCATGGCTGAAGTCATTATTACTATTTTAAGCATGTATGAGTCATGATTATGCCATGAGTTGTCATAAAAACTATAAAATATTTCCCAATTGATTCATTTTTCATTCTTTGCTCCCTCTTTGCATGTTACTGAGCTCTGGAGATCTATTTCACTAAGCCCAAGTTGTGGCTGGCATTTTCAAAAGTTTGCAGGTATCATTGATCAAGCGAGGCAAAGAAGACATAAAAGTACCATGCCTGCAAAGAGGAAGACCAACAAAGGTGGCCACTGTCTCAGATATGAGCCATCATACATGAACTTGATAAATGAACACCCAATAGCTTTATAAGTTTTCAGAAGAATAGGGTGTCTGTAGTTTTTCCAAAGACTGCAAGGATGCCATGTACAGGTTTCTAAAGAGTTTGCCATCAATTTCAATAGGACAGCTTCAAAGGTGGGGATGTTGAACCTCACTATAACTCCAAAGAACATTGTAGCAGCAACAGGAATTCCAGGAGGACGATAAAAATGGTTCAAAGGTTTCAAATTCAACATGTAGGACTATAAGGAATTTATCAAGCTAGAACATAGTGAGATTGACCTTACAAATTCCATTCCAAGGAGCTACATGAAAGACAATTTCTCAAAGTTTTTGCTTATCATTCAGAAGTACTTCACCTATGAAGGGAGGTATCATATGGTTTATTCTTACCACTTCAAGCTTCTGCTACATTTTGCTGGTAAGAAATTTCTTGATCTACCTTTTTACTTATACAGAAGCTTAGCAAAAATGGCAGATAAAGCTCAAGATAAATATGAAGGAAATGAAACCTCACCCTTTCATCATGGTTTAATCAACTTGTTGTTTTTAGAGGAATTAAAAATATTAGGCAGAGACTGGTCTTCCTTTCTATTTGTTAGTGGTTTTGAAGTAGATGACATCACTCCTAAAAGAACTCCTAAACCTAGAGGTATACCATCACCTTCAGTGGTAGAGAAAAATGAGCCTTTAGTAGCAGATCAAAGTGAACCAGTAATCATGGAAATAGAGCCATTGCATAAAGTTGATACACTTGTTGTTTCACCTGAAAAACAAAAGCCAATTATGAGAAAACCTGCAAAACAAGAGCCAACTGTGAGTAAAGATGGCAGCAAAAGGATTACAAGAAGACAAACAGTGGCTAAGGGAAATTTAGAAGACATTCTGCATGCTATTGATATTGAGGAAACCCCCATAGTCCAAGCTAAACATATAGATGAGGGAGGTAAGAAACTCAAGAAAGCCAAATCAGCTAAGAAGTTAGAATTTGAAGGTGGGGATGCAGGTTTCATGTTTCAGGCTAGAAATCCAATGAGAAGGCATGCCAGAAAGGTATTTGAAAGCAATAAATAAGTTCAAAATATCACTAAAACTATCCAGCCACCCCCAAGTATCATTGACCTCTCATCACTTGCAAAAGAAGATCCAATCATCAAGAAAAAGAAAGGAAAGGAGAAAATCATTGAAAAAATAGAGATTGAGGTCCTTAAGGAGCAGTTGAAGTTAGAAAATCATGAAATATAAGTCTTGAAGAAATAGGCAAGGAAACATAATGTTCAGAAGGTGCAATTTGAGAAAATGAAAGAATTTTGGGAAGAGTAGGTTAATAGTGTGTCAAAGACCTTAGATAACACACAGCAATTAATCAAATGGACTCAGCCATTGAGAGGAGAGGTGAAGCATATCATAAGAATGAACCTACACTTGAAATATAGGAACATAAAACTGAAGGACAAATTCAAATACCTCAAAGAGAAGTTAGAATTGATCCATGAGGAGCTTGAGAAGAAGGGTTCAAAGATGACTGTAGTTGAGGATCCCATAGTTCAACTTATCATTAATGAAGAGGAAACACCTCAAGGCTCTTAATTTGAGTTTGATTATGTTTTAAGAGGTTAATGGCATGCTGAAGACCAATTTTCTATAGCTGGAGGTTACTTTTTTGAGACAGGGTCAAAATCTGGAATTTTGACAGTTTTTCACAGTTTCGTAGTGTTTCCTAGGCTTGAAGCCAGGAAAACGCTACGAAAATTTCTATAGCGGTATTTTTGCTTCTAAAACCACTTTTTGCAGCTTTCAAGTAGGGAAAATGGTAGTGATTATGTTTCATATCATGATGGACACTATGGAACAACAAATAAGCATAAATTTTGAGTGCAAAATCCATTTTTTGGATGCTACGAAAGCACGCTATGAAACTGCCATGTTTTCGTAGCGAGTTGTTTTTGAAGGTTTATGGGAAGTTTAAAAGCATTTTGGGACAATTGGACACATCCAACAGATCAAGGGACCTTGCCACCAAACATCTATGACTTGAAGACCATACAATGGAGACAGCTCATTAGCTAAAGCTTTCGTTGAAGATAGGTTCCTGTTTTCTTGAAAAATAGTGTTTGGTTCCATATGTTTAGGAGGATATTTAATATGTCAAGTAGTGATGAGTTATTTCATATCCTATTAGAACATGTGAGGCTTAGTTTTCACTGATATGTAACTATTTTAAAGATAAGATAAACTGTTGTAATAAATAGGAGTTTGAGTCCTATTATGAAAAGGTCTTTTTTAGAGTATAGTTGTCATTTTCTGATTAAAAGACATGTTTTTTTGTTATGTAAGGTGTCATAGGAAGAGATCAATGAATCTAGCCAAGAGGCAGATCATCCTTGTTGTAAGAAGGTCTATTTAAAGGAAAATTATTGAAGTTGTAAAGGGTTGGATATTTTTTTCATCATATGTTGCTTTATGTAATTTGATTGATATCAGTAATACAGAGGACTTCTTCTTGACAGACCTGAGATTCTCATGGAGTTTTCAATGTATTTATGATCTATATCTTTATGTGTACTACTTGCAGTAGATTTCATCTTTATTACTCAGAATTCATATGTGTATGCTCTAACTTCCTTTATTAATGAAATGACTATGTTATCCTATGTTCTATGCGTAATTTGCCTTTGGTAAAGACTCTTATCTGCCTCAGCTTCCATGTCAAAAAACCTTGCCACTGAATCTACTGATTTTTTGACTCCATAATCCCAATGGTTGCAAACCTGCATTATTTTCAACCTAAAAACATAAAAATCAAGTTACTTCTCAAATAGAGTTAGCCATATAATCCTATCATTATCTAATATCATAAATCCCTTTGAGAGAGCCCTCTCAGACTGAAGAGGCTAAGCTTCAGCCAAAAGCCGGTTTGAAACAGTTACATAGAGTTGTCTGATTAGCAACCAATCAAGTGAAATTTTGTGATAACATTTTGGTGTGTCTGCCGGGAGCCTAAAGATATACTTTTCCCAAAATTTTGAAGTTGAACTCTTGAAGGTAGCAGGAGCTCAGAAGCTATTTGAGGCTGCATCTACCTTGGTGACCCCATTCAAATTTTCATGTTCAAAGGTGTCTTCGAAAAAGAGATACACGAGGAGTAATCCTAACCTAGATCCACCTACAATTGTGGATAATCCAAACACAATTTCCATAGGAATTCAAGTCAGTTCTGCAATATCAGGTACTCCATTACATACAATAGCCTTGTTCTCTGAAGTTTAAAGAAGTCCTGAAGATAAAAATTTTGAGGATAAAATTTAGGAAGTCTTGTTTAGGTCTGAAAATGAAAAAGAATTGATTGAAATTGTCTTAGACCTACATAGAAGAGGTATTGATACCTCATCCTTAGTGACACAAAAATATAAAGAAGATTTTTGGGAAGAAATCACTTCAGAGTCATTGTTAGAGAGAGAATATTTTGATAGGTTGAAGGAACTAGAGCCATTTGAAATATTGTTAAGAAGTAAATCTGGTGTCCTTTTACCTAATTAGAGTTCAATTGTGACTGGACAACAAAGACCAAACAACCCACCTCTTAACAATTCCTCTTTCTCTACTATTGTTGTCCCTAAAACTACTACAATCCCTATCATCATGGCAGGAAATGTGCCACCTCCACCTACTGCTGCACCTGCTAGGTATGTCCCCCTTGTTCTTCCAGTTGTCCTTAATGCCCTTCCTAGAAAATATTATACTAGAATCAAAACTTGGGGAATTGATAAAGAGATTATAGCTGAAGAGCATCTAGATCAATTCAATGAATTTATAGACAAGGAGGAGGTTGACCATGAGGATGTCAATATGAGATTGTTTTCTCAGAGCTTTACTGGTGAGGTCAGGAAGTGGTTCAAAGCCCTTACACCAGGAAGCCTACATAATTGGAATGAATTTGAAGATATCTTCTTGAGAAAGTGGGGAATAGAACCAATCATGTACAAGCCCTCACTGAGTATAATAGTTTGAAAAGAGTTGTTGATGAAACTGTCAAAAACTTTTCCAAAATATTTAATAAAGTTTATGAATCTATCCCTGCGCATCTAAAGCCTCCTCCAGGAGCATCTCAACTGAGATATGTTGAGGCTTTTGACTATGACTTTTCTATCCTGCTAAGAGAAAGAGAATCACTTTCATTATCTGAAATGCAAAATGATGTTGTGAAGGTGGATGTTAATATGATAGCAGCTAAAAAGTCCATGATGGGAAAGACTAAATTGAAAGAAGAAGATAAGCCTTCTACCTCAAAGGATAAATTTGACTCCATGATGAAGACAATGGAAAAACTAATGGATAGGCTTGCCTTTGGGAATGCCTCTGCTCCTCCTACACAACATGAACCTCAGTTTAAAAATCCTCAATTCAGAAGACCTCAAAATCAACAGTGACTAATGGAAAAAATAAATCATCCTGACCCTCCAGTGAGACCTCCTTTTCAGCAAAACTTAGTTGATGAAGATAATCAGCCTGAGATTCCAGAAGAATCCATTCATTGTCTAGATGAAGAAATTTTTGGAATAATTTTGAATAAGGAGGAACATGATGAGTCAGATCATGATGCAAACAAGGGTGAGGAACCATATGATTATCTTAAAGGATATCAACATGCAATCTTTGAGATGCAGAAGCAATAAAACCTCAGAAACATAAATGTTCCAATTATTACAAATAAAAAACAGGCCAAGAAAGATTCCCCTAAAGCTACTGAAGTTAAAAAAGATCCACCACCTCCTCCTCTTGTCAAAGAGACTGAAAAATATGTTTTTGTTTTCAGTTTGGAGAATTATATCCCCAAGATCATAATCCCAGTCCGTTTTGGAGAAATTCTTAAGGTGAATGAATATAGAAGTAAGATTGTTAAAAAGTTGAATTCCCAACCAGGAGTTGTTGATATCCTAAGTGTTCAAGAAGATCATCCAACCATATACTTGGGACCAAGATTAGAGGATGATTAGAATGAAGAGGTGCCTCCGTTTTATGTCAGCCTTAGCATTCATGACATGACATTTCATAATGAAATGTTGGATTCAGGGGCCTCTCACAATCTTATGCCCAAAGTGATCATGGAAAGGATGGGATTGGAAATTACTAGACCATATAAGGACTTGTTTTCTTTTGATTCAAAAAGAGTTCAGTGCATTGATTTAATAAAAGATGTTTTTTTTGGTCTTACACAAGTCCCTGCCAAGACAGTGGTACCAGAAATTCCACCTAAGTTTGGCATGTTGTTATCAAGGTCATGGGCAGGAAAGGTCAAAGGCACCATGCAGATGGCCTAACTTATGCCACCATTCCTATTTTTGGTGAGCAAAGAAGACTATACAGAGAAACAAGGATGGCTTATATGGTAAGTAGTAAGGAAAAACCTCAGAATTTTCCAATATATTTTGTTGATACTAAATTAGGATCTACTATTCTTTTCAATGAATTGATTGATGAAGCAGAAAATCAGCAAATTGTAATTCAAGAAACATAAAATCAGCAGACAGAAAATCAGCAAATCAATAGAGAGAAGGTAGAAGGTTGGTGGTTGTTACACTTTGATGGATCAGTAGGCAGAGAGAGGGTTGGAGCAGGAATTTGGATCATAACTCTAGAGGATGAAAGTAAGTTATTTTCTTACAAATTGAAATTTAATTTCATAAATAATGGCTGAGTACGAATATTTATTTTTGGGTTTAGAAATTTTGAAAAGAATGGGTGCCCAAAAGATTTCAGTTTGTGGAGATTCTGAATTATTTATTAAGCAAGTTGAGGGTTTTATCACTTAGATTTAACCTCAATAATGTTGCGAAATGATCTGCATAGGAATACATCTTGATATCTAGCCCATATAATACATTACTGCTCTGCTTTATGTAGTCTTCATACCTTGGTTTTAAAATTTTCCTAACATCTGTGCTTTCTTTCTTTGATGACTGCAACAAGTTGAAAAAAGGATCCTAAAACTCGTGAATGACTAATTTTTCTTGATGATCAACAATAAAACAAGAATCTTCTTCATTACTCTCCTAATATGACTGCAAATCTTGGTATGAGATTTGTAATGAAACACCTGTTGAACAAGACAATGAAGTCGGTTGTCGGATAAGGTTTATATCAACACTATTTACAAGATCACAGTTAGCCAATGGAGGACTTTTACTACATATATAATCTAACACATCAGCTATTGGGTCATGAAAAACTTGAAAAGATTATTGAAACGTATCCATCGGTTTTAATGAGGCTGCATGACACTCTACATGCTACTCATCCTTTTCTTTAGAGATATTAAGAATATTTTTCTTTAAACACTGAAATGATTCAAAACATAATGGTACAGAATCATCTTTCATCATTTGATCATGTGTTTCAACTTACAAGCCTTCATCTACAACCTGAAATTCAATGGCATTCGATGGCTCCAAATCTGGAGCTAAGGAGGATTATATGTCGCAAATTATTTTCTCAACCAATTTAGGAGAATGTTCATCATTTATAGTGTTGATCACTCGCTTATCTTCTTGCTTATATTTTTCTCTTATTTTGGAAATGAGGAGAAACACAACGATAAGGAGCTCTGATAAAAAATTTGATTATGCTCTTGATTTTCAAGATCAAAACTCAATGAGTGTCGATTTCTGATCGCATGAAAGTTATCTCTGATGAACTGAAATGAAGTAAAACAAAGAGGAAAATATCCTTCACTTACTTCCAAATTTTATAGACTTTCCTCATCACTGTCATAGTTGATATGCATCAGCTGATCACTGTTTTCGAGTTGCTGAAATTGAACTTCCTCCCACAAACTAACTGTTGATTTCTCTACAAGATTAGCTTCTGTTTGGAGAACAACATCATCATCATACTGATCAAACTCTATAAAATCATCAACGTAAGTAATTTCACCAATCATACACATTATATTATCATATTTTTTCTCCTCAGATTGATCTACAAATCCATTTTCTGATCTATGGTGGCTGGAATTAGCAGGAAAATATTTAGGGTTTGCAATCTCTTCTTTTTCTAGGAAGTGGGTCATGATGATTTTGAACGGAAAATATATCTCTCATGGTGATATTTTGCATCATTTCCTCTATTTTACTTACCAAAATGTCGAGCTTTACCTCTGAAGATGTCAAGTTCTCTCCAATGTTCTTCTTCTCTTCTTCCTTCAGCTTTTCCCTTCTGATAAGTAGATTAGCCTCTACATATATTGCATTTATTTTCATCTCTTCAAATGTTGCAAGGTTTATTTCTCTCAGCTAAAGCTCCATTTCTGGATCAAAGGCATCTGGGTAATGTAAAAGAGCTGAGCCAAGATGGGGTCTTATATCAGTAGGTATTGAATAATGGACTTGATTGAATCTAGAAGAAAACTATTGTATTGTCTCCCCTAGCTCTCTTTTCAGCTGGTCATACTATTTTAGAATTAGGAAATGGTTTTTTTTTACCACCCACATTTCGAGGAAAACTTTGATGAACTACGGGAAATCTGAGATGCTCGCAGCAAGCAATTTTTTGAACCAACTCTTAACTTTGACTTGCAAAGAAAGAGAAAATAGCCTGATACTGACATCCTCTTTTTCAAGTTCAAAAAGGCCTAGGAAAGTCTCAAAATTTTTCAAATGTCTCTCAACAGTGATGTTTTCATATTCACCATCAAACCTCAGCAGATATAGGTAATGATTTTCGAGGAAAGCATGGAGCATGGGAGGTAAGATGAGTGGTTTGTATCGATCTGGAATTTTACAAGGTGTAGGAGTATGTACAGAAGTTCTAGGATCAGTCTTGATCTCTTTAGGCTCATAAATTTGAAGATGTTCATTATAATATTCAGAAAAACAATGTGGACTGAGATCAAAGGAAAAAATCGGTATTTACACTTTTCGAATAGGTAGAATCAAGATTTTGATCATCTTTATCATATAAAAACTCTGGAAAATTTTCAGGATAGTTTCAGGAAAATAAAAGAAGTAATTTACAAGAAATAATATTAGATCTTGAATACAATTCCACTTTGAATACTTGACCTTTTTGTAAGATCCTTCCATTTTCTTGCAAGCAAGGTCGATCCTCCAGAGGAGTCTTTACATCAAGTTGGAGTCGCCAGGTGAAGAGTTTAGCATTCATATGCATCTAATTGTTGTCCACCATCAGCAATCAAATCTAAAAAAATTTGTTCTTTGCTAAGGAAGATATGATATTTTGTTTCCCCAGTATGGTCACCAAAATTTTATCACTCGGATTGAACCTTGGGCTGAAAAAGGAAATTCTGAGGTAACCACAAACCACGCTTAGCAAAGTAGCTAGCCCTACTAGGAAAGGAGAGGGCTCTCTTCGTAAGGATCACAGCCAAGATGGCTGAGTAAAGAAGATATTATGCTAGGTATAGTAGCTCAGGGTTTTGATTTGATTGTATAGGGTTTTTCTGGATCAGAAGGAGTCAAACAGTTTAGGGCAAAGCAAATTAGGTCAAAATTTGCAGGGTGTTCTATGGGGCAAGGTAGGCACATTGATCTAGCACTTTAGGATTTCAATGGGTGGGATGATCAAGAGAGGTGAGAAGTTATAAAGAGAATGCTGAAATCATGGGTTCTTTCTAAACTAAAGAAATTTAACAAACTGTGAATGTCTACCCAAAACAGAGCATATGAGAATGGATACTGCTTATCTAACTTGCATACACTCACTTAGAAGTTATGAAATGATGAATAAACTTAACAATACATTTCAAACACATGAAAACAAAAGGAGAAACTGAACTAACCACCATACCACAGGGATCCCATAAAAATAGCAGCAAATCTGATTAATATTCCTGCTCAGAATTGATACAAAGTGTGTCTCTTCAAAGGCTAAGTATCCAACTGAGACCAACCCTTACTAGTGAGAAAGAAGGAGAAAATATAAACCTCAAAAAAAATCATCCTAGCCTCAGGGGGTCGAATCCATGAGATTAGGATCAGTTTCCACCAAATGTTGAACAAGAATCTGAAGACTAGGAAGACCCAACAACTTGCCTCTAAAAGAGAGGAAACTGATTCATTTGACCTCTAAAGGACTCAAGTTAATGAATCTACCTATATTAAACTAATCCCCATCATAATTACATTAATATTTATCAATTAAATTAGTTAAAACCCCAACTAGTGAGGTAAAACTCAAAAATTACGTGAAAAACAGAGAAAACTCAAAAACAGACAAAATTTGTCCTATGCGTAGTGCCAAGGAGGAAAACATAATCCTTCTTGCAGGTCACCTTTGAAGGACTTCCCAATGTCCAAATTGAGCTCAGGATAACTCATTGGAAAGCTTGTCATATATACTTTCCAGGTCTTCTTTTGGTTTTCAATTGGGAGGTTATTTGACCCTCCAAAACTTCAATCTCCCAAGACTGCCTCTATGCGCAACACCACCCTGAAAAAGAGGCAGAAACATGATTTTTTGGGTGTTTTTGGCCCTTTTTCCTGACCATTTTTTCTCCAAATGCTTATAAAAAGTACAGGGGGAATGTCCTCATATTTATGAACCCACTTATGTCTTCCATTTTTCCATTGGATTCACCAAAAGAGTGTGCAGCGCCAAGGCACTGCGCATAGAGCAGAAATTTCTGTGTTTTTCAAAATTTGCCCAAAAACTCAAAAATTTCCAAAATTTTTCAAAATTGTTCAAATTTTGTGGGGTAGGCCCACAATCACATGTCAAGTTGAGCTAAGGAGGCATAAAAAAGTATCTTGAGTTTTTCACCAACCTTCTTACCCTTTCAGATCTCCTTCAATTTATCCTTCATATGTTTGACCTTGATATTGCAAACTTTGTTCTGGGTCTTATAGTGATGGGCCATGTGCCTGAGCATCTCGTTGTCTCTATTTGGCCTTCATTAGTAGCTTCTCCAAGTGAATGTTGACTCTCTCAACCTACACTTATATGTTATCTTCAATCTCCTTTTCCAACTGCTGGGCAAAACTCGGACTTTGGGCTTCTTGCTTTTCTTTCTCCAATGTTATTTTGAGGCCTCTTGTCTTTAGCCTTTTCCTGATGTTTTCAGACTCCCTTGTGTGGCCTTCTCTGTTGTGAAATCTCATCCTCATAAAACTCATCATCACTATTTTATTCCTCCCTATAATATCTTTCCTCTCTCTCCATGCTTGTTCTTGGCACTTTTGAAACCCTAGGGGAGAGGAAAGAAAAGGGAGAGTGTGTGAGGGAGTGAAGGGAATGGGAGCAGGGAAGGAAATGATGAAATGAGGGCTTTAGGGGATAGGGATAGGGCCACAAAAATTAAGGGAGATGACGAAAAATGTTATGAAACCTTGTGAGGTGATGGGAGGTGAAAATATGAAGGGAGAGGAAAATGAAAATTAAATTACAGGTCAAAGGTAGGGGGGAATCTAGGAAAAATAGTGAGATTCCAAGAACTATAGGGCTTTTATGGAAAAGGGTGTAGGGACTTAGAGATGAGTATGTAGGGGTAGGATTAGTGTCTTTAGAGGTATAGGGTGATGTAGTAGTGTTTAGGGACAATCAATTGGGACAAGGAGGGTTTTGGGAAGTTTGTGAGGGGGATGGGGATTTTGTGAGAGGCAAAGGAAAACTAGGGTTTCCTTGCAATTTTATCCAACATGAAACACAAACACAAGCATAAAAATGAATATGGACGGAGTTATAATGGTTAACTTACTTGTATTTGAGGTGGAGAAGCAAATTTGAGGAATTTTAGAGCAATTTGGAGTATGGCCCTGTGCATAGCGCCAAACCCAGGTGCGCAACGCCCTCTCTCTATGCACAGTGTTGTGTAAATTTGCGCTAGAAAAAACGCTCTATGCACAGAGCCAGAGCTCTACGTGCAGCACCAAACTCCTATGTGCGGCGCCAACCAATTTTGCAGTTTCTTCCTTGTTCGAAACTCCTTTGCTCCAAAATTATGTTTTCTCTTTGACACATGAACAAATGAAGATTTATTTTGGCAAATGGGCTTTTATACTTTGAATGAATTTTGGATTTTGAATGATTAGGACCCACGCTTCTTTCTTCTCATTAACCTTTCAAAATACTTTTTGATGCTTTGGATGATTGACATGGCCTTTGTATTTCTTCATCAAATGTCTTTAGCTAGGAATAAGAAACTTTTTAGGGTTTTATTACATATAATGATTTAAAATTACATATAATTAGGAATAATCAAATAACTATGTTTTTATCTCAAAAATGTTCTTTTTGAGATGAAAACTTATAAATATGAAATGTAAATTTACATAGCAAACCTGACGGAAGCAAATAATGAGTTTATTCTGGATCACCTTCACACCTTCCATTGCCCTTTATTGAAAATGAGACAACGCAATGATTTGACCTAATGAAACCCTAGTGACCTAATGAGAAATGAAAGAAACTGACTCAATGAGTGACTTTGACTAAAAGTGGAATGAGAGCAGATTTGTTTTCAGCATGATAAAGACATGGAAGAGGGTCAGTAGGCATATACTTGTGAAGGAAAATGGGACACTTGACAAGGACAACCATGAGTGGAACAATTTTATATCATGACCTAATGGAATGATTGAAAATTCTTTAGAGTGGGACACCTAAGATGCACATGCAAAATGTGTTTTGATCTCTAGTGGAAGTATGCAAATACTGACATTAACAGAGGGTGTATATCAAATTAAGGATGTGAAAATGAAGGCATATAGAAATTTGATCATGGAGATGTTAGAGAATTTTCAAGCATATTCATTTATTGTGAAGACTAAGGAAAAAAACTTAGTAGCTGACTCCCTATCTTTCTTTGCAAGTATTTTTATTATCCCTGCACATTCCACTGAAATATATTATGTTGAAGTTCGCCATAGACCTACTATCCCTGACAACATTATCCATTGGCAAGTTTTTGAGGATGACCAGCAAGTCAAAAACTTTATAGAGCTGAAAGAGGAGTTTGAAAGCACACAAGTAGATCAGCAAAGCATGATTACTGAAACAAAGGGAAATTCTGAAGTATTATAGCAGAAGAATAACTCTATACGCAAAGGTCTAATAACCCTTGAAAATAATTTTGACCAGAATGATGTGTTCAAATCCCCTAGGATACAAGCTGATGATGAAGAGGTAGAGAGTTGTAACCTTGGTACAGTAGCAATGCCAAAAATGATTAAGCTTTAAAAGTTTCTTTCAGTTGATATGAAACAGAAATATATTTAGATGATGAAAAGATTCATAGATGTTTTTTCATGGAGTTATGTTGATTTGAAGAAGTGTGATCCTACAATGTTTCAGCATACCATTCCTATTAAGGAAAATGAAAAGACTTTCAAGTAGAAACTGAGGAGGATTAATCCACTTCTCATGCCTCTGATTGATAAGGAAATCAAGAATCTCTTTGATGCCAAAATTTTTATTCCAATCATATTCTCAAAGTGGCTTGCCAACTTGGTTCCAGTCAGAAAAAAAAAAAAAAAGTGGAGAAATTAGAATCTGCATTGACTTCAGAAATTTGAACAAAGCCTCTCTGAAGGAAAATTACCCTCTCCTAAATATGGACCAAATTCTACAGAACATTGTTATTTCCCAAAGGATTTCTATGCTTGATGGTTTTTCAGGATACAATCAGAAACTTGTGCATCTAGAAGATCAAGAGAAAACAGCCTTTACCACACCATGGGGCACCTTCATGTATGCCAAGATTCCCTTTGGTCTGATGAATGCAGCAGCAACCATTCAAAGAGAAATGGACATTGCCTTTTCCCAGGAAAGGGATAAGTTGGTGGTTGTTTATCTAGATGACATAATAGTTTTCTCAAGGAGAGAAGAAGGTCACTTGAAGCACCTAGAAAGGATTTTGCTGAAGTGTAAAAGGTTTGGAATTTCTCTCAATCCCACTAAAATAATTTTTTCTCTGACTTCAGGAAAGTTACTTGAGCATATTATTTCTAAATATGGGATTAATACTGATCCAAGCAGGGTCAATCCTATTCAGAAAGTGGATCTGCCTAGAAGTAGAAAGGAAATTTAGTCTTTCCTTGGAAGGGTGAATTTTGTGAGGAGGTTTATTCCTAATTTTACTGAGATTGTAAAAGACGTAACTAAGATGTTGAAGAAAGGAGCTGACATTAAGTGGATATTATAAGAAAAGCACTCATTTGAGGAGATAAAGAAAGAACTTACTCAAGCACCAGCGTTGATCAGCCTGGATTTTTCAAAATAATTTCTAGTTTTTACATTTGTATCATAAAATACAATTGTTGGAGTTTTGCTGCAGAAAGGACAGCAAGGTACTGAGAAGCCCATTTCATTTTTTAGCGGCACATTAGCTAATTCACAGCTGAATTACAACATCTTATAGAAGTAAGCCTATGCCTTGGTTAAAACCATCAAATATTTCAGAATTTACATTCTGCATTCTCATGTCATAGCTTTTGTTCCTAATGTTGTTGTGAAGGACATTCTAACTCAAGTTGATCTTGATGGTAAGAGAGGGAATTGGATAGCTAACTTGTTGGAATATGATATAGATATCAGACCCACAAAATTGGTAAAAGGTCAAGGGCTAGCAAAGTTGATGACATAGTCAAATTTTTACTGTCTTGATATGAATTTAATTTCAGAAATTTCAGAATTATCAGATAAAGATGAAGAATTAATTCTCATTGAAGAGAAGTACATCTTTTCTGACCGTTACAAAGACATTTTTTTTTCATACATCACCATAGAGCGCTTGTTAAATTGACAAATTCTAAGGAAAGGTTTGTGAAGTTAAAATACCTGAGGTACTGCATCATTGATAAAAATTTGTATTGGAAAGATATCAGTGGTATTCATTTGAATTGTTTGTTGGAAGAGGAGGCTGAAAAAGTGGTTGAGGAGTTTCACAAAGGGGATTTTTCAGGTCATCATTATTGGAAGGCCGCAGCAAATAATATTCTCAGAGAATGGTACTATTGGCCTACTATGTTCAAAGATGTCTACAAAAATATTGCTGCCTGCCATGAATTCCATATTTTTTATGGTAAGAAGAATCTTGTTCCTTTACCCTTGATGCCTATCTATGTTGAGGCACCATTTTAGCAGTGGAGGCTAGATTTTATTGGTGAGATTCATCCATCATCTTCATGTCAGCATTGTTGGATTCTGACAGCAACTGATTATTTCACCAAGTGTATTGGAGAAATCCCAACTAGGCAAGAAAATGATTCAGTTATCATTTCATTTTTGGAAAATAATATATTGTCTAGGTTTGGCTGCCCTATGAAGATCATCACTGACAATGCACAGGCATTCAAATCCAAGAAGCTAATCATTTTTTGTCATAAATATCACATTACACTTGGGAATTCTACTGCATATTATCCATAAGGTAATGGTCTTGCTGAAACTTCTAACAAGAGAATTGTGAGAATTATTACGAAGGTGTTGCAGGAAAATAAGAATTCATGGCATTTGAAGCTGAAGTATGCTCTGTGGGCTGATAGACTATGCACAAAGAGATCAATTGGAACTTCACCTTATGAGTTGGTGTATGGGGATGAAGCCATTTTTCCTACATCCTTAGGAGTTCCTATCATGAAGCTTCTTCAAGGATTAGAGGAGGAGCCAAATTCAATTCAGAGGAGGATTAATAAGTTGATAGCCTTGCAAGAGAAAAAGGAGGAAGTCTATAACAGTAATCAACAATCTCAAAATAGAATCAAGAAGACAATTGACAGGAAGGTCAAAGAGGAAAACTTTTAAATTCAAGATGTGGTTTTGAAGTGGGAGGCCAGGATTGAATAAAAGGGAAAACATGGTAAGTTTGAGAACATCTGGAAAGGTCCATTCAGAGTAGTTTCATTCCATGGAAACAACACTTACATACTGCAAGAGATGGATGGACAACCTTGTGTTGGAGGGCTTGTCAATGGCAGGTTTTTGAAGCATTATTCCTTTTAAGTTCTGATGATCTTTCATTCCATTGTATATATTCCATTTTAGTATGTTTTTCTGCTAATAAAGACAAGCTGATCATCAAGCTTGAGCTCGAGGTGAAGGCCATTAGAGTTTGAAGGAAAGCTTGGAAAATTTCAGAGTTTTTGTTTTCAAGAAGATGGATAGCACTACAACTACAGGCTCCTTAGTGTACCACAGGGGCACACCATCCTAAGTGGAGCCATTATTATCACTCAGAAAAATTGAAACATCATTTGACATAGGCTTAGAGGTTCATGTGTCAAAGGTATGGTCATAGAGTTTATTTGTCATTAGTTGGTAAAGGAAAATTTTAATTTTTTTCTTATTAGCCTATCCTAAGGTCCAAACCCACCCCCATTCAATTCTTTCATGTCACATCAGTTATTATTTCCTAACATATTCCATTTCCCAAGTTTATAAATCCGAAAAGGTCATTTTAGCCAATATTTTCTACTTTCGTAGCAAATTGTACAGTAAAAACGCAGTTTTCGCTACGAAAATGCCAATGCTTTCATAGTGAAACTTCCAAGAAATACACTAAGTACACTATGAACATATGTATTCCTGACTGTATTTTCAAAACAAGTGCTAGGTGTCATTAAATTATTGAAAGGTTTAGGGTAGATGTCATTCGAGTCAGTTAGGGTAAAATCAAGGTACAATGGTCAAGGCTAAAGTCATTATTATTATTTTAAGCATGTATGAGTCATGATTATGCCATGAGTTGTCATCAAAACTTTAAAATATTTCCCAATTGATTCATTTTTCATTCTCCACTCCCTCTTTGCATGTTACTGAGCTCTAGAGAGCTATTTCACTAAGCCCAAGTTGTGGCTGGGATTTTAAAAAGTTTGCAGGTATCACTGATCAAGTGAGGCAGACAAGACATAAAAGTACCATGGCTGCAAAGAGGAAGACCAAAAAAGGTGGCCACTCTCTCAGATATGAGCCATCATACATGAACCTGATAAATGAAGACCCAACAGCTTCAGAATTTTTCAAAAGAACAAGGTGTTTGCAATTTTTCCAAAGAGTGCAAGGATGCCACGTACAGGTTTCTAAAGAGTTTGCCATCAATTTCAATGCAAAAAATTCAAAGGTGGGGATGTTGAACCTCACTATAACTTCAGAGACCATTGTAGCAGCAACAGGAATTCCAAGAGGAGGAAAACAATGGTTCAAATGTTTCAAATTCAACATGCAGGACTATAAGGAATTTATCAAGCCAAAACATAGTGGGATTGACCTTACAAATTCCATTCCAAGGAGCTACATGAAAGACAATTTCTCAAAGTTGCTTCTTATCATTCAGAAGTACTTCACCTATGAATGATGTGAAAATGGAAGTATTTGTAATGCTATGCAAAGTATCCATTTCCATTGAATTAAGTGTGCAAACTATTCTCCATGTCTTGCATTTTTGGGTTGTGATCAAGAGCTCAGGTCCAAGTTAAAAAAAAATCTCAAAATTAAATTGCTCAGAATTGGTTGCAACTTCAATGACTCGTCGGTACAATTCTGGTGCCATGAACGGCACTCAAATCTGATGTCGTATGTGAAAGTTATGCAGGTTTGAAGTTTTCAGTGTCCTTCAAAAATCCGGTTGACCAAAGTTGAATTTTCACTTTGGAATTATTTTTAAAAAAGAATATTCCAGGGAATATTTCAAGGAATATTCCTAGAATATTCCTTGGAATATTCTTTTTTTTAATAATTCCAAAGTCAAATGTCAACTTTGGTCAACTGGATTTTTGAAGGATACTAAAAACATCAAACCTGCATAACTTTCACATACGACGTCGGATTTGAGTGACATTCATGGCACCAGAATCATAGAGATGAGGCCTTTTCAGTCATTCAGGTTGTAACCAATTCTAAGCAATTCCATTTTTTAGCATTTTTTGACTTGGACCTAAGCTCCTGATCACACCTCCCAAATGAGAAGCTTTTGGACCCCAAAAGCTTACTAAAATAATGAAACTGATCTGTACAGAAACTAAGAATACTACACCCTCTTCTCTTCAGCCTCAAAACACTTTCCCTGCGTGGATAATGACTTTGAACCACAACTAGAAAGCAATTCACACTTCCCTTCCTCGATGTGTATCCTCCTGTTAAGAGCTGCCTTTCTTGCACTCACTCAGAAAATTTCTGGCGAGAAATTTGCAGAATGAATTTGAACATCGCTACCTTGATCCATGATCCAAGGTGGCTCATACATAAGTCATGCAACATGCGACATCAGCAACAAGTCATCATAAAATGTGCTATACAATTGACACAAAAGCAATGTAAAAAGTGTGCAACACAATCGACACAAGTCGACAAACATGTGCAACACAATTGACACAAGTCGATAAACAACATGATACATCTTGACAAACACATGTGCATGTATCAATGTACAATGAACTTATTTATAGTTCACTATTTACACATTCAAATTCCATGCATATGTACACCTTCAACTCTTCCTTTCAAGTACCAACAAGTACATAATCCCAAAAACATGTGGGTGACTAAAGAGTTGAAATAAAAAAATATTGCTGCAATATAAGTGAGTATCATACTCATCTTTCCCACCTCCATGGAGAGATTTTGCAACAACAAAGAAATTCCTTCAACTAAACCGCATTTATATGCAATCTTGCATCAGACTTTTCAACAGAAATACATGCATACAACCGAAATTTGCATATGTACAAAGGAGTATTTCTTACTGTGTTAAGAAGTCCATCCACTTCTTACAAAGCCACTTCCATGGCGACTTTTTCTGCTGCAACACTTCTTCATGTGATTCTTCCATTTTCACATCGATAATGGAATCCTTAGTTCCACTTGTGCCAATCTTTCTGTCCTCTTGCTACATGTGCTTTGGATGACTAGTTGGATGCAAAGTCCAACAATGGGAGATATCATGTCCCTTCTTTTGGAAATATGTGCAACACTTATGCACCTTCTTTGAAAGTTGTCTTTGTCTCATCTACTTCCTGTATGATTTCTTCTTCATCTAGCATCTCGAAACATGATGGTTAAATTGACCACAAAATGTACAGCAAAACTTTCTTCCATTTAAGCATGTAAAATTATCATGCTTTGCAGAAACACAATCAAATTGATCATGAGAAGATTTATACCTCTTGTGATACTTCGAATGTTCATCCTTTTTGTCTTCATGAGAATATGAACTAGTAGAGGCTACAGCTTTCATTTTTTGACTAACATCACTATTTTTGTCTTGAGAACTGTCTGAACTTGCATGCATTCCATAAGCTGCATGTTTACCATCTTCTTGCTGCAACAAAGGCTTAAAGAAATGGCAATCATCTTTGAAACAAATTTGACATATTTTCATCTTATAACTTGGAATAAAGGTTCTCTTTAAATTAGCATCACATGCCTTCAAATATTTGGAATCTTTGCCATTAAACTGCACATAACCCAGACCAAGATTCTTGGGTCGTTCCTCAACAATAATAGGTCCAACCATGCCTTGTGCATGCTTACCTAACCCCTTGCCTTCATAGCCCATTTTAATCATTAATTTGGACCCTATTCCATTTGTATGTTTTTCGAAAGAACCAACACACCTTTCTAATGAGGAAACTGAAGACAAGTTAGAATGGATTACCTCTTCCTCATGCATTTTCTTGGTCAAAGCCTCTTGGGCTTGATGGAGCTTCCTCTCCATATCATGCAATTTTTGAAGAATCTCTTCCTTTTCTTCCTTCATGGCAAACAACTGTTCACGAAGTTCAATACTTTCTCTTTTGTCCTCAAACAAAGTTTGTACCATATCCTTCAATATAATAAAGTCATTCTTCATATCATCATTGAAGAATCTTGTGAAGGAGGAAACTTCACTTGTAGAAGTTATCATTATGATGTAAATGAAAAAATTAACTTCAACAAATTTCTCAAATATTTTCAAAACCAAATGACAAATATTTTTTTAACCAAATGGCTGTAAAGAACAACACTTATTCAAGCAGCCAAACAACAACAAACTCCAAAAGCTTCTTAACAACAATCGTCAAGAGGGTTTGTGTTTCAATGGAGACCTTAAGGTACTTTGGGGTAAGGAATAAGCCTTCAGCCCTTACTTCCTTTTTCGTTCTCTCCAAGACTTAGCTAATCAGTAGCTATCCCCAAAACTCAAGCAAACTCAAACCACAATAAGTTTGTAAACAGTAAAACAATCAATCTTTTACACTGTTTAAGCACCTTTCCTTGAAAACATTATTAAGGTCTTCTTCTCATCTCTTAAACTTCAGCCAAGTAAGCCTCAAAAACCTACAACAAATGCTGCCCCAAAATGGCTAAATACTGCTTGCAAGGGTTCTAATGCAGTCTTTCAAACAAATCCTTTTGCACAAGAAAAATATAGAGAGAAACACTAGCTCTTCTAATGCTAAAAAACACTAGCTCTGATACCATCTGATCTGAAAATGGAAGTATTTTTAATTCTATGCAAAGTATCCATTTCCATTAAATTAAGTGTGCAAAGTATTCTCCATGTCTTGCAATTTAAACAAAGTGTTTTTGGTAACTGTTTCTAAGTTTATGTGTGAGGGAATGTTAATTAAAATTACTGTTTAACATCTTAAACTAGAAATACACAGCAGATAAACTTCACCATAACATAACACAGCAACATGATGAGGCATTTCACCCCTCCTGGGCTACATTTGTCGAGTCCAAGGCTCCCAATGGGCATTTCCTTGCTCTATTAAGTTGTTCAAAATGGTTTAACAAAGAAAAATATTCTTAAACAGGAAAAACCAGCTGTGAAATTGACTTCATAAGATAGAAATAAGCTAAAAATGGCTTTTGTTTCACCTTAAATAGTGAAGTACAGCCCAAAAAAGCTCCATTTCCCTGATGGCCCTGATGGCTCTCCAAGCTTCACTGAAGAAAAAATGGCTAAATAACACCTATGTTCACTCTAAAAACTATCCCAAAATCTCCAGAATGATGATGAAAGCCAAAATTGACCAAAATTTCGTCCAAATTGGATCAATATTGAGAAAGTTATGATGAAAACAAATTTCTGCCCAATGTTAATTGAAAACCCCACTAAATGTGGACTAACTACAGTTGACCGTGCTAAAAATGGCCAAAGGATGAAAATGGTGGAACCGGTGCCAACCTTGGCGGAACCACTGATAGTTAAATTAATGTTTTTATGGTTTAGTCTCATTGCATTTTCCATCGGGACCGCCGTATTAACCGCAATCCAACAGTTTTGAAACCGTGGCATTAAATGGACTCTGCGCTATCGTGGTCACACTAAATGTAATACGGTTTGATTAACCATATGCTCCACCATTTAAGGCCTTAAGCAAAGGTTCTCAGCCCGGAGTCATATGTATTAGGTGGCTGGTCCTTAGGGGTTGGCCCCCTTTGCCGCCCAACCACTTTTTGTTTAAACTTCAAATATGTGTGGCTCCCATTGAATGTTAAGAACCATTACTTAGGTAGATTGTGTAGAAATTTGAATAATAGCTGAATTATTCACCGATATTATCCTAATTTCACACTATTTAAGCTTCATGCATAATACATAACCTCTTCTACAATTGATCATCAATTTGTGGAAATAGAAGCAGTTGCATGCGCACATTAAAACATCATCAAGCACACATATAACACAGTATGTAATGGGGAAATCTAATAGCTGAAAACCCCCAACTATCTATATATTATAATGATAGAGAACATGTAACAATACATAGCACAAAGCTCCTCACAGCTCTCAGCACTATCTCACATGCTACACACAAAACTAGCTCTGAGATGAACAAGTCACAAGTTCAAATCTCCTCCACAAGTCTGCCTGCCTCTACTGCGCAATCCAAGATGAATAATGATGAGATCCAAGTTCTAATCCCATTGGCTTGTACTGTGCAATTCTCATTGGCAATCTCAATCAATGTGTATGCAAATCTCATGCACAGCTATAGTCACAACTGATAGTAGACTCACCCTTTCACCCACCTCTAACACTGGTCTCCACTGAACTGTCCATGCATTGCAGTTAACTGATGTATTCTTTAGTTGATTTATGAGTTATTAATTAGTGAATTAATTAATAATTAATTCACACCACTCATCACTAGTGTATTTATCAGTTAGACTAAATATAACTAGTTCAACTAAGTTAAACCGAACACAACTCCACCAACTGTCTCATCAACTCCACCAAACTCTGCCACATGAGTTCTAACTGAATTCAACCATGCAATAGCTCAACCAAACCCTAGGAATAACGTAATTTCTTATGTTAGCTGCATGTGCCACATCCGTAGCTTGAACTGAAGTGCTCCAAGAGGATAAGATAATGTTTATAGTCCAAATATTATTAAGAGCTAATAATATTCGACTGATCTATTTTTAGACTGGCAGTCTAAAAATAGACTCCGCCCAATGTCTAAAAATAGAGGTCCATATATTTTTACCAACTTGACCAATCATCCATAAATAGCATCCTGCAACTCATAGACCATGATCCATATGTCTAAAAATAGACATAGTCTAAAAATAGACTTTGCGACAAAAATCACTTGTGTGGCCCCCACCTAGTTTAGGTGATCAACTTTCCAACTAGGATCAGGAAATATGTTTCAGGATGCCTCCTTCACTGTTTCTTGTTCCCATATTCAACACTCCCTCTCAACAAGAAAGGACTGTCTTTGCATGCAACATGCAACTCCATGCATTTGCCCTGCAACCTTCACAAGCGCCATGCAACTCCATGCATCTGCTCTGCAACTCCTCTGAAACTGAATAGGCTCCAAACAACTCAATCAGTCTGATGCATCTATCATCAAAGTCTTTGACTTTTTTTGGGCCCAATTGCACATGTCATCAGGAACCACTGCGCTGTTGAACTCTTGCACCCATGCACTCTGCACTTGCTGTCAACTCTGAACCGCGCTCCAGTATTCGACACTGTCACTTTGATCTGCCAACATCAATCCAACTGATCATGCTACTGCTGCGCTGTGGGCACCTCGTAGCCAGGTTCAATTCATGAGGTCCACACCATCTCATGAATCCTGCCCAGAAATCTCCTCTTGGGATTATTCATGCATGTCGCCCCACCTCTCACCTGGTGGTATAGCTGCATGCACTCCCTCTACCCATCTGGCATGAAATTTCTCTGCATGAGTGGTTTCTCCCACTCCATGATCCTCATCTTGTGGCTGCTCCACATCCCGAGGTTCACTTTTACCTGCATGCAAAACGTGCTCCCTCTCAAGCATCAATTACATGTCTTTCTCGCACTTCCCAACAGTAGGAAGCTCTGTAGACATCCCATCTACTTCAAGTCTGTAGAGATTATTTGCTTGAATCCCAACCTTCTTGACTTTTCCTGTTGCCTTGTGCCGAAGGAAAACTTTTCCTTCACTGAAGACGACTTCATAACCTTTATCCTCTAACATTGCGACTGAGATCAAATTCTTCTTTAAACCTAGAACATGCACTACATCTTGTAAAAGAATGATTTTACCTGACTCCCTCTGAAAGGTTATGGTACCAATTCTGGTCACATTGTATCGTCCATTGTTGCCCAACTCAACATGCAACTAGAGATCTTTCTCCACCAAGTCACTAAAAAGATTCACATCTCCCGTCATGTGAAAGGAAGCGCCACTATCAAAATACCACCCCGATCCCAATGCACTAGACACCATGCATGCGATCAATGAGAAGTCCAGCTCAAATTGTGAGGCAAGAGCCTCACCAGCTGCAGCTCCAGTAACCTGCTTGTTCTTCTTCCTCTGTGGACAATTTGTGGCGTAATGCCCATGCTCGTGACAGTGAAAACACTTCACTTTGGACATGTCACGCTCTTTACCATCCGCACCGGATTGAGAAGCATTATTCTTGCCCTTCCCCTTCCTTTCTTTGGCAGCCAAAGTGCAATCCTCTTCATCAGATGCCTTTGATGAAGATCCGTCCCTGGTACTCTGCCTTATCTCCTCTTGCAGAAGATCCGACCAAAGTCGCTCCCATCCTGGAAATTTTTCCCGACCATTGACAGAGTTCTGATAGGAGTGCCAACTCTTCGGAAGCCCAAGGAGAGTCAAGCTCACCAAGTCCTCTTCATCCACACTAACTCCTACACTCCCGAGCTCATCCCTACAGTGGACAAACTTTTTCAAGTATACCGGATGTTGGCAATATGATGCAGAGTTTTGTCCTTGATGGCAACCCACTGAATGAAGATTAAGACATGAGAATTTTGGCAGGTGTTGTCCTTGATGGAAAAAGATGTAAATCTGATATGAAATGATGTTTTTTAGCAATATGATGAAGATGATGGCAACTTACTTGATGAATTTGTGCTTGAATATGTCTTGATGAACTAAATCTGATGTATCTACAGTGAGTACAGAAGGTAATGAAGAAAGGAATTTAGTATGTGATAGATCTATGATAAAAAGAGTATGTCTCTAGGCATACGCGGATTTGCCTAAGGGAAGTCGCGTATGCACGTGGGAAAGAATGTGCCAAGTCACGTATGGGAAAAAGCGCTCAAAAAGTGCAAAACCAGGGGTAACCACCATGGTATTGACCCATTGTATTGGGTAATGATTCGTCTAAATGACCCCGTCCAGGAATACCATCGGAAGTAATGTAGTTTTGGGCTCATGGTATTGTTTTGGCTCATGGTATTGAAAAAGGGTAAACCTATATAAAGAGAAGAAATTCATTGTGCAAAAGATGAGTGTGGGAGCAAGATGTCTGAGCTTGAATGAATACTTCTCTGTGAAGTATATCTGTATGGAAAGGGTAAAGGTTTGATAATAGATCTGAATCTATGATGCACCTGTGAAGAAATGATGAAGCGGAATATCTAGATCTGGAATGTATTTGTATCTGCTAGATCTATTTATGGAAGGCTTAGATCTGAGATGAGGCGAACATATGTCTGAAGTAAAAGGGTAAATCTGAACTGAATATATGATTTGAAGAAGTATGCTGCTCTATAATAATTGAAGATCTATATGCTAGTTCACCGCAGAGGAAGCGCGTATATACGCGGCTTCGCTGAAGAGAAAGCGCGTATGCGCAATGAAATATGTACAGAGGTATACGCTGGTTTATGTGAATGGAAGCGCGTATATACGTGACATCAGTGAAAGGAAAGCGTGTATGCAAACTAGGGTTTGCTGAAGTCTGTGGTAAGAAATGTCTGATCTGTTCTGCTGGTTTACTGATATCTGTCAGTGAGTTATATGTATCTGTTTCATGGTTGACTGTGCGGAAAGGGTCGAGTCTGAAAATATGATGAAACGTGGCCTGCAAGTTGTGTTCTAAAGGAAGCTTTGGATCCAGTGTGAAAATTGATGAAACGTGGTCCTTAGAGGTGCTGAGGGTTGTAGCCTTCAGTCAGGGGGTTGTAGCTCCCTTCCAGGTGAGGCTGGTAAACGAGATCAGGGGGTCGTAGCTCCCTTCCAGGAGAGGCTGGTAAACGAGTCAGGGGGTTGGAGCTCCCTTCCAGGAGAGGCTGGTAAACGAGCACAGGTGGGTGCCTGCGTGCCGGTAGGAGTCTGCGCCAGCACATATGTTGTAAGATGTTTTCTCTATAATAAAATATTGAAGGCTGAGCAACTGCAGCGGTGGTTTTCTCCCGACTTGGGTTTCCACCTAAAAATCCCGGTGTTCATGTGTGATGCTTTGTGTGATGGTTTATTCTGTTCTTACTGCACATGTTTACTGCTTATTGAATATCTGATGAATAAATGATGGAATGGTTTAAGTGAAGTTTAATGACATATCTAGATCTCTGTGTATACGCGAGTTTCATAAAGGGGATCCGCGTATATACGCTAGTTTACTGAAGGAAAGTAGTGTATGGGTTTTAAGGAATGAAAAAGTAAAAAGATTTGATTATGCAGTAAATACTGATTCACCCCCCCCTCTCAGTATTTTTCCCAACAATTGGTATCGGAGCAAGGTCCTTGTGCAGAAGCTTGATCGCTTAAAGGAGATCCGTCGCAATGGGAAGTCAAGAAGGAGTAATGTCTATAAAGCCACCTCTATTCAATGGAAGCAATCTGATATTCTGGAAGGTACGAACAAAAGCATATCTGCAAAGTCTTGGTGCAGATGTATGGGCAATCGTGGAAGAAGGTTATCAATACCTAGCAAGTATTCCTACCGATGCAGCAGAAAGGAAGAAGTATGAAATCAATGCCAAAGCAGTGAATGTCTTGTTAGGAAGCATGTCTGAATCAGAATTTGCTAAAGTGATGCAGCTACATTCAGCAAAAGAAATATGGGACAAAATCATTCTAATCTATGAAGGAGACACAAAGGTAAAAAGTGCAAAACTCCAAACTCTTAGAATTGAATACGAAAATTTGAAGATGCATAGTGATGAAAGTGTTGCCAGTTTCTTTCTTCGTCTAGATGATATTTTAAATCGGATGAGAAATTTGGGTGAAACCATAACTGATACTACTCTGGTAGAAAAAGTCTTAAGATCCTTGACTTCAAGATTTGACTCTAAAGTTTCAGCTATTGAAGAAAGGCAAGATCTGCAAACTCTTACTATTGTTCAATTACATGGTATTTTGACTGCTTTTGAAATGAGACAAGGAGGTCCTTCTCAAATCAGAGAAGTTGCTTTTAAGGTGTCTGCAAAAGGAAAGGAAAAGGAAGTTGTCAAAGAAACCAACTATATATCCGAAGAAGAAGAAGCGAATTTTGTGAGAAAACTCCAACTAGGCACTGGAAGATTCAAAGGTAAGCTTCCCTTCAAATGTTTTGAGTGTGGAAAAGTTGGTCACTATGCTGCTAAATGTCCTTATAGAGAAAAACATGGTAAAGGGAAACAATTTGAAAAGAGGAAGAGTTTTTATGCAAATGGAGATGATGATGAAGTATCCAGTGAAGATGAAGAAGATTCTGACCATGATCTGAAAGTGCTCATGGAAAAGAAGCAAAAGAAGAAGGCTACTCAAAGCAAGCAGATACCTCAGAAATCATGTATAGTAGAAATTGAAGGAGATGAAACAGGTATTAATCGTTGTTCCTGTATTTTACTTAACTGTATATGCAAAGATTATGATAGTGAAAGTGAAGACTCTGACCAAGGTCTACAAGTGCTCACGGCAAAGAGGAAAAAGAAGAAGGCTACTCAAAGCAAGGAGATGTCTCAGAAAACCTGTATAGCAAAAATTGAAGAAGATGAATCTGAAAGTGATTGGGGTCCTTTGAATAATCTTCCTTGTGCAAACAAAAGTGAAGATAGTGAAAGTAAAGTTGTGGATCTAGAAGAAGCTCTCAAGGTTAAAGTTGAAGAACTACAAAGTTCATCTAAGACGCAAGAATCTATCAACAAAGAGATGATCTCTCAAATGGAAAAACAAATAGAAACGCTGAATGGACAGGTGGAAAAGTATCAACGGTTTCATATTTATGCATCCAATCGAATTAAAGAACTAGAAGCAGAAATCAACGATCTAAATGCAGATCTCGAAAAATCAAGCAAGAAGAATGAAGGACTTGAAGCTGCAATCATCTCTCTACAAACAGATCTTGAAGCATCAAGTAAGAAGAATGAGGAACCTCTACAACCATTTGAAAAGGAAGGCCTTGAAGCAGAAATCATCTCTCTTAAAGAAGATCTGGAAAAATCAAATAAGAATAATGAAGAGCTGCAACAAACATGTGAAGAAAACGAAAATTGGTTGAAAGAATAGATTCTAAATCTGAAGGATCAAGTAGAAGATGGAAGAATGAAAGAAGAAAGCATGACAAAGAAATGTCAAGCCTTGGAGGTTGAGGTAAACATTCTCAAAGGTAAATTAGAAGAAAAGGTTAAACTTTTGAGGTTTCAAGATAGTACTAATATTTTGGACAATATTCTGAGTAATCAAAGGTATCCTGCTATCAAACTTGGTCTTGGTTTCCATGAAACTGTTAAAGGAGAATCTAGCTCACAAGGAAGTGCTAAAAATCCAGAGGATGTCAATACAAAACCTGAAGTGTTGAAAGAGACAAAAGATCAACCAACAATCATGAATTCTCAAAGGAATTCATTCAAGAACGTTGATTGTTTTAAATGTCATAATTATGGGCATGTTGCAGCAAATTGCAGAAGCAGAACAATTCAGCCTCAAACAAACAGATTCTACTCAGAAAGGTACTCTGGTAGCTTCAAGGGATATTGTTTTTCATGTAACAAGTATGGACATAAAGCAGCTGATTGTAAAAGGAGGAAGATTAGAAATTCTTATTATGATTCTTATGCTTATTTTTCTGGACATATGAGATGTTATTCTTGTAACAAGTATGGACATGTAGAAAAGGAATGCAGGTTGAACAGATATGAGAAATTGGATAACTTCCAGCACACAAATAGAAAGATCAAACAAATCTGGAAAAAGATGGAGGACTGATCAGAAACATAGGGAATATTGACCCTACTGCAGTCATCTGCTTCTGAAGCTTACTTCTCTGATTGACTGCAGGAATGATGTGGGATACATTATGAGATTTAGTAATGTATCGTCACAGGGGGAGCAATGTATGATGACTCTCATGGTTGATTTGATTTTTCTAGTTATATGTATTTCTGACAGAGCATCTGATATGAAGAAGACAGGTACAGGAAGTACAAGTTCAGGGGGAGATGAAGGAATGTGAAAAATTTCTATGCTTCACTTTCCATACGTGGGTTCTATGAACAAAAGTCGCGTATACACGCGAGTTCTAGCAGACACAGTCGCGTATGCACTTATGATAAGAGAATTGGGATGACAGCTCAAGATCAGGAGCAGAGGTTCAGGGGGAGCATCAGTCTGACTGTTAATAACTGTATTATTGACTCAATATCAGCTTAGTTTCTCAGTTCTAAATAATGATGATATGATACATGGTCTCTTATGTTGAAGATTTTGGATGAGTCCTGTTTGTTTTTTTGATGAAGAGTATTCATTATTGAGATGAAAGTCTGATAATTCGGAGATAAGGGCAGTTCATGCAGAGATTGTTGCTGATGACTTGCTGATGAACGTATTCAGGTTGCACAAGTTAAGAAGGAGCACTGGTTCAGGGGGAGTAGCAGGTTGAATACTAATGATTGCATTGTTGGCAATATGACTGCTTAATCTTTGGTTTTTGTGATACTCATGCTCAAATGATGATGACTTGGTACATGGTTTATTATGATGAGATTTTGAGCCTTGTTTGCTGAAAAGTGTCTTTTGTGCTCACACATGGATGAATTGGAAGTCTTATGATTCAGAGATAAGAATAGAACATGTAGATTTCGTTACTATGGTTGAGATCTTTTCCATACATATGTTACTTCATGTTAAATCTTAAAAATCATGGGGATATTGGACCACATGGATGATTGACACATATTTGAAGATGTTGTTCTGATATGATAATCTCTCTTGGAAAGATTGTATTGATGCTGCAAAGAATCTGACGGCTTGGTTACTAATGTGTTTATGCTACAACCGTTGGATGACGCTTGAAGACACAACTACACTGTTCTATCTATCAGTAGTCCAGGGAAGCATTCAAATATCACAGAAAGAAGTTGAACACTGTCTTTTTCTCACAGAGGATCAGATTTGGTTAAAATATAGAAGATGGTATTGGATACGCGGGTTTCCTGAAACACAGTCGCGTATATACGCGAGTTCATGCACATAAAACCGCGTATGCCTAGTTGCTGACAAATTTCTGTTTGGGGTCAGCTTTCTTCAGCACAGCTGCAGTGCTGTTTGGTATCTCTGATACTGTTTGGTATCTCTGGTGGTGTTCCAGTTCTCATAATTCTATTTCTAATGTTTTGATAAAGAAGCCTTGATGATTTGTTGGTAAAAGTGTTCAGGATGCACAAACTAAGGGGGAGCCTTAGTCATATGGAAAGATTGCTTGGATGCACAGATTCAGGGGGAGCATTAGCGTTGCTGAGTATAATGCATGGTTGGCATTATGATGGTTCTGAAATATGTTCTCTTTCTTGAGGACTTTCTGGTGTTGGTTATGAAAAGCCATATTTGTAACTTGGTGAAAAGGTCTTGTTGAGACCCATGATGTAAAAATTGTAATATTCAGTCATGTAAGGACTTGTCAATTTTGTAAACCCACTTGGTTGGGTAGCTGAGTCAAATTTTGTAAACCCACTTGGTTGGGTAGCTGAGTCAAATTTGTAAACCCACTTGGTTGGGTAGTTAAGTCTCATATGTAAATCCACTTGGATGGATCTTTGATGTAAGTATGAGTCATTGGTGATAGGAAATTCATAGAGTCATGTACTCCATTGGAAAATATGTTTGAAGATTCAGCATGAACTCAGGGGGAGCTTGGTCACTTCAGTATATATCAGATCTGCAGAATGCTTCTTCCACATGAGGAGAAAAGGGGGAAAGTATGTTGGTTTTTGATCCGCCCTTTGCCCTTGATGTCAAAGGGGGAGAGTGACATGGTGTTTGAATGAAGAGAAATAATGGTGTCAAAAATGGGGAGAGTGACATGGTGTCATTGTATTTTTAATGTACCTATCTATTGTGATGATCAAACACCATCATGGTTGCCATCAAGTCCAAAGGGGGAGATTGTTGGCAATATGATGCAGAGTGTTGTCCTTGATGGCAACCCACTGAACGAAGATGAAGACATGATAATGTTGGCAGGTGTTGTCCTTGATGGCAAAAGATGTAAATCTGATATGAAATGATGTTTGTTAGCAATATGATGAAGATGATGGCAACTTACTTGATGAAGTTGTGCTTGAATATGTCTTGATGAACTAAATCTGATGTATCTAAAGTGAGTACAGAAGGCAATGAAGAAAGGAATTTAGTATGTGATAGATCTATGATGAAAAGTGTATGTCTCTAGGCATACGCGGATTTGCCTAAGGGAAGTCGCGTATGCACGCGGGAAAGAACATGCCAAGTCGCGTATGGGCAAAAGCGCTCAAAAAGTGCAAAACCAGGGGTAACCACCATGGTATTGACCCATTGTATTGGGTAATGATTCGTCTAAGTGACCCCGTCCATGAATACCATCGGAAGTAATGTATTTTTGGGCTCATGGTATTGAAAAAGGGTAAACCTATATAAAGAGAAGAAATTCATTGTGCAAAAGATGAGTGTGGGAGCAAGATGTCTGAGCTTGAATGAATACTTCTCTATGAAGTATATATGTATGGAAAGGGTAAAGGTTTGATAATAGATCTGAATCTATGATGCACCTGTGAAGAAATGATGAAGCAGAATATCTAGATCTGGAATGTATTTGTATCTGCTAGATCTGTGTATGGAAGGCTTAGATCTGAGATGAGGCGAACATCTGTCTGAAGTAAAAGGGTAAATCTGAATTGAATATCTGATCTGAAGAAGTATGCTGCTCTATAATAATTGAAGATCTATACGCTAGTTCGCCGCAGAGGAAGCGCGTATATACACGGCTTCGCTAAAGAGAAAGCGCGTATGCGCAATGAAATATGTACAGAGGTATACGCTGGTTTATGTGAACGGAAGCGTGTATATACGCGACATCAGTGAAAGGAAAGCGCGTATGCAAACTAGGGTTTGCTGAAGTCTATGGTAAGAAATGTCTGATCTGTTCTGTTGGTTTACTGATATCTGTCGGTGATTTATATGTATCTTTTTCATGGTTGACTGTGCTTAAAAGTATGGAAAGGGTCGAGTCTGAAAATATGATGAAACGTGGCCTGCAAGTTTTGTTCTAAAGGAAGCTTTGGATCCAGTGTGAAAATTGATGAAACGTGGTCCTTAGAGGTGCTGAGGGTTGTAGCCTTCAGTCAGGGGGTTGTAGCTCCCTTCCAGGTGAGGCTGGTAAACGGGATCAGGGGGTCGTAGCTCCCTTCCAGGAGAGGCTGGTAAACGAGTCAGGGGGTTGGAGCTCCCTTCCAGGAGAGGCTGGTAAACGAGCGCAGGTGGGTGCCTGCGTGCTGGTAGGAGTCTGCGCCAGTACATATGTTGTAAGATGTTTTCTCTATAATAAAATATTGAAGGCTGAGCAACTGCAGCGGTGGTTTTCTCCCGACTTGGGTTTCCACCTAAAAATCCTGGTGTTCATGTGTGATGCTTTGTGTGATGGTTTATTCTGTTCTTACTGCACATGTTTACTGTTTATTAAACATCTGATGAATGAATGATGGAATGATTTAAGTGAAGAACTAATGACATAATTAGATATCTGTGTATACGCGAGTTTCATAAAGAGTATCCGCGTATATACGCGAGTCTGTTTCAGGAAAGTAGCGTATGGGTTTTAGAAGCAAGAAAAAAGTAAGAGTTTTGAATATGCAGTAAATACTGATTCACCCCCCCCCCCCCTCTCAGTATTTTTCCCAACACCGGAATAGTGTCATTCTTCTCCATCTTTATTTTCCTGAGTTTATCCTTGAGCGCCAACTTCCTCTAGTTGCTCTTGCTTTGGAATAAATCTTTCAAGGCTTTCCACATCAAAAATGGAGAAGCCTTACCATGCAGGCTGGATACAATGTGATCCTTCACGCCCTCCAACAAAATCCTTCGACATCTTGCTGTTTTCTTTTGCCATGCGTCTAGTGCGGCAGCATCGCTAGAAGCAGGTTTCTGGACTTCAGATTCTATGAACTCTTTCAACCCATTGTCATCTAACACTGCCTCCATCCTATCTCTCCATGCAATATAATTCGAGCTGCCTTCGAGAGCATACTCAAATCACAATCCTTGATAAGACATTTTGACTTCGGCACCAAGAAAACACTACTGCAAATTCGAATTCCACCAGCTCAAAACTCAACCGCTCTTAATCTGTGAGAACAAAGTATTTCTAGCACAGAGATTGACTATAAGGGGCATTTACTGGATATATCATCTTTCAAAGAAAGGATGGATCCAGAGGCTACCTGGCCCGCTTACAGACTCTGTCTACCGAAATAAATTGTAATCACTGTAATAAATCCGATGATCAATTCTCCCTCTGATACCATGTATAAATTTGAATAATAGCTAAATTATTCACCGATATTATCCTTATTACACACTATTTAAGCTTCATGCATAATACATAACCTCTTCTACAATTGATCATCAATTTGCGGAAATAGAAGCAGTCGCATGCGCACATTAAAACATCATCAAACACACATATAACACAGTATGTAATGGGGAAAGATAATAGCTAAAAACCTCCAAATATCTGTATATTATAATGATAGAGAACATGCAACAATACATATCACAAAGCTCCTCACAGCTCTCAGCACTATCTCACATGCTACACACAAAACTAGCTCTGAGATGAACAAGTCACAAGTTCAAATCTCCTCCACAACTCTGCCTGCCTCTACTGCGCAATCCAAGATGAATAATGATGAGATCCAAGTTCGAATCCCATTGGCTTGTACTACGCAATTCTCATTGGCAATCTCAATCAATGTATGTGCAAATCTCATGCACAGCTATAGTCACAACTGATAGTAGACTCACCCTTTCACCCACCTCTAACACTGGTCTCCATTGAACTGTCCATGCATTGCAGTTAACTGATGTATTATTTAGTTTATTTATGAGTTATTAATTAGTGAATTAATTAATAATTAATTCACACCACTCATCACTAGTGTATTTATCAGTTAGACTAAATACAACTAGTTCAACTAAGTTAAACCGAACACAACTCCACCAACTATCTCATCAACTCCACCAAACTCTGCCACATGAGTTCTAACTGAAGTCAACCATGCAATAGCTCAACCAAACCCTAAGAATAGCGTAATTCCTTCTTTCAGCTGCATGTGCCACATCCGTAGCTCGAACTTAAGTGCTCCAAGAGGATAAGATAATGTTTATAGTCCAAATATTACTAAGAGCTAATAATATTCAATTGATCTATTTTTAGACTGGCAGTCTAAAAATAGACTCCGCCCAATGTCTAAAAATAGAGGTCCATCTATTTTTACCAACTTGACCAATCATCCATAAATAGCATCCTACAACTCATAGACCATGATCCATATGTCTAAAAATAGACATAGTCTAAAAATAGACTTTGCGACAAAAATCACTTGTGTGGCCCCCACCTAGTTTAGGTGATCAACTTTCCAACTAGGATCAGGAAAGATGTTTCAGGATGCCTCCTTCACTGTTTCTTGTTGCCATCTTCAACAAATTGGTCAGGTGCTTGTGCTTATGGTGGTGAGGTCCAGGGTTTGAACCTCATGGACTCATAAAAATTTTGATACACCACATAGACTCTGGCCTGGGGCCACGTGGCGGCCTCCGGGCTTGCCACATGGCACCCTTTGATTGGCTGAAATCCCAAAAAGTCAAACCTTCAACCAACCACAGAATGCCATTTTTCCATCCTTCATTCACCCAAATGGAATAATCTAGGGAATATTCCAGGGAATATTCTCAAAATATTCCTTGGACTATTCTTGTTTTTAATAATTCCAAAGTCAAAAGTCAACTTTGGTCAACTGGATTTTTGAAGGATACTAAAAACTTTAAACCTGCATAACTTTCACATACGACATCAAATTTGAGTGTCGTTCATGGCACCAGAATTGTAGCAAAAAGGCCCTTCCATTCATTTAGGTTGCAACCAATTCTGAGCAGTTGCATTTTTGAGCATTTTTTTAACTTGGACCTGAGCTCCTAATCAATAAAGGGAGGTATCATATGGTTTATTCTTACCACTTTAGGCTTCTGGTACATTTTTTTGGTAAGAAATCTCTTGATCTACCTTTTTACTTATACATAAGCTTAGAAAAAATGGCAGATAAAGTTCAAGCTAAATTTGAAGGAAATGAAACCTCACTCTTTCATCATGGTTTAATCAACTTGCTAGTTTTAGAGGAATTAAAAAGATTAGGCAGAGGCTCGTCTTCCTTTCTGTTTGTCAGTGGTTTTAAAGTAGATGCCATCACTCCTAAAATAACTCCTAAACCTAAAGGTATACCATCACCTTCAGTGGCAGAGAAAAATGAGCCTTTAGTAGCAGAGAAAAGTGAACCAGTAATCATGGAAACAAATTCATTGTAGAAATTTGATACACTTGTTGTTTCACCTACAAAACAAAAGCCAACTATGAGCAAACTTGGAAAACAAGAGCCAAATGTGAATAAACATGGTAGCAAAAGGATTACAAGAATCAAAATAGTGGCCAAGGGAAATTTAGAAGACATTCTGCATGCTATTGATATTGAGGAAACCCCCATAATCCAAATTGAAGATATAGATGAGGGAGGTAAGAAACTCAAGAAAGCCAAATCAACTAAGAAGTTAGAATTTGAAGTTGATGATGTACGTTTCATGTTTCAGGCTAGGAAACTAATGACAAGGCATGCCAGAAAGGTCTTGGAAAGTAGTAAAGAAGTTCAGAAGGTCACCGAAACTATCCAGCCAACACCAAGTATCATTTACCTCTCATCACCTCCAAAAGAAGATCCAGTCATCAAGCAAAAGAAAGGAAAGGAGAAAATCATTGAAAAAATAGAGATTGAGGTCCTTAAGGAGCAACTGAAGTTAGAAAATCATGAAATAGCAGTCTTGGAGAAAGAGGCAAGGAAAAATAATGCTCAAAAGGTGTATTTTGAGAAAATGAAATAATTTTGGGAAGAGCAGGCTAATAGTGTGTCAAAGACCTAAGATAACACACAGCAATTAATCAAATGGACTCAGCCATTGAGATGAGAGGTGAATCATAGCAGAAGAAATATAGGAACAGAAAACTAAAGGACCAAGTCAAAGACCACCAAGGGCAGTTAGAATTGACCCATGAGGAGTTGGAGAAGAAGGGTTTAAAGATGACTGTAGTTGAGGAGCCCATAGCTCAACTTATCATTAAAGAAGAGGAAACACCTTAAGGATCTTAAGTTGAGTTTGATTATGTTTTAATAGGTTAATGGCATGTTGGAAACCATGTTTCTACAGCTGGAGGTTACTTTTTTGAGACAGGGTCAAAATCTGGAAATTTCACAGTTTTTCACTGTTTCATAGCGTTTCCTAGGCTTGAAGCCAGGAAAACGCTACAAAAATTTCTGTAGCTATCTTTTGGCTTCTAAAACCACTTTTTGCATCTTTCAAAGAGGCAAAATGGTAGTGATGATGTGTCATGTCATGATGGACACTATGGAATAGCAAAGAAGCGGAAATTTTGAGTGCAAAAGCCATTTTTTCGACGCTATGAAAGCATGCTACAAAACTACCATGTTACCTTGCCACCAAACATCTATGACTTGAATATCATGCAATGGAGACAACTCATCATCTAAAGCTTTCGTTGAAGGTAGGGTCCTATTTTCCTGAAACATAGGGTTTGGTTCCATATGTTTAGGAGGGAATTTAATATGTCAAGTAGTGATGAGCTATGTCATAGCCTATTCGAACATGTGAGGCTTAGTTGTCACTGATATGTAATTATTTTAAAGATAAGGTAGACTAATGTAATAAATAGGAGTTTGAGTCATATTACGAAAATGTATTTTTTAGTGTATAGCTATCATTTTCTGATTAAAAGACATGTTTTTCTATTATGTAAGGTGTCATATGAAGATTTTGATGAATCTAGCCAAGAGGTCTAAGAAGGTTTATTTAAAGGCAAATTATCGAAGTTGTAAAGGGTTGGATATTTTTTGCACCATATGCTAATTTATGTAATTTGACTGATATCAGTAATACAGAGGATTTCTTCTTGATAGACCTGAGATTCTCATGGAGTTTTTAATGTCTTTCTGATCTATATCTTTATGTGTACTACTTGCAGTATATTTCATCTTTATTACTCATAATTCATATGTGTATGTGATGACTTCCTTTATTGATGAAATGATTGTGTTTCCATATGTTCTATGTGTAACTTTCCTTTGGTAAAGACTCTTATCTGCCTCAGCTTCCATGTCAAGAAACCTTGCCACTGAATCTACTGATTTGTTGACTCCATAAGCCCAATGGTTGCAAGCCTACATTATTTTAAACCTAAAAACATAAAAATCAAGTTACTTCTCAAATATAGTTAGTCATCTAATCATATCATTATCTAATATCATAAACCCCTTTGAGAGAGCCCTCTCAGACTGAAGAGGCTAAGCGTCAGTCAAAAGCGGGTTTGAAACAGTTACATAGAGTTGTCTGATTAGCAGCCAATCGAGTGCAATTTTAGGATAACATTTTGGTGTGTCTATCGGGAGCCTGAAGATATACTTTTCCTTAAATTTTGAAGCTGAACTCTTAAAGGTAGCAGGATCTCAGAAGATGTTTGAGGCTGCATCTACCTTGGTGAATCCATTCAAAATTCTCATGTTCAAAGGTGGCTTCGAAAAGGAGATACACAAGGAGTAATCCTGACCCAGATCCACCTACAACTGTGGATAATCCAAACACAATTTCCAGAGGCATTCAAGGAAATTCTGCAATATCAAGTACTTCATTACATACAAAAGCCTTGTTCTCTGAAGTTTCAAGAAGTGCTGAAGATAAAAAATTTGATGATAAAATTCAGGAAGTCTTGTTTAGGTCTGAAAATGAAAAAGAATTGACTAAAATTGTCTTAGACCTACATAGAATAGGTATTGATACCTCAACCTTAGTGACATGAAAAGATAAAGAAGAGTTTTGGGAAGCAGTCACTTCAGAGTTACTGTTAGAGAGAGAATATTTGGATAGGTTGACGGAACTAGACCCATTTGAAATATTGTTAGGAAGTAAATTTGGTGTCCCTCTACCTCATTAGAGTTCAATTGTGACTAGACAACAAATACCAAACAACCCACCTCTTAACAGTTCCTCTTCCTCTATTTTTGTTGTCCCTAAAACTACTACAGTCCCTATCATCATGGCAGGAAATGTGCCACCTCCACCTGCTGCTGCACCTACTAGGTATGCCCCCCTTGTTCTTCCAACTGTCCTTAATGCCCTTCCTAGCAAATATTCTGCTAGAATCAAAACTTGGGGAAGTGATGAAGATATTACAGCTGAAGAGCATGTAGATCAGTTCAATGAATTTATAAATAGGGAGGATGTTGACCATGAGGATGTCAAGATGAGATTGTTTTCTCAGAGCTTTACTGGTGAGGTCAGGAAGTGGTTCAAAGCCCTTACACTAGGAAGCCTACATAATTGGAATGAATTTGAAGATATCTTCTTGAGAAAGTGCGGGAATATAACCAATCATGTACAAGCCCTCAATGAGTATAATAGTTTGAAAAGAGCTGTTGATGAAACTATCCAAAACTTTTCCAAAATATTTAATAAAGTTTATGGCTCTATCCCTGCCCATCTAAAGCCTCCTCCAGAAGCAGCTCAACTGAGATATGTTGAGGCTTTTGAATATGATTTTTATATCCTACTAAGAGAAAGAGAATCACCTTCATTAGCTGAAATGAAAAATTATGTTGTGAAGTTGGAGGTTAATAGGATAGTAGCTAAAAAGTCCAAGATGGGAAAGACTAAATTGAAACAAGAAGATAAGCCTTCTACCTCAGAGGATAAATTTGACTCCATGATGAAGACAATGGAAAAAATGATGGATAGGCTTGCCTTTGGGAAGGCCTCTTCTCCTCCTGCACAACATGAACCTCAGTTTAGAAATCCTCAGTTCCGAAGACCTCAAAATCAGCAGACACCAAGGGAAAAAAAAAATCAGCCTAACCCTCAAGTAAGACCTCCTTTTCAGCAAAAATTAGCTGATGAAGATGATCAGCCTGAGATTCTAGAATAATCCATTCATTGTCTAGATGAATACATGTTTGGAATATTTTTTACTAAGAAGGAACATGATGAGTCAAATATTGATGCAAACAAGGGTGAGGAACCATCTCATTATCTTAAAGGATATCAACATGCAATCTTTGAGATGAAGCAGCAATACAACCTCAGAAACAGAAATGTTCCAATTATTACAAACAAAACATAGCCCAAGAAAGATGCCCCTAAAGTTGTTGAAGTTAAAAAATATCCACCACCTCCTCCTCCTGTCAAAGAGATTGAAAAATATATTTATGTTTTCAGTTTGGAGAATGAGATCTCCAAGATCAAAATCCCAGTCCCTTTTGGAGAAATTCTTAAGGTGAATGAATATAGAAGTAAGATTGTTAAAATGTTGAATTCCAACCAGGAGCCATTGATATCCTAAGTGTTCAAGAAGATCATCCAACCATATACTTGGGACCAATATTAGAGGATGAGCAGAATGAAAAGGTGCCTCCTTTTTATGTCAGCCTTAGCATTCATGACATGACATTGCATAATGCCATGTTGGATTCAGGGCCTCTCACAATCTTATGCCCAAAGTGACCATGGAAAGGATGGGATTGGAAACTACTAGACGATATAAGGACTTGTCTTCTTTTGATTCAAAAAGAGTTCAGTGCATTGGTTTAATAAAAGATGTTGTTGTTCATCTTACACAAGTCCCTGCCAAGACATTGGTAATGGAAATTGTGGTAGCAGATATTCCACCTAAGTTTTGCATGTTGTTATCAAGGTCATCGGCAGCAAATATTAAATGCACCATGCAGATGGACCTAACTTATGCCACCATTGTTTTTGGTGAGCAAATAAGACTATACAGAGAAACAAGGATGGCTTATATGGTAAGTAGTAAGGAAAAACCTCAGAATTTTCCAATTTATGTTGTTGATATTGAATTTTCAATGAATTGAATGATGAAGTAGAAAATGAAAAGAAAACAGAAAATCAGCAAAATGTAATTTAGGAAATAGAAAATTAGCAGACAGAAAATCAGCAAATTAGTGAGGAGAAGGTAGAAGTTTGTTGGTTGTTAAACTTTGATGGATCAGTAGGAAGAGAGGGGGTAGGAATGGGAATTTGGATCACAACTCCAGAGGATGAAAGTAAGTTCTTTTCTTACAAACTAAACTTTGATTGCACAAATAACATGGCGAGTATGAATCTTTATTTTTGGGTTTAGAAATTTTGAAAAATACTGGTTGCCCAAAATATTTCTATTTGTGGAGATTCTGAATTAGTTATTAAGCAAGTTGAGGGTGTATATCAAACTAAGGATGTGAGCATGAGGGCATACATAAATTTTATCATGGAGATGTTAGATAATTTTCAATAATATTCATTTATTGTGAAGACTAGGGACCAAAACTCAGTAGCTGACTCCCTAGCTGCCTTTGCAAGTCTGTATATTATCCCTGCACATTCCACTGAAAGATATGAGGTTTAATTTCACCATAGACCTGCTATCCCTGTCAAAATTATCCATTGGCAAGTTTTTAAGGATGACCAACAAATCAAAAACTTTATAGAGCTGAAAGAGGAGTTTGAAAGCACACAATTAGATCAGCAAAACATGCTTAATGAAACAAAGGGAAATTCTAAAGTATTACAGCTGAAGAATAACTTTATACCCAAAGGTCTAATACCCCTTGAAAGCTTTTTGACCATAATTATGTGTTAAAATCCTCTAGGATACAAGCTGCTGATGAAGAGGTAGAGATTTGTAACCTTGGTATAGTAGCAATGCCAAAAATGATTAAGCTTTCAAAATTTCTTTCAGTTGACATGAAACGGAAATATATTGAGATGATTAAAATATTCATAGATGTTTTTGCATGGAGTTATGTTGATTTGAAGAAGTATGATCCTACTATGATTCAGCATACCATTCCTATTAAGGAAAATGAAAAGCCTTTCTAGTAGAAACTGAGGAGGATGAATCCACTTCTCATGCCTCTCTGATTGAGAAGGAAATCAAGAAGCTCTTTGATGCCAAAATTATTGTTCCAATCATATTCTCAAAGTGGATTGAAAACATGGTTCCAGTCAGAAAAAAGAGTGGAGAAATCATAATTTTCATTGACTTCATAAATTTGAACAAAGCCTCTCTAAAGCACAATTACCCTCTCCCAAAGATGGACCAAATTCTGCAGAACATTGTTTGTTCCCAAAGGATTTCTATGCTTGATAGTTTTTCAGGATACAATCAGAAACTTGTGCATCTAGAAGATCAAGAGAAAACAGCCTTTACCACACCATGGGGCACATTCATGTATGCCAAGATGCCCTTTGGTCTGATGAGTGCAGGAGAAACCTTTCAAAGAGCAATGGACATTGCCTTCTCTGAGGAAAAGGATAAGTTGGTGGTTGTAGAAAAGATTCTGCTGAAGTGTAGAAGGTTTGGAATTTCTCTCAATCTCACTAAAAGAATTTTTTTCTTTGACTTCAGGAAATTTACTTGGGCATATTATTTCTATAGATGGGATTAATATTGATCCAAGCAGGGTCAATGCTATTCAGAAAGTGGATCTTCCTAGAAGAAGAAAGGAAATACAGTCTTTCCTTGGAAGGGCGAATTTTGTGAGGAGGTTTATTCCTAATTTTGTTGAGATGGTAAAAGACATAACTAAGATGCTGAAGAAGGGGGTTTACATAAAGTGGAAAGTAGAAAAACACTCATTTGAGGAGATCAAGAAGGCACTTACTCAAGCACCGACGTTGATCAGCTCGAATGTTTCAAAAGAATTTATGGTTTTTACATTTGCATCAGAAAATACAATTGTTGGAGTTCTGTTGCAGAAAGGACAACAAGGTACTGAGCAACCCGTTTCATTTTTTAGCAGGACATTAGATAATTCAGAGCTGAAGTACAACATCTTAGAGAAGCAAGCCTATGCCTTGGTTAAAGTCATCAAATATTTCATAATTTACATTCCGCATTCTCATGTCATAGCTTTTGTTCCTAATGATGTTGTGAAGGACATTCTAACTCAATTTGATCCTGATGGTAAGAGAGGGAAGTGGATAGCTAACTTGCTGGAATATTATATAGAGATCAAACCCACAAAATTGGTCAAAAGTCAAGGGCTAGCAAAGTTGATGACACGGTCAAATTTTGGCTGTCTTGATATGAATTTAATTGCATAAATTTTAGAATTATTAGATGAAGATGAAGAGTTGATTCACATTAAAGAGAAGTACATCCTTTCTGACTGGTACAAAGACATTTTTTTTGTCTTACATCACCATAGAGCACTGTTACACAGCATTTTTTCACAGTCCCTGCAATCCCCAACTCGCACATTGGAGGGTCATTTCTATGACCAATACACCATGTCATGCTTTGAAAAAACCATCCTTTCATCCCTTTTGATGAAAGAAACATTCTTCTTGTTGACATTTCCCTAAGCAGAGCTGTGGAAATCCCTATTTTTTCCTTAGCACGTGTAGCTCATTACATCCTCGCGCTGACCTGGAAATTTAACACTAAGCCCGCCCCACTTGGTGCTCTGTGCCAATTAGACACCCATGCCAAGCTATTTATGGAATTTTAAAAAAAAATAGTGGCAGAGATTCCATTCCAACCACCTCGAGGATGAGTCATTGGGAGTGGTTGAACTGAAACAACCACGGACTCCTTCCTTTAGTTAGTAGTTTCCACCTCCCTTGGAACTCTCCTAAAGGATAGGACTCCCTCCCACCTTTGTAGGGATCACAACCTCCTATCTTTCCTCTATATAAGAAACTATCTCCTTTAGTAGAAGCTAGTTGAACACATTATAGAAAAATGGTTGAATGGTTGAACAAGAGAATTATACTATAGCTAAGCTGCTAGAGGAGATAGAGTAAGAAAGATAGTATTGAGAGAGCTTGAGTCGATGACTTCTAAGAGAGATTGAGTCTGAATTCCCTGACCGATAGTTGAGACGTGTTTCGTCTAAACCCCATTGGAGGAGATCACGACATCAAAGCATCGGTTGTACTCTTCCTTCTACTCATTAATATTGTGTTATGTCTATTTGATATGATATGTTTATCCCTTTTTGACTGGCTAACAGTTGTGAGTGAAACTATGCTGCTATATGCTATTCTTGTTCTTTGTCCTATGTGCAGGTATCTGAGTGTGATAGTGAATGGATTGTGATTTGCCAAGGTAGAAGCAAGATACCACTACTCTTTCTGCAACATCAACAACGTTGGATTCAAGGTAGGCCAATATTGCATGTCTTTTGTTCATTCATTAACTAGGAAGCAACACTTTAGTGTGTCCTTTTGTTACTAGACCCACCCTAGGGCTAGAGGGATCATCTTTGTCTGCAGAGAGGATTTACCTTCATAACAAATTAGCGACTCCACTGGGGATCAGTGCGAGTTTGTCGTGTCATCCTGTTGGGTCGGTTTCCATTCTTGGTTTAGTTATCTATCTTTTTTCTAGTTTGTTTGTTGAGTTTTGATTCTCTGTTCAACTCCAGAGAGTGAAGGTTGACTTCTGCTCATTAGGTTAGGGTTTTTTCCTCTTTGTCCATAGGTTTCCAGCTTGGTGCATTTTTTGTTTGGACAGTCATGCCGATTGGCACATGTTTCTCTTTTAGCACTCACGCCAACCTCTGTATGGCGCAGATTACAGCCTTACAGTTGTGTCCATCCCTGTAGTTTTTGGATTGAACCCCCTAATGCATTTTTTGATCATTTATTCTTGCCTCTAAGTTATTTTTTAATGTGTTTAAGCCTTTAGATACTATGTAGACTACTGTAAACTTGTTCCCCTCAATTGTTTGTCAATTTTCTTATCAGTGTCAGTTAATACCTTAGGGTTTCTAGGTGTTCTTGCACATTGAGCCTTCTGTTCAAGAACGAGTCTCTTTGATTGTTTTCAGTCTCATTTTACGTTTTTAGACTGAGTTTTCTTGATCCCTTTGTTTTGTTGATTTAATGGTATTTTCATTTTTGTGATTAGTCTTTCTTCTTCAACACTTTGAGCATCGATTGTTTGCTTGTTTGGATCATTTTGAGAACTCTCTTTCTCATTTGAAAGTTTTCTACATAAGCTTGCATGTTTTTGTGTCTATTTCCTTTGGTTGATTCATTCAATTTCACAACTTTACAGTCACAAAACTCAAACTAGTGTTTATTTTGTTTTCCATTGAATTAGTACAATGTGTGCTTCATTTCATTGAAAAAATCAAAAAATATCTCTGCATTTTGTTGTTGTATTGAAAATGAAATGTTCCTTTACATAACTATCATTTGTAAATCTAGGAAGGAAATTCATTTTCGATTGATTTCATTTAAGGGCATTAGAAGTTTCTTCGCATGTTTTCTTTGTTTGTTTGTTTGAAAGATTTCTATCCTTCTTATAACTAGCGTTAATCGAATTGAAATGATGTTAATTTTCATATGGATTGCATCTAGGAATTTGAGCTATACATTCGATAAGGCCTGAAATTGAAACATAATTCAAGATTAACTTTAAAGTTTACTCAATGAACCTAAGGCGACTTTGAAACTTAATGAAAATTTTCTAGTGGTCTAGGCTAGAGACGTGTTCTGGCGTCTTAAAACCTAGTAGTTTTCGCTCGCCTCTTGGCTTCAGACAGCACTAGTACAGACTTGTGCTCCCCGTACCGTCGTGTATATAAAGGGAGACCCCTCTAGGTTGCAATCCTTTATCCATAGGAAGCTGAGTCTTCCACCTTGTAACTGTGATACACTGAACACAGCATTCGGAGAGACTACCTGCACGTACGTCAAGTCCTTGGTCGTTTCTCTTTCATTTGATCACCAAGGTGTATATGGTAGTTCATGGAAACCTGGTATACCCTCTTGCTTAGAATACCTGAGTAGTCATTTTGATATTTTCGTGACTCTTTAAATATGATAAGAGATCATCGAGCACTTTTCCTTTCACGCTTGTTTCAACTTGAAAGTGATAGAGTCACCTTTTACCTATTTCTCGACTCTTAAAATATAAAATGGTAGAGTTTTGTTTCAATTTCTTAAACTATTAACTACCCACGAAATATTCCTAGTTAAAGTTATCTTCCTTAGTGTGTTTGTTTTAAGGTTGTTTCCAATGGAAACTTTTCCGGAGTTTACCAACCAAGGAATCTCCTGTAAAGGGAATCCTGGTCCTTTTCCCGCTTTTGGGAATGTTGGTGCTCCTTATATGGCAACATTGTCCCTTCCGGAGTTAACCGTTGGTTTGCCTGTATGGTTATTCTCCACCTCTGTGGTCTCGAGTATTCCGCCCTTTTTACATCCATCCCCTCCACCTGAACAACATCATGTTGATTCTAACATGGAACTCTCTGCTTCTTCACATGTTTCTTCATCCTCCTCTTCTACTTTTCTTGGTGAAAGTCTGGATTCTAGTAACCAGGTGGCTAAGAAGAAGAAGACGATGAAGAATAAGTCAGCTAAGTGAAAGGCTAATGCTGCAGCTATTGTACCTAAGAAACCGTCCATTGATAAACCATCCAACCTTCCACGGAAAGTCAAATTCCCTTGCATGTTGTGCAAAGGTGACCATATTCTTCAAGACTACCCTGGCATTCCCAAGGTACTCGAAGCATGGTCCAACGGTCGTTCGTCGTTGCTTTTGACTTATGGAAATCATATTGGTGGCACATATTTGACTAGTTCTGATAAGACTCATAAGAAACAAGGTAAGATTACCAATCCCTGTAAGTTTTGTTAGGTCTCTGTAATTTAGTAGAGTGGCAAGACTAAATGCTACAGAGACTACATCAAAAACCACTTTGGGATTCTAGGATCTAGCCCTCCTGAATCTAGAGAGGGATCTCTCTATGAATGCAAAGACTGATTTATCTTTTACGGTTTTAGTATGATATTAGGCTAGCTATTAAGAACAAGGGTTTTTTTTTTTTTGGTTTGGTTGGTCGGGTATGATCTTTAATTGGATGGAATATCAAAAAATGAAAGAGTTCAAAAGGTGAAGATGCAAGTATATTGAGAAGTGTTCAGCAGATAGTATTAGTATGAAATAGCTTTAAACCATTGGGCGATGGAGTCACAAAAGGGTTTAATTGTACAACAATTTCAAGAGTGGTCCAAGGGGAAATTCATCTATATCAAAAGATCCTTTAGATTAAATGATGGAGTGGAACATTAAAAGTGTTGAGAAAGTGGAAAAAGACAATAATTTCAACAAGGATTTATCAACTTTCCATACAAGAAAAGCCTTTTTAAGCAACTGTTTGAAACCAACCAAAGGACAGGGCTAACCATAAAATTCTTTGGAAAAGCTTGTATTAAAGCTAATTTATCAGAAAATGATCCAGTGATCTCACTAGACTACTTTCAGAAGGGATGAAAATAGATAAGAAAACAAAGTGCAACTTAAGATTAGGTCATATGCATTAAAATCTAGACTTGCTTTCAGCATACTCTTAGGGAAACCTTCAAACAATTTTGGAGAAAGAACTAGAAGACAGGGAAATCCATAAACTTTCCTAGTCCAACTCGACTTAGCATGTAATGAAAATATCATTCAAGAACTTCCTTTAAAGTTTTTCACATCAAGACATGGACTAACCAACATTCCTTGATAATGTTTACACTTAACTTAAGTCATTCTTAAATACACAATTGGAGGAAAACATAAAGATAAAGCTTATCAGTGAGAGTAGGGTACTTATAACACTAAATCCTAACTCTATGCTTGCTGCTCTTTATCAGAGAAAAGTGAACAAAATGGCATACATGAAAGGAAAATAATAACAGTAAGAGGTACTTCACCAATGATATAGACCAGGATTCCAAAAATCAGCTTGTATATTGATTGTCAATCCAGTTACAAACTACATGTCCAGTGTTTAATCACAACAACAACTTCTCTTTTTAGCCTAACAGAGCTTCAGAGCTTCAGAGTTTATTTACATTCAACAATGATTCGATACAGCAACTATTACATCATAAATCCAACAACCAACCAACATCTCATCTTCTTCAGAAGTATTTATAGAAGAAAGAGGAGGTGGGATGAAAAATAAGATCTCTAGTTAAATTAATACAAGTTAATGCTTCTTTGCCTTTGAGAGGCTCAATAGAGAAGGTTTCTTATCTTTTCCATGTATTAATTGGTTTTCATTAATTTTTTAGCCACTTGGCAGATTTTTTTTACTTTAAAATTCTTTAGGCAAGTTGGCAATAACTCTGGCTGTCTTTAGGCAAAAATATCATTGAATAAGGCAATTACTATGCCTTCCTTTGATTTATTGAGGTTGCAGGTGGCACTTTGGTAGCTGGGGATTCAATTAGCTCCTATGATGTGGCATTGGAGGCCTCCTTTACTAATATTTTTCTTTGTTTTTTCTTAAAACACGTTTAATCTGCTTTTGGTCTGTGTTTAGGCTTAATTATCTTTGATCTTTATCTTTGGGTCCTCATTCTTTAAGACTATATTTATCTCTTTATTTGGTGGATAAAAAACCTTGATCTTATGGTTTAGGCTTTAATCACCCTTTATCGTTGATTTTTCATTACTGATACACTTTTTTGCTCTGTTTCAGTGGCACAGGTGGCTTTCTGTCAGATGGAGGGTTTCTGAGATCGGGGGTCGTGATATCCCTGATAAATGTGAATTTCATAACCTGCAGCTCCTTTCTTCATTGGATTAAGGCACAGAATCGTCAATCTGAGCCTTTTTTTCACCTGTCTGTGACTGTGGAAAAAACACAGAACAGCCACCATTAAACCTTGCAAAACACAAAAAACTTCATTAAGAAATCTTGCAGAGATGGTTTAATTGCATTCAGAGGTTTGGTGGAGGAGATTTGAAGCTGTGCGAAATGGGCAAATGCAATGATAGGAAGAAAAAACCTTGGCAGAACATCTAACCAGGTGCAGATGGAGTTTGGACGCAACGGTGAATAAGAGCCATTTGATTAGAACAATCAACAGTTGAGATCTTTCGATGAAGTCGCTTGGGAGAAAAGATGAAGGGAAAATGAATGGGGTTGTGATATAATGAGAGCCGTTCGATTCTCAGAGATTGACGGTTGAAATTTAAAAGTGAAAATGACGTTTGAGGAGGGCAGCAGAATGGTGGAAAAACGGGAGCGGTTTTCGCATTGCATTTGGGAGGTAATTGGTTTTGCGCGGATGGAATGCGATACGATACATTAGTCGACACACGTCCCTCCAAATACTGCCCATTTTTCAAAAAAAATTGGCGTTAATGTTTAGGCGCAAAAATTTTGCGAAATGTAACGTAAGCTGTCAGATCAGAGGCGCCAGATCTGATGGTGTGGAAAGCGTGCGATGAGGGATAATATGCGCGAATGAGGGATGGTGGGACCGACGATTGCGTCATTGGCTTTTTCGTGTAGCGGATGGGTGAAAAATGGTCGTCGAGTTTAGTCCCGATCGTCTGATCTCTCAAATGGATGGTTAGGATTGAAAGGACGAGCAGATATATGGATGGAGAAAAAGGTGAGGCTAGGTGAATAGGAGGAAAGGTAGGGCCCGATGGTCATTGATCTGCAGAGATCAACAGTCCACATTCATTTTAAACTTGAAACTTTGGGAAACAAAAATAAAATGGAATAAGGTTTCGGAAAGAGTCTTTAGGCCTTTTAAGTGCCTGGCTGCAGGGCTTCGGCCACATGGAGGAAAATGCTTAAGGTAATAAGCCCTCAGGGGCTTAATTCCTTTGTAATGTAAAAATACTATTTTTAGGCTTAAAAACAAGGTTTTTAAGTCTAAATGGGGGTTCTGATAGGCTAAATCAAGGATTTGAAAGCTAAATCAAGGTTTCGGTAGGTGAGATAGGAGTTTTTTAAACCAAATGAAAGGAGAATATAAGGTTTAAAAGAGTTTTTCAAATGATTTAGAGGTTAAATGAAGGGTTTTTAGAAGGAATTTATGAAGGGAATAAGGGTGAAAATGGAATTGTTTGGGAGTGAAAGGAAGAGGTAAATGATGAAAATGGAGTTTTTAGAAGCAGTTTTTCTTTGGTAAACAGCAGGTACTTTAGGACTAATAGTGAAACAGCAATGAAGATTAATTCAAAGGTTAGTTATCTTCATAAGACTTCAAGAATTCACAATTTGGACATGAATTGTTTCTTGAAGGCCTAAAAATGATTTAGCCACCATTTGATATGACAAATCTTTATAGGTGTTTAACAAGTTGTGTGAAGGGCATCATCCCATTCACCTTTGTCCGTACATGGATGAAGCCAAGATAGTGTTGGACAACCCTACTATTTCTGCACCCTGCCTTCCAGTTGGTTACCATAAGGTTTCTTTGAGTCCTCTGCTAGTTCATTCAACGATCGATCAAGAGTCATCCTTGGTCGATGTCGATCCTGCTCCCCCGGAAATTCACAATCATGAATCCATTCCTGATCAACCTTTGGTCATGGAATTGGTTGATCTAACCCCGCCTGTGGTTCATCAGGCCTTTTCCATTGAGAGTGGATCTCATCACTCTCATGTTCTTCTTGTTTCTTCAGATTCCTCGGACTTGGATAAAGATCCTCCCGTCCCTATAGTTAAATAATTTTCTCCTCCTGCTCCCATGATGGAAGTCCCAGAGGATGCTCCTCTTGTCCTGGTAACACCGGGGGATGACCATCTCAGTTCAATGGTACCCCCTCCAAGTCGTTTGGTCGCTTCCTTTGATTGGAGTCAATTTGTAGGATACTGCCTTCCTTCTTATGTGCCTTTTGAGATCACAGTATAGGCCTTCAATATGGTCGTACCTAGCACAATTATTAATGAAGGCATGTCTATTAGTATTCTGTCTTCGACTACTTGGCAAGATTTTGGTTCTCCACCGCTTGTACCTGTTACGCAGAATTTGTTGGATTTTAATAGAGGAACCAGTCAACTATTAGGGATCCTTCCGAAGTTTCCTATTACTTTGGGAGGAAAAAAAATCTATATAGATGTGATGGTGGTCCAAGGTCCCTTAGATTGTAATTTACTCTTGGGGCGCGACTATGCTTATGTCATAGGTGCACTTGTCTCCTCCCTCTTTCGTGTGACGTGTTTTCCACATGAAGGTCGGATCGTGACCATTGATCAGCTTTCATTTTGTGGTCCTGGCATGCAATCTGATCCACCGTTGTCTCTTCTGGATCTTTATTCGTTGGTTGTACCTTCCCCGCCATAGGTTAATTATGTGGCTACCAGTCCTATACTCACATTCAGTGATAGTGTCGTTGTACATCGCTTACTAGGGGCATTGGGTCCTGATTTCCAAGATGTTGTTAACCTCTTGGAATCCCTGACTTCTTATTCGACATGATGCATTGTCTACGGAGCAGAGTTCATTTTCTTGTGTCAATCTACTTAAAAAATGAAACAAGGTGTCATGAGGACAGTTATTTTAATGTGTCAACCTCGTTAAAACAATGAAACATGTTCCTGTTCAATTCGAGTCTTTGATAAGATCTCGTAAAATTCCAGTCAAGTCTTTCTCTTGATCTTGTAATTTGAACCTTCACTCCATCTGCCTTTCATATGGACTAAATCTTGGGGGGCATGTGCACCTCGAATTGAGTCACCATGCTGGGGGGGCATGCCAGTTTTTCAAGCATAGTTTACTTTTGTTTCAATCTTGTGTAAACATGAAATCAATATCAAGCATAGTGTACTTTTGTTTTCGAGCTTGCATAAAAATGAAATCTTTTGGCTTTATGTGCCTTATGAACATTTTCCTGACTCTTGGGTCGTTACTTATTATGCAGACTATTTAACTGATACATTAGCTAACATTGTATTAGGCATTTGCGTAATTTTAAAAAAGCATCATCATATGTAAGAGATCCATGTAAGGAAATAGATGTATATATATATCACATGTTTACAACTGTGTGCATCATAATGTCAAAAAATATATGTTTATGTTACATCCTGAGACATCATGTCTCGCAAAATATGCAGATAAAATAAACCTAGGTGTCTAATCAGCATGGTGCCCATGATAACATGTCATGGCCCATACTAGCCGCCTCAGCAAGTGGTAAATTCAGCTAGGGACCCCTACGGTATGCCTCTGGTAGGTGCGAGGAACATCATCAAAATGTGCATAATCTAGAACTCCTCAGGTGATTCCCTACAGTTTGCGCACTATCTCATCTTCCTCGTCACCCTCGCCTTGAGGGTCAAAATCACGAGGGATTCGCCTCGTTATCGATGACATACCGGCAGGTCTCTCTGGGCCAACATCTACATTTACATGGATTTAATGTCAAGACATAAATAAACAAAAAAACATAATACTCATATAACTTTAAAAATGAGTCTCACCCAAATATTCATCCCAATCTTCTCCCTCCGGGAGTGGGAGGTTCGGATCATCAGTGAAATCTATGCCAGAGTAGGGCCAGTCCTCCACGACAATCAATTTTCGACGGAGCCAATCGAAGAATTCTAGCCTCTAGGACATCTATTGGCCGCCCCCTGCCCTCGACATCAGAGCTTTCCATCAAGCCATCCGTGGTTCTCTCGCTGGTGGTGATGGGACAATAACCTCTTGTCATGAAAAATAGGTAGGTGTTCCAAGAAGAATGATACCAGAATAGATCCATAACCAAATTGTTTGAGTTTGGTCTTCTTGCATTTAGTTAGTTGACGCTTCATGTTTATCGTCACGGCCTCTGCGCAGTTGTAGATGGTCGGTGCCATGCAGTATACAGCAAGAAGCAACTGTGTCTTTGTTGCTTTGTACAATGCTTGTGATCCCACAGCTCGTGTGATGGTATGCAATACCACACGTAGTGTAAAATCTGGGAAAGTTTGTATATCAACTTTCCCACTACCAGATCCTTTTCGCACTCCTCGACATACCCTATCTATGGTCATGTTTTCCATGCAAGGGCAGGTGCTGGTTAGCAGTGGTGTTGCACCAATCCATGATAATCCTGTGATGAAGTACACGTTAGAGACATCAATCTCAAGTTCTTGATCCCGTAGGATGAACTTCTCTTGATTTTCGTCCCATATACTAATCACATACTGTAGCAATTCTGGTTGGGCTCGGAGACATGGTGTTAGAAAGAATTTTTTCAAACCACAGTTTCTGAGGGCTTCCATAACTCCCTCATTTTCCATGTCTAGCTCATATTCTTCACTATGTTCCTGTTCTTTCTATTCAATGACCACTTTGCCTCTTTCTACCTGCAAACACACACATATGAGTGGTATTAGTCAATTTTAACCCTTAAATTTGTAAACACTTGGGACATTCGATGCATATTTTTTGCTAGAAATGGTTTGCACCATTAGCGCGACTGTTTCCAAAACAGTCACGCAAATGAGCGTGCCCTAGTGTTAAAAATCGGTTGGTTGGCGCAACTCCGTGCTCGAAACCCACGCCAACCACACAGCCCTAATTTTTACATTTCCTCCCCCAAAATTTGAAATTGAAAAATGCAGGAAGCAAGAAATAGCTTAAAATGACAAGAGGGATCTCAGCTCTTACTTGGAGTTGACGGATTTGCAATTGATCTACTGGATTGGCTGTTATCGTCGCCGCAAGATTGCACAGTAAAATGGGTAACTATTGTTCCACAAGAGGTAAAAAGTGAAAAGTAATTATTTTTACCATTTTTGGCCTTTTGTAACGTTTTCACAACCCTAATTAGGTGTTAAGGCATGTTTTTTATTATTTTATTGTATTATTTTCGAAAAATAGGTTTTACACATGTCTCTTGTGCAGCAACAAGTTTTTTCATGCGATAATGATGAAGTAACGAGTTATATTTTATACTTTTTCGGACTCGGTAAAAACATGAAAAATTCACTACTGGAGTCATCTTTCAGCTCTTTTCTGGCTCTCTAAATTTGAAAATATTGTCGAGATTCTTGTCGTTTTGAACTCGTTAAATGGCTGCGAAACGATTTCTACCCAGTATACGTTTAACCCTTTTTCAAGATAGGATGGATTATTTGTGAAAAAGGAATACCTTAGCCTATCACGACTAAGATGTTCTCTCAGACATAGTTTTCTACCTTTTCGGATCTGTGTGACTACCCACGAAAAGGGACTGTTGGAGTTTTCTTTTCTGCCTTCTTTTCAAACTCTCTAAGCATGAAAAGATGTTGAGTTCTCCCTTTGTCAGACTGGTTAAACCCTGATGACATCGGACTTCGTCACCGTGACGTTATTTTGAGTTCCTCCTTCCTAGGGCTCATAAAATGTACTAGGTTGGATTTTTCCAAAGGACAAACTTATAGTACAAACATATGTTATCCCCTTCAAGCTTGTTTAAAAAATAATTAGGGTACTCGCCAGAAATGGTGGGGGAAAATGTAATCAAGTTTTAGTTATGTTGGCAGTATGTCGCTCTTGAACATGGCACTTGTTTGCATTCGTGTCGGGATTGGGGACATCTCATTTCGTCATTTTTTGCCTCCACGGTTTTGGGTAATCTCTTTTGACCTCTCCTCTACTCTTTTCCATGACCTCAGATCCTTTGATGTCAAATACTGCCAAATCCCATGTCGTGTTGTTGATATGTTCAAGAGAAGTTTGCCTCTGCAAGTTGTCAACCTTCCTCTAATTTCTTGTTGGTCATGATCCACTTTCATCATGTTCCTCTATCTCGTGTCGATGATGTGGGAAACATTATGGCCCTCCTTTGACCAAGTCACTTCCTGTCGACTTCAGCTCGTTATCCGGGAATGTGATCTAGAGACTCCCTTTTGGTACCTTGGAGCCTGCATGCATCAATGGCAGGTTTTTCGCATTCGAAGCAAGGTTCACATCATTGGCCTTCGATCGAGTGATTTTGCGGATGTTCAACGCCAAATAAGTTTTCACATTCTGTAGATTGTACCTTTTGTACCTTGAGGGCCATCGTCATCATTGGTGGTTTCTCTCGTGTATGTTAACAACTTTCATCATTGGCTGGTAATCAAGCGATTTTCCTGCATGTTCAACTTCAACTTCATACATTCGCATGCTCGAAATTGTACTTGTTCGAGTCAAGATGGAGCGCAAGACTCTGGATTTTGTCTAATAAACTCCAGGCTACGGATTTTTGTGGTTTATTATGACTTATTTCATGACTCTCTTGATTGGATGGTTGTGACCATACCTGAGTCTATTTATTGATCCTTCCTACTAGATGGTTGTGTCCATACCTTGGGTCTCAGTTTTTATATACTCTATTATGGATGGTTGTGCCCATGCCACATGACTCATGTATCACAGATAGCAGTTGTATTTGTAATCACAGGTCTTCCAACAGCAGTGTTTGGTTCGAACGCATTCTCATAAAGCATTTCACCCCTCCCTCTCTCTCGGACTTCATACTTTAGGGGGCATCTGTTACACAGCACTTTTTCACTATCCTTGCAATCCCCAACTCACACATTGGAGGGTCATTTCTATGACCAATACATCATGTCATGCTTTGCAAAAACCATCCTTGCATCCCTTTTGATGAAATCAACATTCTTCTTGTTGAAATTTCCCTAAGCAGAGCTGTGGAAATCCCTATTTTTGCCTTGGCGCGAGTAGCCCGTTACATCCTCGCGCTGACCTGGAAATTTAACACTAAGCCCACGCCACTTGGCGCTCTATGCCAGTTAGACACCAGCGCCAAGCTGTTTATGGAATTTTTTTTAAAAATAGAGGTGGAGGTTCCATTCCAACCACCTTGGGGATGAGTCATTGGGAGTGGTTGAACTGAAACAAACACGGATTCCTTCCTTTAGTTAGTATTTTCCACCTCCCTTGGAACTCTCCTAAAGGATAGGACTCTCTCCCACCTTTGTAGGGATCCAAACCTCCTCTCTTTCCTCTATATAAGAAACTATCTCCTTTAGTAGAAGCTAGTTGAACACATTATAGAAAAATGGTTAAATAGCTGAAAAAGAGAATTATACTATAGCTAAGTTGCTAGAGGAGATACAGTAAGAAATATAGTATTAAGAGAGCTCGAGTCGATGACTTCTAAGAGAGCTTGAGTCCGAATTCCCTGACCGATAGTTGATACGTGTTTCGTCTGAACCCCGCTAGAGGAGATCACGACGTCAAAGCATCGGTTGTACTCTTCCTTCTACTCATTAATATACATTACTACTGTTTGGTTCCACTATTATGTTATGATGTTTATTTGATATGATATGTTTAGCCCTCTTTGACTGGCTAATAGTTGTGAGTGAAACTACGCTTCTATATGTTGTTCTTGTTCTTTGTCCTATGTGCAGGTATCTGAGTGTGACAACGAACGGATTCTGATTTTCCAAGGCAGGAGCGAGAGACCACTACTCTTTCTGCAACATCAACAGCATTGGATTCAAGGTAGGCCAAGCTGCCATGTATTTTGTTCATTCATTAACTAGGAAGAAACACTTCCTTTTGTTACTAGACCCACCCTAGGGCTAGAGGGATCTTCTTTGTCCACAGAGAGGATTTACCTTCATAAAAATCACCTACTGAATTGACAAATTCTAAGGCAAGGTTTGTGAAGTTAAAATCCTTGAGGTACTGCATCATTGATAAAAAACTGTATTAGAAAGATACCGTTGGTATTATTTTGAATTGTTTGTTAGAAGAGGAGGCTGAAAAAGTAATTGAGGAGTTTCACAAAGGGGATTGTGGAGGTCATCATTATTGTAAGGCCATAACATATAAGATTCTCAGAGCAGGGTACTATTGGCCTACTATGTTCAAAGATGTCTACAAAACTATTGTTGCCTACCATGAATGCCATATTTTTTATGGTAAGAAGAAGATTTTTCCTTTACCCTTGATGCCTATCTATGTTGAGGCACCATTTCAGCAGTGGGGGCTAGATTTTATTGGTGAGATTCATCCATCATCTTCAGGTCAGCATTGTTGGATTTTGACAACAGCTGATTATTTCACCAAGTGGATTGAAGCAATCCCAACTAGGCAAGCAAATGATTCAGTTATCATTTCATTTTTTGGAAAATAATATATTGTCTAGGTTTGGCTGCCCTATGAATATCATCACTGACAATGCATAGGCATTCAAATCCAAGAAATTGTTCATTTTTTGTCATCAATATCACATTACACTTGGGAATTATAATGCATATTATCCACAAGGTAATGGCCTTGTTGAATCTTATAGCAAGAGAATTGTGAGAATTATTAAGAAGGTGTTGCAGGAAAATAAGAAGTCATGGAAGTTGAAGCTGAATTATGCTCTGTGGGCTGATAGAGTGTGCACAAAGAGATCAATTGGAACTTCACCTTATGAGTTGGTGTATTGGGCTGAAGCCATTTTTCCTACATCCTTAGGAGTGCCTGTCATGAAGCTGCTGCAAGGATTAGAGGAGGAGAAAAATTCAATTCAGAGGAGGATTAATCATTTGATAGCCTTGCAGGAGAAAAGGGAGGAAGTCTATAATAGTAATCAACAATCTCAAAACATAATCAAGAAGACATTTGACAAGAAGGTCAAAGAGGAAAATTTTCAAATTCAAGATGTGGTTTTGAAGTGGGAGGCCAGGATTGAAGAAAAGGGGAAACATGGTAAGTTTCAGAACATTTGGAAAGGTCCATTCAGATTAGTTGCATTCCATGGAAGCAACACTTACATACTGCAAGAGATGAATGGACAACCTTGTGCTAGAGGGCCTATCAATGGCAGGTTTTTAAAGCACTATTTATCTTAATTTTTTCTGATCTTTCATTCCATTGTATATATTCCATTTTAGTATGTTTTTCTTCTAATAAATACAATTTGATCATCAAGCTTGAGCCTGAGGTGAAGGCCATTAGAGTTTGAAGGAAATCTTGTCAAATTTCAGAGTTTTTGTTTTCATGAAGATGGATAGCACTAGAACTACAGGTTCTTTAGTGTACCACAGGGGCACACCATCCCAAGTGGAGCCACTGTTATCACTCAGAAAAAGTGAAACATCATTTGACATAGTCTTAGAGGTTCATGTGTCAAAGGTATGGTCATATAGTTTATTTGTCATTAGTTGGTAAAGGAAAAATTAATTTTTTTCTTATTAGCCTATCCTAAGGTCCAAACCCACCCCCATTCAAGTGTTTTCATGTCACATCAGTAATTATTTCCTGAAATATTACATTTCTCAAGTTTATAAATCCTAAAAGGTCATTTTAGCCAAGATTTCCTACTTTCGTAGCAAATTGCACAGTAAAAATGCAGTTTTCGCTATGAAACTGCTAAAACTTTCATAGCAAAACTACCAGGAAATACACTAAGTATGCTACGAAAACAGGTATTCATGTCTATCTTTTCAAAACAAGTGCTAGGTGTGAGTCAATGATTGAAAGGGTTAGGGTAGATGCCATTCGAGTCATTTAGGGTTAAATCAAGGTACAATGTTCATGGCTGAAGTCATTATTACTATTTTAAGCATGTATGAGTCATGATTATGCCATGAGTTGTCATCGAAACTTTAAAAACTTTCCCAATACAGTCATTTTTCATTTTTCACTCCCTCTTTGGATGTTACTGAGCTCTGGAGAGCTATTTCACTAAGCCCAAGTTATGGCTAGCATTTTCAAAAGTTTGTAGGTATCACTGATCAAGCGAGGTAGAGAAGACATAAAAGTACCATGGCTGCAAAGAGGAAGACCAACAACGGTGGTCACTATCTCATATATGAGCCATCATACATTAACTTGTTAAATGAAGACCCAACAGCTTCAGAAGTTTTTAGAGGAACAAGGTGTTTGCAGTTTTTCCAAAGAATGCAAGGATTCCATGTACAGGTTTCTAGAGAGTTTGCCATCAATTTCAATGGGACAACTTCAAAGGTGGGGATGTTGAACCTCACTATAAATCGAGAGACCATTGTAGTAGCAACATGAATTCCAAGAGGAGGAGAACAATAGTTCAAAGGTTTCAAATTCAGCATGCAGGACTGTAAGGAATTTATCAAGCTAGAACCTAGTGAGATTGACCTTGAAAATGCCATTCCAAGGAGCTACATGAAAGACAATTTCTCAAAGTTGTTTCTTATCATTCAGAAGTACTTCACCTGTGAAGGGAGGTATCATATGGTTTATTCTTACCACTTCATGCTTCTGCTACATTTTGTTGGTAAGAAATATCATGATCTACCTTTTTACTGATACATAAGCTTAGCAAAAATGGAAGATAAATTTCAAACTAAATATGAAGGAAATGAAACCTCACTCTTTCATCATGGTTTAATCAACTTGCTGGTTTTAGAGGAATTAAAAAGATCAGGCAGAGGCTGGTCTCCTTTCTATTTGTCAATGGTTTTGAAGTATATGTCATCACTCCTAAAAGAACTCCTAAACCTAGAGGTATACCATCACCTTCAGTGGCAGAGAAAAATGAGCCTTTAGTAGCAGATAAAAGTGAACCAGTAATCATGGAAACAGATCCATTGCATAAAGTTGATACACATGCTATTTCACCTGCAAAACAAAATCCAACTATGAGCAAACCTTCAAAACAAGAGCCAACTGTGAATAAACATGGAAGCAAAAGGATTACAAGAAGCCAAACAGTGCCTAAGGGCAATTTAGAAGACATTTTGCATGCTATTGATATTGAGGAAACCCCCATAGTCCAAGATGAAGATATAGATTAGGGAGGTAAGTAACTCAAGAAAGACAAATCAGCTAAGAAGTTAGAATTTGAAGGTGAGGATGCAGGTTTCATGTTTCAGGCTAGGAAACCAATGACAAGGCATGCCAGAAAGGTCTTGGAAAGTAGTAAAGAAGTTCAAAAGGTCACTGAAACTGTCCAACCACCACCAAGTATCATTGACCTCTCATCACCTGCAAAAGAAGATCCAGTCATCAAGTAAAATAAAGCAAAGGAAAGTTGAAGTTAGAAAATCATGAAATAGCAGTCTTGAAGAAAGAGGCAAGAAAACATAATGTTCAGAAGGTGTAGTTTGAGAAAATGAAAGAAGTTTGGAAATAGCAGGTTAAATGTGTGTCAAAGACCTTAGATAACACACAATAATTAATCAAATGGATCAACCATTGAGAGGAGAGGTGAAGCATATCAGAAGAATGAACCTGCACTTGAAATCTAGGAATAGACTCAACTAAAGGACCAAGTTAAAGACCTCCAAGAGCAGTTAGAATTGATCCATGAGGAGCTAGAGAAGAAGGGTTTAATGATTACTGTAGTTGAGGAGCCCATAGCTCAACTTATCATTAATGAAGAGGAAACACCTCAAGACTCTTAAGTTTGGTTTGATTATATTTTAAGAGGTTAATGGCATGTTGAATATCAAGTTTTTACAGCTAGAGGTTACTTTTTTAAGATAGGGTCAAAATCTGGAAATTTCAGAGTTTTTCACAGTTTCGTAGCGTTTCCTAGGCTTGAAGCAAGGAAAACGCTACGAAAATTTCTGTAGGTGTCTTTTTGCTTCTAAAACCACTTTTTGCAGCTTTCAAGGAAGGAAAATGGTAATGATGATGTGTCATGTCATGATGGACACTATGGAATAGCAAAGAAGAAGAAATTTTGAGTGCAAAAGCCATTTTTTGGATGCTACGAAAGCATGCGATGAAACTGCCATGTTTTCATAGTGATTTTTTTTGAAGGTTTTTGAGCAGTTTAAAATCATTTTTGGACAAGTGGACACATCCAATAGATCAGGGTACCTTTCCACCAAACATCTATGGCTTGAAGACCATGCAATGGAGACAGCTCATCAGCTGAAGCTTTCGTTGAAGATAGGGTCCTGTTTTCCTGGAAAATAGGGTTTGGTTCCATATGTTTAGGAGGATATTTAATATGTCAAGTAGTGATGAACTATGTCATAGCCTATTCGAACATGTGAGGCTTATTTGTCACTGATATGTAACTATTTTAAAGATAAGGTAGACTGATGTAATAAATAGGAGTTTGAGTCTTATTAGGAAAAATTATTTTTTAGAGTATAGTTGTCATTTTCTGATTAAAAGACATGTTTTTCTATTATTTAAGGTTTCATAGGAAGATTTCGATGAATCTAGCCAAGAGGCAGATCATCCCTATTGTAAGAAGGTATATTTAAAGGAAAATTATCAAAGTTGTAAAGGGTTGGAGATTTTTTGCACCATATCTTGCTTTATGTAATTTGACTGATATCAGTAATACAGAGGACTTCTTCTTGACAGACCTGATATTCTCATGGAGTTTTTAATGTATTTCTGATCTATATCTTTATGTGTACTACTTGCAGTAGATTTCATCTTTATTACTCATAATTCATATGTGTATGCTCCGACTTGCTTTATTGATGAAATGATTGTGTTGCCCTATGTTCTATGTGTAATTTGCCTTTGTTAAAGACTCGTATCTACCTCATCTTCCATGTCAAAAAACCTTTCCACTGAATCTACTGATTTTTTGACTCCATAAGCCCAATGGTTGCAATCCTGCATTCTTTTCAACCTACAAACATAAAAATCAAGTTACTTTTAAAATGGAGTTAGCCATCTAATCCTATCATTATCTAATATCATAAACCCCTTTGAGAGAGCCTTCTCAGAATGAAGAGGTTAAGCTTCAGTCAAAATCTGGTTTGAAAGAGTTACATAGAGTTGTCTGATTAGCAGCCAATCAAGTGAAATTTTGTGATAATAGTGTGTTAAAGAAATTAATCGTGGATGAATTACCGAGGAATTCACATAGAATGCACGGGAAACCCCCTGAATATACACCCAATCAATTGGAAAAAATAAAAAATGAAAGGGTTCAATCATTAGGAATTGGGTCTACTGAACAAGGAGAATCATCCATTTTAATACATTCTAATTTCGAAGTTAATCAACCTCAGAAAACCGAAAAGGAACAAGATCAACCAGAATTTTTTGAAGTAATTACAGTTGAATCTATCACTAGTGAGTTGTTAGATACACAACTCAATGAACCTGAAATATCTGAGCCTGAGTCTGATTCCACTTCATCTGAGTCACCTTCAGATCTTATAGCCCTAACTCCTAGTCAACCTCATTCACCTCGATTAAATCTTCTCATCACTGAGAATCTTCCTCCATGCCTTATTAGCATTGAAGAAATATCTGACGAAGAATAATATATTGCACTTCCCTCTTGTCAAGGATCTTTAAATTTGAGGTTTAGTGAACCGATATACCCTTTCATTCCTTTTCGACTAGATCCTTGGTATTACCAATTCAACAATTTTTTACATAACCCAGGTTATGGTCACCCACGATGTTGAATCCCATTCTACTCTTTACCCAGAAAATAGTAACATGTCTTCTAAAAGCATGTTTACTGAGTCATCTATGTTTTCTTCTTCACCAAAAAAATTATTGTATGGCGGTCCTTCTGTTCTAGTTGGGTACTAGTCGCTTTCTGGTACTTTTTCAAGAGCATATCCTTTCTTTGAAACTTCTAGTTGAGTCTACCACCCAACCTTTGATGATAGAACATTTATGTATTTTTTCCAAGAATTTCCCCCAAGCTAGCTCACAAGGTGGCTCAGATAGCGCCTGGGGGGCAGTAGCCTCTCCAAGGGCAGAAGCCTCTTCAAGGTCAGCAACCTCTTCAAGGGCAGCAGCCTCTCCAAGGCAACATCTTTTTCAAGGGAAACAATCTCTTCCAGGGCAACAACCTTTTCAAGGGAAGCAATATTTTCAGGGAGGAAAACCTTTTACTGGAACCTATCCAATGGTTGTAGGGAAAAATATTTCTGGTAATTATCAAACTTATGTTCTAATGCCTCAAACTGGTTATGGTCAACCCTATGCATGATAACCTTCAATGTTAACTTCTTACCCAGGGATAAATCCTATGTTGAACCCTTTTTTTACTCAACAGTCTTTGCAACCCACATTGCAAGTACCTTATAATCAACCATCTCAGCCGGTTGAACAATTTGGTTACACCCAAGTCCAAAAACTTGTTGAAGGTGCACTTCAAATTACCACAAAAGTATCCGTGCCAAGTAGTCAGTAATCTAGTCTGAGTACTCCTAGTACTCCTATCCAATCTGTTGCGCAAACTTCTATTCAACAACCAAGTAAACCTGTCTAGGATTTTCTCAAGTCTCTATTGCTACGACCCTTAAAATGTCAATGCCAACTATTACACAATATATCCCTTAGACTAATACCCTTTCAATTGGACCTACAATCCATTCGATTCCTCAATCCTCTATGGGGAAACCTAGTGCAACAACTACACAAACAAGTCAACCTTTTATAGGTCAAACTTTTCAAGGACAACCCTTTATAGTTCAACCTATTCAAGGGAAACCTTTTACAGGACCAACTATTCAAGGACAAAGCTCAATAGGTCAACCTTTTTAAGGTCAATTTTTTCAAATCTGTCCATTTAAATGGAAATTACAATATGGACAACTGGGACAAAATCTAGCTTTTTAGTGTCAACCATACCCTAGTTATACATATCAAATACAAGCTCAAGCTCAACTCGGTATGGCTACATCTAGATACCCCAGTGGTATATCAATTCCAACTACTCAAGATATCCTAGATTTTCCTAGATATCCTCCTCTAGGTACAGGTATTGTCCCGCAATTTTATCAATTTTCTTAGCAAGACCCTAGCAGGCGGTTACCTTTCATTGCAACTTTAGATTTACCAAACTTGTCTCGACTAAAGAATGCTCCAATTTACTATCTTTCATTTTGGCTAGAAATGCCTACTAAGTTTCCCAGTGACATTACAAAGTTTTAAGGAAAATAAGGAGAAGACCCCTCGAATAATGTTATGAATTATCATCTATGGTGTGCATCCAATTCTTTGATCGATGATTATATCCGTTTAAGACTTTTTCAAATAACTTTAATCATCTTAGCCACAAAGTGGTACATTGAGTTACCACGAGGCTCTTTCAACAATTTCAATGCTTTAGCAACTGCTTTCCTTACTCATTTTCAGTTGCCAGTCTGTTATGATAATGGCACAAAACTTTTGACTTCACTAAAAAAAGTATGTCTATGTACATTTCAAATCACATCCACGAATGGCGACATAAATGTCGTTTAGTCAAATTTTTCATTTTGGATCAAATTTTGGCTGAATGGTTCATTAAATCATTACTTTTTAAGATTATTGAAGATGTAGCAAAAAGAGGCATTGTAACAGAAGAGCGGGTCATCGCTCAAGCCTAGTATCTGTACCTTGTTTACACACAGCCTGGTACTTTTTATGTCGTAGATGGTGTAATTGGTACAGTTAATACATCAAAGAGTAAAAAGAAAACATCTAAATCTACTTCTCCAATCACAACTTTACCTGATTCACCCAAATGAGACTTTTCCCTAGAAACTTCTTCCAAAATTCACGTCGTACACTCATCTACCGCTAAAAATAAATCATTCAGAAACAAGAAGAAATTGAAAGGTAAAAATAAACAAAATAATTCTCCAAAAGAGAACGAAGAAAAAAATGAACCATTAGACGAAAAATGGAAACCTCATTATCCATGTCTTATAGGTGACAAGGATCACTATACCAAAGAGTGCTCACATTGGGCCGAGGTATCTAAATTTTTCAAAATTTTGCCCATACCCACTATCCTTAAATATCCTTTTCCATCACAAGACATAAAAATGATCGGATATTCTTCCAATTCATCGGCGTATATCCTAATGGTGTCCCAGGTCATGGTTGCAACATGATCTCAAGGCTATGAATCTAAGAGTCTTGCAACTGGAAAGGAAACTGAAACATTCAGTCAACCTCCAGTATCAACTCCTATTATTTATGAAGCATTACACATCAAGAAACCTAGTCATGATTTTTTAATTAAACCACCTTCCAAAGGTGTACTTCGAAAATCGGCTTTCAATCCACATGCGAGAGCCACTCAAAATTACAATATTGTTGAAGATATAGCCATGTCCCCTTCAATAATGTCAACCCTCGAAGTGCTACAATATTGTCCAACACAAAGGAAGTTACTGTTATCAGCTATTGGAGCGATTGATCTTCAATATTTTAATCTTATTATCTTTTACCTCAAGAACTTTGTACATAGACTCCCGCACCAAATGGTTTTTCAAATTCCTTTTTTAGTCAAATCTAGGCGATTTTTTCGCACAGTAATTGACGAGGGAGCATATACGTGAATTATGTCCTTAGCCTATTGGAAAACTCTTGGTTCTCCACCAATCAATCAGTCACCCATGATTCTTAAAGCCTTTGATGGAAGAGGTTTTTGTCCATTTAGAATACTCCAGGATCTACCTATAGAGGTAGAAGGAAAAAAATTTATGCTTGAGGTGGAATTTGTTGATGCCCCTCCTAACCATAACTTTCTATTAGGTCAAAGTTGGTCTTATTCTATGACCATTTTTGTTTCATCAGTCTTTCGATTGATCATGTTTCCTCATAAAGGAAATATTTTTAAAATCGATGAGTTGTCTTACTTTGCTTCAAACCCTACCTCTATGGATAGTATCCAACATGTTGGAAAGACGGTTATCCCTTATGAAGATTGGGTAGGATTAGTTAAAGATTCTACTCTTGTGGGAACTTTTTCTATACCTCCTCCTAACATACCTCAAAATTTTTCCAATATTAATATGATTACATCAAGCACAATGCCATTTGATGACCCATGGAATGTGCCTTTACAATCTGAATTGGAATATTATGGCAACATGATGCCTTTAAGTCCATATGAATCGGAATATGTAGCGGTACAATCTCTTTTTGACATTTCATCAACTAATACTGATCAAATGAATGTGGTTATTAAATATTCTTCTTCTCTATCAAGATCATCCACGACATCTTTTTCTTATTCCTTTCAACAAATGTTTTCAACTGATGAAAATATTTGAGGAATTTTGTCATTGGATGAATTACCTTGGGACGATCTTCATAATCGATCCTCTTTTTTACCTGACCTTGATACAATCAGAAATGAATTTTCATCCATATTTCTGATTGATTATGTCAAGGAATCTCAAAATCCTATGTTAATATTTCATTCATATTTTGAGATAAACCTAGGAAATATTTCCAAGACAATCCCATTGACATATCAATCAAACCAGGAATAACTGAAAACATTCATATAGTCGCTTCTTTCTCAATTGAAGAAATCAATGTGTACAAAGCCCTATTTCAAGAATTCCAAGACATTTTTTCTTGGTCTTACAAAGAAATTCCAAGAATTGATCCTAATATTGTGATTCACAAAATTAAGATATACTCGGGTTCTAAACCTATTAGACAAAAATTAATTCCAATACATCCGCGAAAAGTTGTTGCTATTAAAGCTGAAGATGAAAAAATACTTCGTGCAGGATTTATTTATCCTATTCCTTTGACAGATTGAGTATCTAATATAGTTCCAGTGACTAAAAAACAAGGGGCTATCATAGTATGTGTTGATTATATGGATATTAATAAGACTTGTCCCAAAGTAAATTATCGCACCCCTTACATCGACCAAATTGTTGATGATTGTGCTGGAAACGAAATATTTTCATTTATGAATGGATTTTCTAGTTACAATCAAATCAACATACTCCCTTCCGATCAGCCCAAGGCAACATTTATATCTCCATGGGGAAAATTTTCATATTGTAAATTACCTTTTGGACTAAAAAATGTTGGCGCAATTTTTCAAAGAGCTATGTCTTACGCATTTCAGGATATCAAACACATTGTGAAGACCTACTTGGATGACTTACCTTCTCATTCTTTACGTAGAAAAGATCATCCTACACATTTACGTGCTATATTTATGCAATGTAGGCATTACAACATTCATTTGAATGCACAAAAATGTGTATTTTGTGTACAATCAAGACGATTACTTGGTTTCATTGTCTCTAAAGAAGGCATTCGTGTCAACCTGTTGAAGGTTGAGGCCATTATGAGTTTACCTCCTCCTTCCACACTTCACCAACTCCAGAGTTTGCAAGGGAAAGAAAAAATTTTACAACGTTTTATCCTGAACTATGTGGATTGAACTAAAGGTTTCACTCGAATATTAAAATAGGATGTTCCATTTATTTGGGATGAGCTTGTCGATAAAGCTTTTGATGCACTAAAACACACGTTGACCCATGCACTGTTGTTGCATCCACCTGATTATCACCAAGATTACTTTTTTTATTTAGTTGCATATGATTACATCATTGGAATGGTTTTAATTCAAGCGGATGACTCCAACAATGAACATGTGATTTATTACCTAAGTTGGAACCTCGCACCGACAGAGATCAAGTATTTGCATGTGGAGAAATTGGCCTTAGCAGCCGTTTAAGTTGTCTACCGATTATGTCATTACATATTGTTACGTAAAACGAGAGTGATATCTAACTGCAACCCTATGATGTACATTTTGACGAAACAATTTCTCGAGGACAAATACTCTAAATGGATACAAGAGTTTGAAATCACTCATTTTTTCTAAACTTATGTGTGACTTTCCCTACACTGAATTGGAAACAGTGGCATAGGACCATATTCCTGGTGAATCTATGTTTCTAATAAGTACATTAGATCCTTGGTATGGAGATATCATTATATATTTTCAAAACCAAACCTTTCAGCCAGAAATTTCATGATCTAATTAACGTAGAATTCGATACCAGTCTCAACAATACAATATGGTTGGCGACACTCTTTATCATCGTGGTGCCGATTCTATTTTTCGACATTGTATAACCCACAAAGAAGTCAAAAGGGTTTTAAATGACTGCCATTCTAGATCATGTGGTGGTCATATGTCTGGGTTTTCTACAACCCAAAATATATTTCCCTCTGGCTATTTATAGTCATCATTATTCAGATATTGTGTCCTTGAGGTTAGAAAATGCTATAATTTCCAGATTTTTTATCGAAATATGCATGCACCTCTAGCTCCTCTTCACCCAATCATAGTTGTCGGTCCATTTGAAAAATGGGACATTGATTTCGTTACATGTAACCCTCACTCGGTCAGGGGGCATGGATATATTATTCTCGTTGTAGATTACTTTACCAAATGGGCTGAGGTGATGCCTACATTCATGACTGACGGAAAAATTGCAGCTATTTTCATATTCAATCATGTGATTGCTACGTTTGGTGTCCCTCAATCTATCATTACGGACCATGGTAGCCAATTTCGAAACATTATGATGACTAAACTTTCCGCTTAGCTTAGCTACGCCATGATAACTCCACACCATATTACCCACAGGCCAATGGCCAAGTTGAGGCTATTAACAAGGTTTTAACCAATATGATTAAACAAATCATAGGAAGTCATAAATCGAATTGGAATACCATGATTTTTTTTGTATTGTGGGAATACCGTACCTCTGCAAAAACATCCACGGAGTTTATTCCTTTTCAACTCGTTTACAATTTAGAAGTTGTTTTACCCATTGAATGTGAAATTTCATCACTCAAACTAGCCATTTAGTTATTACCAACTACCTTTGAAGAGGAAAAACATCTCTTATACCTAGCATAGTTAGATGAGACTTGCCACTCCATTGCATTATTTTTTGAAGCTCATAAAAAACGTGTTAAGGCTCAATATGATAAAACCGTTAACCCTAGTATCTAGTCGGAAGGTGACCTAGTATTATTATATGATCAATCTCACGATAAACTAGGCGCTAGTAAATTTCAACCAATGTGGCATGGTCCTTATATTGTTAAGCATGTGCTTGCAAAAGGGGCCTATGAATTAGTTGATTATGACGATGTCTCTTTATATAAGCCTAGAAATGGTCTCTATCTAAAGAGATGCATGATTTTTCGTGTGAATGTCTTCTTTGTACATTAGTTACTGTTGGGTATGTGTTATATTCTTTCCATGACTAATCACGCGTGGACCTGTTGGGTATCTTTTTTTGGACCTTATTTTTCGATAGGCGGACCCGCCCATGGTTTTGTGCATGGGTTTGCTCATGGTTTTGGGGCATGATGGTTTTCATCCCCTGTTATTTTTTAGATCCGGTCAAGGGAACTACGCTTATGTTCTAATCCATGGTTAATGGATTGGGGTTTATGTATGCTTCGGCATGTACATATATGTGTTGTAACACTAAAAGGAATATAATGAAAATCAAGTTGGTCGTCCTGATTTGGGATCTAGGAGAAAATCTCTGTATTTATCTGTTTTATGTTTTATGCTCTTGCTATTGTTTATTTTATGTTTTAAAGATTCATTTGTAGATAATTTATGTATAGGGTTAAAACCTACATTTGGTATTAGATATGTTTTGGCTTCAAGGGGACGTCTTTGCTGCTGAGGGTTTTTTACTCAGGCCTGTGGTAGACCCTGTTCAGTGGGAGATATGCGGGGTCAATTCTTGCGGTGAAAGAAGATGGCGAGTAGTGGAAAGATAGAGATTGATAAATTTAATGGTAAGAGTTTCGAGTTGTGGAAGCTCAAGATGGAGTATCTACTGGTGGATAAAGACCAGCGGATTTTGGTAGATGCAGGTACTAAACCAACGGCAATGTCAGATGAAGACTGGAAGAAGTTGGATCGAAAGGCGAAGAGCATAATACGGTTGTGTGTCTCAGATTAGGTATTGTTGAATGTATCTAGGGAAGCTACGACGAATAATTTGTGGGACAAACTTGGGACTTTGTACCAATCTAAGTCTCTGGTGAATAAATTGTTCCTACGAAAAAAGTTATATAACCTGAGGATAAAGGATAGAGACTCGATGACAGAGCATCTAAATGTCTTCAATACTGTGGTAAGTCAGTTGTCATCTATTGATATTAAAATCTCATATGAAGATAAGTGCATAAGTTTGTTGTGTTCTCTACCAGACTCGTGGGACATCCTGGTTATTGCCATAGGTAGCAATACAACTACCTTGAATTTTGATGACATTGTCTCAGCCTTGCTGTCGGAGGAAATGAGACAAAGAAATATGGAGGGTCAGAATGGAGATGCCTTATCTGTATGAGGAAGGTCCCAGAACATAAACAAGAATAAGGTTTTGAGTGGGAGATCTAAATCTCCTAGAAATTTTATAAAGGTGTGCTGGAAATGTGGAAAGGAAGGGCACTACAAAAAGGACTGCAGATCTAAAGCTCCTGAGAAAGGAAAGGGATATGATGATTCTCCTTCTACAGAGGAAAAAACCACCTCGGATGAAGGTGGGGATGTGTATTTGGCGTCGTCTTCAAATACACATGTAGATCATGAGTCATGGTTGATTGAATCGGGTGCATCCTTTCACTTCACTCCCCATAGGGAGTGGTTCTACAAGTATGAGAAATATGATGGTAGTGATGTCTTCTTAGGTGATGATAGGAAGGCCAGAATCGTCGGAAGTGGAAAATTCAAGCTGAAGCTGCAAGGTGGAAGGATTAGAACACTTCATGGTGTTTTTCACATTCCTGCATTGGCTAGAAATCTGATTTCTGTAAGAAAGATGGATGATGCAGGTGTAAAAACAATGTTCGAGAAAGATACATGTAAGATCTTTTGGGGAGCACTAATATTAATGCGGGGAGTTTGGATTGGAACTGTGTACAAGCTTTAGGGCAGCACTGTTATTGATGGGTGCAATAGTTCTATGGTTCCCAAAAGTGGAGCAGAAATCCTAGCAATCTCTGGAGAAAAGACCATGCTATGGCATCAAAGGCTTGGACATATTGGAGAGAACGGCCTTTGGATACTGCATGGAAATGGTATGGTAGAAGGTATGTCTAATAGCTCTCTGGATTTCAATTTCTGTGAACATTGTGTATATGGGAAGCAGAATTGGGTCAGTTTTCCTTCTGGTGCTAAGAGGGCGAACAAGATATTAGAGCTTGTGCACAATGATGTGTTTGGACCTGTGTCAGTTCCATCAGTGGGTAAGACCGTGTACTATGTTTCATTCATAGATGACTTCTCAAGGAATACATGGATATATTTCTTGAGAAAGAAATCTAAAGTCTTTGAAAAATTTAAAGAATTTAAGGCTCTGGTGGAAAAGAAGATAGAGAAGAAGATAAAGGTGTTTAAGACAGATAATGGTGGGGAGTTCTACAAGAAGGAATTTGAAGAGTTCTGTAAGAAGTGTGGTATAGCATGGCAGAATACTACTCCATACACACCTCAACAAAATGGAGTTGTAGAAAGAATGAACAAAACACTGATGGAAAAGGTAAGAAGCATGCTTAGTGGTACCGGGTTAGGACAATAATTCTGGGCAGAGGCAGTGGAGACTACATGTTACTTGGTTAACAGATCAACTTCATTAGCGTGGGAGGATAAGACTCCACATGAGGTATGGACTGGTAAGAAACCCTCTCTTTCACATCTGAGGGTATTTGGATGTGATGCATATGTACATGTTCCAAAGGAGAAAAGGAGCAAGTTGAATAATAAATCTGAAGGTGCATCTTTATTGGGTGTAAGGATGGTTTAAAGGGTTACAAGATTTGGAACCCGGAAACAAGGAAGGTTGTGTACAGCCGAGATGTGGTGTTTAGAGAGGTGAAATATTTTGTTAAACATGAAGTCCTACCAAAGGAACCTGAGAAGATAGAGTTTGAGCTAAAGGAGGATGAATCAGACTCAACAACAAAAGAAGACTCAGAAGAGAAAGAGCCACAAACTCCAACTGTGAGAAGATCTATTCAGGAAAGAAAACAACAAGAAAGGTATATTCCATCTATTTTATATTCAAATTTTGCTTTAAATATAACTGATGATGATCCCAGAACCGTCAGGGAGGCCGTAGATTCAGAGGATGGAAAAATTTGGAAGGAGACCATGGTTGATGAAATGGCATCCTTGCATAAAAATGAGGCATGGGATCTGGTGGAGTTGCCGGCTGGAAGGAAGCCCATCGAGAGAAAATGGGTGTTTAAGAAGAAGATGAATGTAGAAGGAAAAGTGGAGAAATACAAAGCTAGGTTGGTAGAAAAAGATTATTCCCAAGTGCCGAGAATTGATTTTGGTGATATTTTTTCTCCTGTTTCCAAAGTTACTTCTATTAGATTACTTTTATCTGTTGCTGTTGCATTTGATTTTGAGGTAGAATAGATGGATGTGAAGACAACATTTCTTCATGGGAATCTGAAAGAGGAGATCTACATGAAACAACCTGAAGGTTTTATGGTGAAGGGGAAGAAATAACGGGTATGAAAGTTAAAGAAGTCTTTGTATGGGTTAAACAGTCACCAAGGATGTGGTATCAGAAATTTGATACCAATATACGGGGACTTCGCTTCACCAGAAGCAGGGAGGATCACTGTGTTTATTTTAAATTAATTGGTGACCATGTTATTTATTTGGTCTTGTATGTGGATGATATGTTGTTGATTGGAAATGACAAATAAATTATCCAAGATTTGAAGACCCAACTATTCTCCAAATTCGACATGAAGGATCTTGGTGCTGCAAACTATATTTTGGGTATGGAAATTAAGAGAGATCAGGAAAAGAGGAAGCTCTGGTTAAACCAGAGGAAGTATGTGGAGACTATATTGCAGAGGTTCAATATGCAGGATAGTAAACCGGTGAATTTTATGATTCCTGTAAGTACAAATATGTCTGTTGAACAGTGTCCCAAGACACAAGAAGAAGAAGAGGATATGTCCTGTGTTCCATATGCAAGTGCAGTGGGTAGCCTGATGTATGTAATGGTTTGTACTATACCATACATTTCACATGCAGTGGGAGTATTAATCAGGTTTATGAAAAACCTAGGGAAGGAGCATTGGACAACAGTGAAGTGAGTTTTCAGATATTTGTGTGGCACTAGTTATTATGGCTTGTGCTACCAAGGAAGAATAGGATTGGAAAGAGTGTTGGACATTCATGGTTTTGTTGATGTAGACTAAGCTGGAGATCTGGACCAAAAAAGATCTACAAGTGGGTATGTTTTTAGCCTATTTGGAGGTGCAGTCAGTTGGATGAGTAAAATACAGTCTGTAGTGGCTCTTTCAACTACAAAGGCAAAATACATAGCAGCCACTCATGCAAGCAAAGAAGTAGTTTGGTTGCAAACATTGTGTTCAAGTATGGGGTTGGTGCAGCAAGCTATAAAGATAGACTGTGACAGCCAAAGTGCAATTTTCTTGGCTAATAACCCTGCTTATCATTCAAAGACAAAGCACATTTATGTTCAATATCACTTTGTGAGAGATATGGTTGAGGCTAAAAGGGTGTTGCTGGTAAAGGTGGACACCTTGAAGAATGTTGTAGATGCATTGACAAAGCCTGTGAGCACTCAAAAATTCTCTTGGTGTAGAGAAACAATGGGTTTTGCAGAGCTAGAATAATGACTAAGCTCTCCTACGACCCCCTGCGGAAAGAAAACAACAAGTGGGATAATGTTGGGTATGTGCTATATTATTTCCACAACTAGTCATGCGCGGAGGGGTCACAGGGGGGCGAAATCCCCCCCTATACGTTTCACCTGGCGCAGCAGGGGGGTCATAGGGGGGGCGGCATCCCCCCCTATTCAAGGTCCGAGGCAGCGCCCCAGGAAAGAAAATTTGGACCTTATTTTTCGTTGGGCAAACCCGCCCATGGTTTTGTGCATGGGTTTGCACATGGTTTTGGGGCATGATGGTTTTTGGCCCCTGGTATTTTTAGATCCGGCCAAGGGAACTACGGTTATGTTCTAATATAGGGTTAATGGATTGGGGTTTATGTATGCTTCAGTATGTATATATATGTGTTGTAACACTAAAAGGAATATAATGAGAAATCAAGTTGGTCGTCCCGATTTGGGATCTAGGGGAAAATCTTTGTGTTTATCTATTTTATGTTTTATGCTCTCACTGTTGTTTATTTTCTGTTTTAAAGATTCATTTGTAGATAATTTATGTATAGGGTTAAAACCTACAATTACATTTTATAATTGTGCCTTATATTAGTTATTTTGTTTGCCTATTTTTCACTACTTTTGATGATTATCTTGATTACTCTCGATACTGCAAATGTTGACATTACCTCATACTTACATTGGCTTTGTTGATGACGCCTGTCGTAGTACACGAAACTTATCTTCCACTACTTGGGTTATTTATTCACCCACTAATTAGTTAGTTTATATTCATGGGATTTGCCTCGGTCAAACAACGAACAATATTGCAGAATATAACGTAGTCATTGAGCTATTATTTGATGCCATCGCATTTGGAATTCGATGTTTGATTGTTAGGTTATATTCGCAAGTCATTGTATTACATTTGAACGGTGTTTATGCAATGATAAATCCATATTTTTTAAGAATTTTTGTAAGATTTCATCTCTTGGAAATACAGTTTGATTACATTGAATATCAACACATTTCAAGAAATTTAAACACATCAGTTGATGCATTGGCTAATAAAGTTTTAAATAGACATTTGCAGTGTTAAAATTAAAACAAACAAATATTCAATCCATATTGAACAAGATACTTAGAGATCAAAAGGAGTAATATCATTAGGTCAAAATTGTTGTTTGTCAAAAAATATTACATCGTATGTGATCATAGGTTTAAAAAACCTTATGATCTAAAGATACTGAAACAAAACAAAAAAAACAAAAAAAATCCAATCTAAATCGACCATCAGCTGTCCATGGTGATGATCATGATAGCAGAGTATAGTATGCGCCACTCTCCGCAGATATCGCCTAAATGGACTAGGAACCCTAGTCACATGCCTCTCGTATCTGAGAGGCAAATCATCCATCCCATTCTCTGGGATTTCAATGACAAAACTATCTAGGTTGTGTTCCAACTCTGCAAGGGCCTTTGTTGCATCAGTCAGTTGTGGAGTTGCTGCTATAGGTTGTACTTCTCGTCTGTTAAAACGACGAAGCACCGCTTGTCATTTTGGGCCAACATCTGCATTTTAATTTTTTTTGTCAGTATTTGATGATAAAAAATCAAATAAAAAATTAGATAACAGAAAAACTCAAAAAGAGACATTTTACCTGACGCATCCCACTGTGTTTCCAGTGGGAGTGATGTGTCGAGGTCACCCCTGAAATCAACCCCTACATAAGGAAAATCTTCAATCATGAATATTTGGCTCTCGAGCCATACGAAAAAATGAGGAGTATATCAGACCACAGGACCACCATCACCAAAATGGTGAGCCATAAATCAAACCCATCGCAACATTTGTGGTTCCCTAGGTCCTGCCGGATCCACTAACAACTGCTGAGGTACCAGAAGTGGAATTATATCAAAGGTGAAAGATATGAGAATGGCTCCATAGTCGAAGTTATTCAGCTTCCCATTCTTTACTTGCGTGAGTTGGCCTTTCATATTGACCAACACTCCTTCACACCAATTAAAAAATGTTCCCTCAGAACACTCAACAGCATTCTGCATCTATGCTTTGGTAGCCACATGAGGATTTTCACTGCCACACAATCGAGTAACTATAAAAGAAATTATTTTAAGGTGTATTCATTTGATGGTCTTTATGTCGATACGACCATCCTTCAATTATGAATCCTATGAACAATATTGCACCATATAGGAAGTAGTAGGCAGTCCCCCCTAGTTGTGTGTCGAATAAGGAAATGTCTCTTCCTCTTTGTGGCAAACCGGTGAGGAAATAAATATCCTCTGTCTCAATCACAAGCATGTGATCCCCGATGATGAAACATTATTCCTGGACATCACAGGTGTTAACTAACCTCGTCATAAGTTCCACTTGAGTTTTCATTCCTTTTATTGCCCAAAATTTGTATAAAGCATAATTCTTCAACACATGAATTGTTTTTGGACTATCAATGGCTTCATTGTCGTGTGATTCATGCTCACATTCTCTCCATTCAAGCATGATTGGTTTCCTACAAACAATCATTTAGGAATATTAGAAAACTTGTGTGAGAATTTGGAGTAAATTTTATGGAAAGAAAATTAGTTTTTGAAAACCCCACGGTGCTTGCGTAGTTTTTATTCATACAGAGTTATTTTTTTCACACAATTTATGTATAAAAACCGCAATGGAACGGTGATTTTTAATATTAAAAATTCATAGAGGTGCACGGGTTCTGCCACAAAAACTAGCGCACCCCTAAGGGAGGATTCTAAAACCATTTTTCCTCCAAAAAAATAAACTAAAAACTTAAATTAAAAAAGTAAACTGATGAAAATCAAGACAATGAAGAGATGAAATACCTGGAACTAACGATTTGTGAAATGGTTGGTTGGTTCTCTTGATATACACTTCAGAATATCTATGGTAAAAACTCCTTTTCATTGCTCTGGAAATCAAATGGTAAAAATTATTTGTTATGACCACTTTTTATAGGTTTTAATGAATAAAATAATATTATTTTGATTATTTTCACCTTTAGAATTTAAATTCTGAATGTTTTTACCATGATTGAGAGCATATGATTATAATTTTTTATTTTTTGTGCAGAGAACAAGGTGTGTCTAAAAACAAATCATTTTTGCAATGAGTAAACTTTTATCACTTTTTCGGGCTCTCAAAAAATATGAAAAAGTGAAATCACGGAGTCCTCTTTTAAGCCCTTTTCAGACTCTCTAAACATGAAAAGATCTCTGATCACTTGACTATTCAAACTTGTTAAAATAAATGAACAGTCGACTATTCAGTATAAGTTTATCCCTTTTCTGGACTGAACTAGACTAATTACGAAAAAGGTACACGTTAACTAAACATGGTCAATAGAGTTCTTTCTTACATTATTTTATCCTTTTTTGGGTTTGAGAGAATAAATTTACTAAAAGGAACACTATGTAGTTTACTTATGTTTTTCTTTTAACTCCCTAAAACTGAAAAAAATGAGTTTATCCTATGCTAGAATCATTAAAACTAAACAGTGTAGGACTTGTCGATTACAACAAGACCGAACCACTCCTTAGGGTTCATTAAAAATACTGAGATGGACTCATCTGAAGGATGATCTTACACAACAAGCTAATGTTATCCTCCTCAAGCTTGACAAAAATAAAGAGGCACTTGCCAATAATCATGGGGGAAGAAGTGAGAAAAAAAAATTCATCTTTTATACTTGTTTTTAAAAGCAACATGTCACTCTTGAACACGACACTTTGTCGCACTCGTGTCTGGGTTGGGTAATCCTTTTATCTTATAATTAATCAAACCTCATTGAAAGTCTTCAGCCAATTTTGGGTATTATCTTTAATTCAAATGTTGCAAAGTCATTTACAATGTCGTTATGTGTTCAAGAGAAATTTCAACTTCAAATTCACTATTCATTACAAACAGTTATCTCCATTTGTGTTGACCATACCTAAGTTAATCCTTGCAAAATATTTCTTCAAAACTTGACATAATGGTTTTGTGGCGTAGGCCCACTTGCAACGGATCAATTTCTATCGACATCAACTCATTATATAGGAAGTTGATCTAGAAATCCTATCAGTACCTTGGAATTTTCATGACCTAATGACAGGTTTCTCACTTTCGATGACAGGTTTTTATTATTGGTCTTCAATCGAATGACTCTAGAGTGTTCGACTACAAATAATTCATTCACATTTCATATATTGTATTGAAGTACTTTGAAATCCATTGTCATTATTGGTGGTTTCTCTCACACTTGTTAACATTTTTCATCATTGACCGGTAATCAAGTGCTTTCTACCATGTTCAACTTTGAAACAATCAATCGCATGGATAGATTCGTACTAGTTTAAGAAACAGAAATCAAGACCCTAGATCTAGTTTCAACCATCCAAGCTACGAGGAGTTATGTATTCATGATACAGTAGACTTTTTTGTAATAGATGGTTGTGCCCATATTGTGTCTACTTTTGATGTAATGCTAAAGTCATATCTGGACCAGAAAATTTAGTTAGTTTTCTCTAAGTATGGGAATGCCTACCTCAGTGATGGTTATATATTTTCATTGAATGTTTCTTACAAGTTTTTGACTGGTGTCTCCAATACAATCCTTGGAATAATAAAGTGCTTCACTCTCTCAAAACATTTTCTCAGACTTTTCACTTTAGGGGGAGATTTTTTACACATCATTTTTTCACCATGACATTTTATTGTCAATATGGATCTATTACCATCCATACTCATGCTTCCCCAAAATTCAAAACATTCATGTTCCTAAACCAAGTCTTGTAAACTAGAAAAAAATATCTTAAAACTCTTAAAGGTTGTCTGCACGCTTTTTGTGGTCACTTCCTATGCATGCGTTGATACTTCCTCTATTATTTGTAGTGATCTCTTCTCTGTTCACCCATAAAAATTGTGCATCCCCATAAAATAAAGTAAACATGAAAAATTAACTTCTAGAAGCTTAGTTGGGTGAATATTCTTCCAACTAAAAGCCTCTTGATTCACACCAGTTCGAGCTATATCCCTCCACTCATGGAGCTTATCCCCTTAGATAAAGGAAACCCAATCCCTTCATTGGGGATCTCATCCCTCTATATGGATCTGAAATCTCCTCAATTTATCCTATAAATTGAGTTGAAGCTTCAGGGTTAGGGTACTTATTATATTGGAAATAGTACTAGGTAGATTATGGAATCTACATTGAAGATTACATCTTGTACACAAGAGTTCATTGAACATAAATCTATGTTGGTCATTCTAGAGAGGAAGGCTTTTCAAGCCAAGGAACACGATTATGAATGCATACAAGAGAAATTTGTACAACATCAAGGCTCTATTTGTAAGATTTATCTTTATAATTCTTGATAATACATATGGATCTCTTTTTCTCATTGTGTTGTTTTTAGATTCATTAAAACAATGACAATTTTTAATCTCCTTGATCATTAAGTTGAACTGGTGTTTTTTATTATTATATATTGCATATGATTTTGATTCTTTTTATGTTTGCGATTGCAATTTCTTCTCAACATTGAAGGATTTATTTGGAGTGAAAGGCAAGGTCTACATCAAATATCTCGTTGAAAGTTAGGAGCATAACCTCCTCATATTTAAGTTATAATAATGTGAATGCTAATAATTTAGGGAAAGAGGTATTCAAATGGTTGTTTGTTTCGAGTTATTTGTTGGGATACTAGGGAGATTGCACATGTTCACAAGTGGTATTTATCGAGAAAACAATTGAAAAATCAATAATAAGGAGAGCCATCAACATAGCCAAGAATCAAAGGAGGAGCTCAAGGAAGATAATCCCAAGGTTATGCCAAGAAAAAATTCGAGATCCTTTTCATATATTAGATGCTTCAACTTCCAGAAGCTGGGAAATATTGCATCAAATTGTAGATCCGCGTAGCAAGAGAAGTTGTGGTATAGAAGGTCTTATCAAGCAAGCAAGACAACCCACTTCTTGGATTTCAGCCTAAATCATGTATAATGGTCATTTTTATGGTTATTGCTACTCATGCAATGATTTTGCCACAATTCTATTGAATGTAGGTTGCATGCAATGATGAGTAAAATGAATATCAAGAGATTCAAACTTTTTCCTCTATTTCTTAGTCATATCAGATGCTACATATGTGATAATCTTGGTCATATGGCCAAGGATTTCAAGACTACAAGACACTTAAGGCCACCTAACCAAATAATGAATAATATACAAAGTAGGACAAAAAATATGATAGATGGACATCCATATGCAAGAGAGCGGTCACTCAAAGTTTGTAGGAAGAAGGACCAGCAAGGACCAATAAGAATAAATCGAGGCTTGCATGGCCTTAGGGGGAGATATGGTGCGTCTTGTTTTGCAAATAAAATCATTGATGGTGTTTTCATAGCTAGTGATGTATATGTGAATATATCTACTTGTTGAGGAATTTTTTTTTATGCATGCAATTAGATGTGATGTTGATGATGCTTATTTCCTTGATGATTATTTCATGATGATGGAATTTTTGCTACTAATGTTGTGTTTGCAAAATCTTTTGTGATCATATTATGATAGAGGGTTTGTGATGTGAGCTTGAGCACAAATATCTCAAGGAGGCAAGTTTGATAAAATGTGATGACACATGTTTAGGGGGGGTACTTTATATGCTTCCAATATTTTGATGGTTTTTGATAGCATCATGGTTTCTTGTAGGAGTTTACTATATGTTTCATCCTATGTGCTTATCTGAAATAAGGTTGTCACGGGAGTTTGAAACTTAGTTGTTCATAGATTATGTGTTGCTAATATGAGTTCAAATATAGTTGGTTTATATTATGCATTTTGGTTTGATCATGTTATGCATGTATTGATTCCATGGATATTAGTACGATGATGGTGTATGGTTATTGTTGCTTGCATTCATGCAGTAGATATTTTTAGCTTATATGCAAAAAACTAGAAGTTTATCATGATGAATATATTTTTTAGTATGGTTGTGATTTGATATTGCTATTGTTTTTACATCATTATGCTTGTTGTTGCTGCCAATTTAGTTCATATTGTGGAAAACCATGCTCCATATGATGGTCATTGTTGTTTCCATGTTGCTTATTTTAGATGGTAATGTGTATGTTGAGCATGGTGGTGATTATTATGTATTTTATGTAGATATTATTGTTTTTTTTACACGCATGCTATTGGTGAGAGGCTGAGATGGTGATATTAGCCATGAAATACCATGTTATATCTATGGTACTCCTATTTTTTGTTGCTACATATGGAGGTTATATCATTGCTCATGGAGCGATATTATTTGATACATATGCCATGTATTGTATTTTCATTGATGTTATTGGATGGAGCTCATGGATACCATGTACTCATGTTACATAATTATATTGGGGTATGCATAGATGAGAGCACACTTGTGTGTGATTGTAAGAGTCATGTATGTTCATTGTCTTATCTTGGTTGGTCTATTATACATGGAGAGATCTATGGAGTCATGCATGCATTGAGAGAGAGTTATGTGCGTCATGGTTCAACCATATGTATAGGCTTATTGATTTCATTGTACAGTCATGTATCATATCTTATAGCCATGTAATAAGTCTATGAAGCTATGTACTCTATTGCATATCTTTTGGTCATAGCTATTGTGTTAATTTTGGGAAACTAGGTCCAAACTCCATGTTGCATTGCTCATATGATGATGCTGATATTTTTTTTGGAGTCCTCTTTCATAGAGGTGCAAGATTGATCTAAATATCATCTTGTTTGGATGAGCAGAACTTATATTTTGATTTTATTTTCCACACATGTGAAATTTTTCAAGGTCGACCTGAATTGTAATGTAGGCTCACAAGCCCAACAAATGTGTCACACACCCTCATTGATGGATATAAATTGGAGAGACTTGATGCTCATTTGCTCATCATCTCATCACACACATTCCTCATGATCTGATTGGTTCGTGCACCCTAGAAGAGGCTTCTCTCTCTCCCACGTGTGAATCTAGATGTTGGAAATATGGATGATGCTGGAAATGGATGCCAGAAACCTCGATACCAGACATATGGATGTCGAAAATATGTATGATGCTGGAAATGGATGCCAGAAATATGGATGCTAGAAATGGATGTCGAAAATCCTTTTGTTGACTTGCGTTGACTGTTTTGGGAGTTGTCTCATGACGTGTGTGTGACACTAAAGGAAGTTTGATCTTGTATGTGTTTGACTAAACCTCCGAGAGGTTAGAAGAGCTGGTTTGACCAGCCAAAGTCTTTGTTGGCTAGGGAATCCTGTTGACTGTTGTAACAAACATTTATCTTTATCTTTGCTAGACAAGAAGAATTGTAAATTCTGATTTATTATATTGTCTTATCTTCTGTCAATCTATTATTATGCTCTATCAGCATTTACTTTCAATTATTATGTGATTTCTAATATGAATTGGGCTTATAATAAATATTGAAGTAAACTACTTTAAGCATATAACATACCATGGTTATCTAAATTTAACATATTGGTTCATGTGGAGTAGCCTCTCGCATATGTCAAAGAGGAAATGGCAGTGATATATATATATGTGTGTGTGTGTGTGTGTGTGTGTGTGTGTGTGTGTGTGTGTGTGTGTGTGGAGAAGTTTGCATTCAGTGGAGTATGGTTAGTCATGCCATTGTGAACTTGTTCCTCAAAGGATGTTATAGTTGCTCATTGAGATAGGAGTGAGACATGTTCTTCCAAATATTCATTGTTGTTGTTGATGTATGAGGCTTCTGCTACTAGATAGTACATTGTGGAGAGGATGTATTTTTTTTTGTTGCTTCATAGTTGGTTAGATATATGTTGTTGCTACTATAAATTTGATCACATTATGTTGCTACTATTATAAGTTGGTGATTTTGATTCCCTGCTACTACTATGATATGGATTATGTTGATGCTACTTCAGAATAGAGAGCATGTGTTGCAGTTATTGTTGTTGTTGTTTATTTTCATGTTACCATGGGAGTTACATACTTACTATTTTTTATTCAAGATATATGTTACTGAACCAATGTGTTTTTGATCGGGCATAGATTGTGTCCAAGGGTATTTTATTGCACATATTTTTTAGTTGTGTGTGGGAGTATTGTTGTCTTTTAGTCTTGCACTCAATTTTTCATCACCTACATATGATTTTGAGTGGAGTTTATGTTTTTTGTTGATGGATCTCATTGCATGGAAAGGAGCATATAGAATTTGTCCTTGACATGTTTATCCCTTTTCCATTGATGTCAAATGGGGAGACTGTGAGGATGAGGATCAATGTTAAGAGGACAATTCAAATGGTTGTTTCAATTGGGGTTGCCGTCAATGCCAAAGGGTGATATTGATAGCATTGATGTGTCTTACAGTGTTGCAAGTGTGTTTTTGGTTGGAATTAATTTCAACCTAGTAGCATGGGTTGTAGGAGAATTTTTTATCACTTGTATGCATGGTTGCAGGTGGCTTGTACATGGTTATGTATTTCATTTGTTTAGGTGTGACTACTAGCATGGTTATGCGAGGCTGGAGAGGATGCCATGATCTTCATGGTCATGTGGTTATGGTCATGATTGTTGCATGATGGTGTATTTCAATGGTTTGGAGGCCTTCCCATGAGGATCAGTTATGTATAGGATGAGTTGTATTGGATATGAGATGATCTTCTTAATCATGTTGTTGCATGCAGGTGTTGGATGCTACAAGAGTTAGAGTTGAGGATGCTTGTTTATTAGGTCTCCATTTCTCGGATTAGGTCTCTCATGTTGATGTTGTTATACATCGGGCTTGGAGAGTATCTACAAGGGTTAGTGAATGCTTGAGATGGTTGTACATGTGTTGGAGGATGCCTGACATGTTCTAGAGATCCATACTAATGAAATAATTTTTCTGGAGCAATTTGATGGCCCAGGTGCTAGTATGGTTGTTGCTTGGATTGATGTTTAGAGGATGGTTCATAAAGTTGTTTCAGTTGGGGTTTCCATCGATTCCAAAGGGGGATATTGTTGGATTGATGTGTTTTGTAGTGTTTTAGGTGTTTTGTTGGTTTCCATTGATGTCAACATGGTAGCATGGGTTGCAGGAGAATTGGTTAGCACTTGCATTCTTGTTTTTAGGTGGCTTGTACGTAGTTTTGTATTGCATTGGTTTGGAAATCACTACTAGGATGGTGATGTGGCATTGGAGAGGATGTCATAGCCATGTGATTATAGTCATGATTGTTGCATGGTGGTGTGTTACACTAGTTTGGATACCTCCCCATGACAATCCATTGTGTAGAGGAGGATTTTTATTGGAGATGTGATTATATTCTTGATCGTGTTGGATAATCATGTTGTTGCATACAGGTGTTGGATGCTAACAGAGTTAGAGTTTAGGAGCCTTGTTGATTAGGTCTCCATGTCCTGGATTAGGTCTCTCATGTTGATGTTGTTATACATTTGGCTTGGAGAGGATATACAAGTGTCAGTGAGTGCTTGAGATCCTTGTACAAGTGTTGGAGGATGCCTAAAATGTTTTGGAGGTCCATACTAATGGCATAATTGTTGTGGAGCAGTTTGATGGACCAGGTGCTAATACAGTTGTTGGTTGGCATCCAAGTCAAACTAGTTTGACTTATGATGATGGAAATGATGTGTCAGTGAATTGGTGAAGTGTTGTAGAGGTGACATATACTTCCAAAGGTTCCGCAGAGACTTTTCAAGCTTTGGAATAAGCTTGGACGAGTTCTGAGTTGAGGAAAGATTATTTTGACCATCCTTTTCCCTAGTTTCATGGATGATGGGTCATCAGTGTGACTCAAAAGCTCTAGTCCCTAGGAAGTAAGCATTTGCATGAAACCAAGTGAATTTATCCTATGTTTTTCATGTGACCAAGCTTTTTCATGAGATTGTCTCTGCATTCCTTGCACAAATCAGCTAATTTTGGTATTGTGGCAAAGCTTATAATCAGAAATTTTTGGCATATTTTTGAAAAAGGTATTAGAGCCTCTAGAAGTTGATAAAGGTAGAAGATATAAAAAGGCTAGTGGAGCTAGTGGTTGATTTGGTCAAGAATCCTATCTCAACCAAATATGAAGTGTGTGAAATTTGTGAGTGATCCAAAACCTGTAGCATTTATTGAGTTAATCATCTCAAAAAATGATAAATAGAAGAAGGTTGTGAGGGTATTTGGTTGGTTTTCCTGAGAGTATGATATAATTCCATTATGAGGGATTTGAGAGTAAGTAGAGATTGTAACAGTTGCTTACATAGTTTTTTCAGAGCTATATCATATATTTGTGTACATAAATCATATGTAGATTTGAGAAGAATATTCGGAATTTGTGTGCTATTTATGGCAAAAAATTGGCGTTAGAAGAAGTGAAGAATTTCCTTCCTCCATGTGAGAGTTTCATTCATATATTGTTTACATAACGATGGTGTTTTGGGGTTTCTCATGTTGGGCAGATTGAGAACCCAATATGAAACATTTATGAAACGTGGTTCGCATGGAGGAAGTGAAGGAGTGGAGGCTTCCAAGTAGATAGTGATTCAGTGGATTCAGTAGAAGGAATAGATTTATCCATCGAATAGGAGTTAGATAGTCTAATGGTAGTTTGGAGAGTATCATTGGTCATGGGAGCTTCAAGTGGATAGATATTCTGTAGATTCGTGAGAGAAACAGATTTCCTTTCTGAAAAGGAAAACATATTGTGAAGGAATCCGAGTCTTCTATCTTATAGGTGTAAGCTAATCCATGCAAAATTTCTTCAGCATAATAATAAAATAATTGAGTATTTCAGCAGCAATAGGTTGGCTTTCTCCGGAAAGGGTTTCTACCAAAAATACGTGTACCTTGATCTCTGATTATTTGTGTTTATTTTTTTCATGGTTATTATGCTTTGAGTTTATTCTTGCTTTCATTTTTTTTATAAGCCTATAATTTTTATGCATGTGGCTAATTTTGAATCCATAAAAAGGTTTAAAATTGATATAAAGGCCATCACTATTGATTCAACCCCCCCCCCCCCCTCTCTCAGTAGTGATCTAGCTTCCACCAATTGTTATCAGATTTGGTGCTCTTCAATGAAGCTTGACCACTTGGAGAGTAGATCATGGATCATGGCGAAGCAAGAAGAGGATGTATCGAAACACAAAGGATTATAAGAAGGAGAAGATTCAATCCATTGAAAATGAAGCAACAAATTCTGAAATCGCAGCGAAAAAAGTTGTGACACAAGGAAATATGTTGATTTTTTTAATTATAATTCTAATGATTCTATTGATTTTGATAGTGATAATGAGAAGGATATTGTTCCCATTGAGGATGAATATAAATAATCAATTATTGTAATCAAGCAATTATTTTTTGAGTTATAAAAACTAACCACTGCATATAAAGATCATAAAATACATTTGCAATTTTTCGATGGAAATAAAATGGGCTAAGAGAAGAAATCAATGGATTGAAAATTCAACTTTAAGAGGCAATGAAGATTGAGGTATAAATGAGAAAGAAATATAGAAATAAGGAGGAGGGATGAGATATATTGGAAGAAAAAGTGGTTTCACTAAGGAATGATGTAGAAAAGAAAACCACTTCCTCGTCTATCAAGTCATATTTCTACATGCACAAAGGAGAAACTAGTTTTGTTGTAGCCACAAGTATAACCGATGATAGAAGTTTCAAAAGTAGTAAGAAGGAGATCCATAAACACAACCAATGGTAAAAGGAGGAGCTCAAAGAAGATAGAAGTTTCAAAAGTAGTAAGAAGGAGATCCATAAACACAACCAATGGTAAAAGGAGGAGCTCAAAGAAGATAAGCCCAAGGTTCTACCAAAAAAAATTCAAGATCTTTTTCATATGTGAAATGCTTCAACTGCTAGAAGCTAGAACATATTGTAGCATATTGTAGATCCATGCAACAAGAGAATTCATAGTATAGAAGGTCTTAGCCAGAAAAGAAGCAATAAAGACAACCCACTTCTTGGATTTTAGCCAAAATCAGGTATAATGGTCATTTTTATGGTTATTTCTACTCATGAAATGATTTTTCCCACAAGGTTATTGAATGCAGGTTGCATGCAATGAGGAGAAAATAGAATATCAAGAGATTCAAATAATTTCCTCCATTTCTTAGTCATATCATATGCTACATTTGTGATAATATTGGTCATATGGCCATGGATTGAAACACTCCAAGACACTTAAGGCCACCTAACCAAAGAATGAATAATATGCAAATTAGGCCAAACAAAATGACAATTGGACATCCACGTGCAAGAGAGTAGTCACTCAAAGTCTGGAGGAAGGAGCAGAAATGACCAATAATAAGAAACCGATGCTTGCATGGCCTCAGGGACTACTATGGTACATCTTGTTTTGCAAGTAAAATCATTGATTGTGTTTCCATAGCTAGTGAATTATATGTGGATATATCTGCTTGTTGAGGGTTTGTTTTTTATGCATACAGTTGGATGTGATGTTAATGATTCTTATTTCCTTGATGATGATTTCATCATGACGGATTTTTTGCTACTAATATTTTGTTTTAAAAATCTATTGTGATCAGATTATGATAGAGCATTTGTGATGTGAGCATGAGCACAAATCTCTCGAGGAAAGTTTGATAAAATGTGATGGCATATGTTGAGGGAGAGTAATTTATATGCTTCCAATATTTTGGCAGTTTTTAATTGCAACATGGTTTCTTGGAGGAGTTTACTATATGTTCCATGTTATGTGCTTAAATGACATGAGGTTGTCTCAATAGTTTGAAACTTAGTCGTGCATAGATTGTGTACTACTAAAATGAGTTGACATATATTTGATTTATATTATGCATTTTGGGTTGATGATGCTACACATGTATTGGTTCCATGGAGATTAGTACGATGATGGTATATGGTTATAGGGACTCATTGCATTCATGTATTAGATATTTGCAGCTTATATGAAGAAAAACTAGAAGATGATCATGATGGATATATTTTTTAGTATGGTTGTTGATGTGATATTGTTATTGTTTTTACATCATTATGCTTTTTGTTGCTACCAGTTCAGTTTATATTTCATAAAATCATGCTCCATGTGATGGTTATTGTTGTTGCCATGTTGTTTATTTTATATGGTTAAGTGTATGTTGAGCATGGTGGTGATTATTATGTAGTTTTAGCAAATCGTATTGTTGTTGTTACACACATGTTGTTGGTGAGAGGCTAAGATGTTGAGAATAGACATGAAATACCATGGTCTATCTACGGTACTCCTATTTTTTATTGGTACATATGGAGGTTATATTTTTTATCATGGAGGGATAGTATTTGATGCATATGCCCATGTACTATATTTTAATTGATGCTATTGTATGGAGAACATGGGTACCATGTACTCAAGTTATATCATTAAATTGGGGTATGCATAGAGGATAGGACACTTGTGTGTGTGTTATCACTCTATAATTTCTAAGGTTGCAAAATAAATTACAGAGGTAACCACAAAACCACTTTGGAAGTTGGGATCTAGCCCTGCTAGCTTCAGAGAGGGATCTCTCTATCAAATTTAGATTGTTTGTATTTAAAATATTAGGCTAGTTATGAAAGTTCAGTGCTTGTATGATTGATTTAAATAGTTTGGTTTATTAATGTTTACATTACCATTGGGCTATAGAGTTTAGGACTTAAAACATGGATCTGTTTTAACTTTTATAGATAGATTTCACAGGGAAAGGCAGCCAAGCTAATTGGATTATGTAAATTTAAATGAAGTGAATAAGAAGAAGTGAAAGAGTTTCCATTATGTAAAGAGCAATTAATAATTCATTTACTTAATTTCAGTTGAAATCATTGAAATTATTCAAAGGCAGAATCAGAGTGTGCATTAAAACAAATTATGTTCTTCAATTTATTATTGAATAATTCAGATTATGAGAATACATAATCATGGTAAAAAAGAAACTAAACACATAAACAACGATAGATGCACTTCAGCAACAGTTTGACACAATAATTTTGTGAAAGAGCATTATGTATTACTGATAAGTCCACTGAAACTTGAGAATGTACAATAGCATTATTGGATGCAAAAATCAACCCTTCATACTTTGAAATGAGAAGTATTATAATTTTATTTATAAAATATCATGATATAACAAATCATGATGTAATTTAAGAATATCTAAAACTAATTACATCTCTTATTATAAAAATATAGGATAATTTGAACTACTTGGATTGTTGGCACTGCTTTTGTGGAAATTATTGTTGATCTGCCCCTTGACTTTTGTTGCAATTTTTGTATTTTGCTGAAAATAGAATTCATATTTCAATCAAGTAACTCGCACAATTTGTCCCATCTGTCTTCACGTCGGATGGACAGATTGAGTAACTTTCTATAAATTTCATTTACTTTTGTATACTTCAAAAAAGTGGTCTTGGAGATAAATATGTGTTTGATCTAATGTTGGATGTTTAAATCAAACTCTAGTGTCTCTAGGAATGATTTCCCTGTGATATGTCACTATATCCCTGCAAATTTTGACTGTCTTTGGAAACGATCATTAATTTATGGTTATAATCAGGCAAAGTAATTAATTTATCATTCACCACTAATAAACCTGGAAGTCCTTTTTTACTAAGCACCTCAAATTTGTTGAAGAATCTCACCAATCTCCAAGACTTGACATTTTTCCTCTAATTGCAACATGAGATTTATCTTAGTTAGTACTTTATTAACTTCCAGTATAGTCTGAGTTTTGTCTTCAATCCCAATTCTTCTAACTCTTACCTATTTTTGTAGTTGAGAAATTTGATTAGGTTTGTGGCATAAGTTGGTTTTTATTCCAGCTTTTCTCTTATTTGTTCAATGGCTTCTCTATATTTCTAAATTAGTTCATTATGTTCAAAGATAAGTTGTATGGATGGCCAGATTTCAGTCATGGATTTGTTGATATCTATCCATATATTTTTCCTTAGCTCGAGCTAAAGTTTGAGCCATGGCAGTTCCCTTCCCCAACTATTGTAACCTTTGAGTGAGTATGTGGGATTTATGTACCTCATCCAGATGGGAGGTCTCAATCCTAGCTTTCTATTCTTGTAGGAATTTTACCTATTCTTGTAACCTCTTGATTTCCTCTCCTTCTATAGACATGTTTTCCATAGATTTTGTTAATTTACTATAGGCATATGAATTTTTTTCTAGGGTTGTTGTTGATGTAGAAACCCCTGTTGTTGTTGATGTAGTCATTCATGTTTTTGCTATCACTATAATGGGTATTGTATCAAGTGGGACTATAGCTAGTTGTGCATTATGTTCTTTTTCCTTGATTATCTTGTCCATCTCTACTTCCATGTCCCTTATATGTATATTTTTTCCATAATTGACCTAACCATATCTTCTTTTTGTTTTTTTGTCTCTCCAATTTATTTACTTTTTGGATCCTTAGTTGCTAACAATTCCAATTGTTTTCTCAATGCTTCTATGTCAGCATTCTTCTTTTTAATTATTTCTTCAACTGCCCTAACATTACTTGGGTCATATCCAATTTTTATGACCAAGTCTTCTAGGGATTTTACCTTATTATCCTTTTCTAAATAAGAAATCTTTCAAATCTTCAATTAGGACTAGATATTGGGGAGGGATAATTGAAATTTGGAAGCAGTCATTGCAGTGTTTGTCAATGTAGAACATATTATTTCCCCTGTCTTCCTGTGCATATCCATATGATCAATAGGATGGATATATTTTGCATCAAACTCAAATGTAGTCTTCTTGTAATCAATTTATGATTTAGGATGGGGTGCCTGTGCCTGCAATAATTCCATCTACATTTTTCCTTTCTCGATGTCGAAGGTTGACAAGAGCCTATGCTAGGTCATGGTAGTTTGTTTCCATAACTAAACATAAGTGTTGACTTTGAGAAGCTCAATTTTCTGCTTTATCTCCTTATTTATCAAAGATACTTGTCTATGTTTGCCCCTTAATCAATCCTGATGTTTGGGCTGTGTCTAGATTACCTTGTGAAATTGAAGATGTTGGAGATCCTATAAATATGCTATCTGACTTTTCTAAAGAGTGTGGACCCTTTAGTATTATAATATTTTTCTCTTTCTCCTCTTTTACAAAGTCTGTTTTAGGATTTGACTTTTCTTTCTTCCTATAAATATTGAATTCTTTAGTTGAAAGCTCTGTGACTTAAGGAGAGTCTTCTTCCTTTGACATTTTCTCAGACTTTTCCTGAGGTGTGGAAGTCTATGAATTTGTTGTAGATAGAAGCTACTCCTCTACTTATTGTAAATTATTTTCTTCCCATTCAGCTTGGTTCATGTACTTTTTAATTTCAGTCCTCTGAGTGTGAACATATAGAATAGTTTTATGTTCCACCGTTATTTTGGAAATCATACCAAATGGGTCATATGACCAAGTGAAACTCAATGGGAATTTCATCTTCTTTAGGAGGGTATATTTCCTATCTAAATATTCATTCTGAATTGTGATTTCTTCTTGGCCAAGAAAAAATGGACTTCCTCTAATTTTATCATTTTCCTAATGTACTCCAATGCAAAAATCCTCTTTGGGACATATCTAAGTAGCCTGTAGGGTGGCATCTCACACCCATATACTCTTATTTTAGTATGATATTGGTACAAGTACAAGTCCCTTGTCTTGACCATTCATTAAGGTGTAAAATATTTTGAATTTCAGCACTGACCCTAGGTTTTGTATCACTGCTCAATAAACATGTTGTTGGATGGATAAAATGATCGATGAAATCTTTGAATTTGTATTCCTTTAAATTCCTTCTCACTAGGGAAGTCCAAAAAAAACTGAGTGTGGAATTCCCTGTTCATTCAGCTTTTGTACTAGCAATGGAAACCTGCCTACTTGATAAAATAGAAACATATAAACTAAAATCGAGGCATATTTGAAAATTCCTTCAGTTTGTTGCTTAAGGAATTTTTCACGAATGTTGTCAGAAAAAAACTGTTTGAAGTTGAAAATTACTGAGAAATTTTATTCAATGGAGAAAATGGACAGAAAACCTAGAATAGGTTCATCAACCCATTCATCTAAATAGTATCCTAGTAAACATGAGAGTGGTGAAATGATTTGCTTAGCCTTTTCTGGAAAAATGGAGGAAATATATGACGGATTATTCTTTGGAAGCAAGGCATATTCAGGTAGGAAGATTTAAAGAAACTTGGATCTTTGGGAAGAGGTTAGCTTTTTATATAATTCATTTAAGGCTTCGACTGAGAAATGAGTGGTGGATTCATTGTAATATCCCAAAATGGGACTGCACAGTAGTGCCTGCTGAAATAACGCACTTCTGGGAAATCTGTGTACAGAAATGAGTTTGCAGCTCCTGGATCCCTTAGATTAGTACATCTGGGGTCTAGATCCAAAAGGAGAGCAAAAACAAATCAAACTAGGTGTGGTAAATAGATCTCCCGCCACCTAGTCTAGCTGGAAAACCCCTAAAGAGATGGGCTGCAGCTATGTACAACAAACTGCTTCAGAAATAACGTAGTTTTGGAAAGCATGATCAGGAGGCCATCAAATAAGATCAAATTTTTAATATATAGTAGAAAATCAGATTTACATTGATGCTCTTACATTATACAATAGAATAAAGAAGACAATAGAGAAGGAAATCTTCAGAAAATTGGGCTGCAACATATGTATATACTGCAAAATGGCTTAACAACATTATTTAATGGAGATGTAGCAACTGAATGTTATACTTCAGATCTAGGGAAAATTTGTGTACAAAATATCAAATCCATTTCATATCTGTACATTACAAATTCTCTATTACAATATCCCCTTGGGGTTTTGACCAAACCATGCAATAGAAAGAGTAGATTGAGTTTTAAGTAGCAGATCTGCAATATTATTCAGAAATTTCTGAAGATGATTTTACATTAGAAACATATTAGATCTATACAAAACATGGATCAGCAAGCTAATCCATGGATCACCAAAGTGAAAGGAAAAGCCTAGCACTAGAGATCTCTCATCAAAAATGGGGTCAAAACACCCTGCAAAACCTCCACTAAAAATAACGCAGTCCCTGAAGGGAAACTACGTTGTAGCTTGAATAACTGAGTTGGCCTGATGCCAAGATACAAATCTGAAGCTCCACAGCTAATGCACTCTTCCAAGAGGTTAAAATACATACTCACTAAGAAGAGGCACTAGTATAATATAGATCTGAGTAGATCTGGTGTTCCCACTTGCTGCAGCTTATAAAAGCAACCAAACCCTCACTGGATCTGTGTTGCAGTTGGAAGTAGAGCTTGGCCAAATGCCTGATAGTGGATAAAATCAGCAAGACTCCTCCAAGAAATCCTCAAGGGAAGAGATAGAATCCCTGCATAGGAATCCCCAAGTGCTAAGCAGCACTATCCTTAGCTAAACAACAGAGAATGGTATTTGTCTAAACAGACAAGATACTCAGAAAATATGCATAATCAACAACCCTCTCTTGCTGCCTCCCCCTTCCTTTTATAAGATGAAAGCCTTGGAAAACCCTAAACCACCTTGATGAATTAGCTCCTTTCACATGAGGGGCCTCCTTCTAGAACTGTGCTATCCCTTTATGAGGTACATTGTATCTAGACAGCGCTATGGATTTGGTCAAGGTTGACCCAGTCTCATAGCTCAAACCCCTTTCACACCTGCAAGTGATCTGTTTACATGGCCCAGATTTATCTTTGTTCATATGGGCATTGATTTATTCATTCTTTTCATGAGTTTTACATGTCCTCCTTTATTCATTTATTCATGCAATAGAAAATGAAAAAAAATGTATATTCCTCTTAGCTCAGGCTAAGTAGGAATATTACATTCATTCTGAGGGATCTGCAACATTTGGTCAATTGTTTGAGGGATAATTGTAAATAGAATTTCACCACTGTGGGATACAATGGCTCTCTGACTTGGTAAATATATAGCTTGGAATTTGAGGACAAATTTGGGGAAATAGTAAGTCTGGGGAAACATGTACAGAGGTAGAGTGGATTCCCAAAGCCCAATATCATCGCTTTGGTCATGGAAATTGTCTTTGAGCCAATTTTTTAATTTGGATAAATCAAATTCACACTTTGGCTCTGAAATTTTGTAATATAGATCAAGCAGAGGGATGTGATCAAGATTAATGGGTGGGGAAATCATAGGATTTTCGAAATTACCATTGTTCTTACCCTTTGGAGCCATTTTTGGGAAATTTAAACAATGGAAAAGGTTGGACAGTGGTATAGTTTACTTGGGAAATGGTTGACTCTTAAGGTTGGTGAGGATGTTGACGCTCACACAGTGGCGCCCTAGACTTTTTTTCAGTGTGAGGACAATTTTAATTTGCAAGGTGAAAGGGATAAACAACAGAGAAAATTCAGTGGGATCAGATGCAACAAAATGGTGTAACAGGAGAGGGTGATGATATTTTATGGTTACAGATAAATCCGTTGGAGGTGCGGGACCGTTGGGAGGTTTAACGGTAATTTGGGATTGAATTAAATGCATAACGAATAGGAAGATTGGTTGGAAAAGTGTTGTGAAGTGATTTGTGATGTGGGTGTGGGGAATGGTAGGTGACAAAGGAAATTATTTAGGCAATTTTCAGAGGGGGGTTGGGTGGGTGGTATACATTATTAAGTGGGGGGGTGGGGGTGCGAAAAAGTATGGAGTTAACACATAGTGTGGGGCCGGCGGGGGTGAAACAAATTTTCGTGCCCCCCCCCCCTCCATCGATAAAGTTAGGAAGGGCAGGGGGCCGAAAAATATTATGATTCGTCAATCCGAGTGAAAAATTCGATCACGGGTTGGATCGTGCACGATGGTTAACCAATACACAACAAACAACTTTTTTCATTTTCTTGACTTGATAATGCGGTGGCAAACTTTGGATAAATTTATATTGCTTTCTAATATGAAATTATTACCTTTTTCACCCTTTATATCCTAATGTTGCAAAACCAACGCTTATTTCCATCAATTAAGCGTGAATTTAAATGTGCAAACCATTTTTTTTTCTCTGAAGGAGAGATTGTCCTAATCTAGATTCCAACCTACAAATTTATCTAATTAATCTAGCTTAAACAATTGGATTAATTTCTTCGCCTACCTAACTAATTTTAACCAAGTTTAAACAGCTTAGTTAAATTATTTTCTAATATAAAATTGGAAATTAAAATGTGTTTGACCATGATTACAGTGTATGATCCAAACAAATATCTATGATTGTGGCATGTTAAACAAGTTACACACAATCCCTAATTTATTTTAAATGTAAAAGTTGACTTTATTTCTAGTGGCATTTGAATTTTCTCACTTTTACACTTGTTTTTATTTTGATGGGGTCCTTTTCATCATTTTTTTTATTTTCATTCTTTTATTCTATTTTTTATATATACCCTCCTTTCTTTTCTTTATTTTTATTTATATATTTTTTGGAAATCATTTGCAGAATGAAATATTATTTACAAATTGAAATGACTAGAATAAAATATTCAATCACCATTTGATCCTATGAATTATAGTGTTAAACACACACATGGTGTATGAGGAAAGATAAACACACACATAGAAAGATAGGCATTCATTGCATCTTTATTACACATAGATGTAAATTTATAATACAATGGTGTGAATCTTAGATTCATCTTCCAACGTCACTTGGACTCCTTTGTGACTCTTCGCCTTCCACACCTACCCATAGAGGATTGGTGTTCAAAATTCCACCCCCCCCCCCCCCCCAATCCGAAGGGGTATGTGTGAGTCCAAGAAGAGAGTTGTAATACAAATCTGCAAAGTATGCATGGTCGCACTTAGGCTGAATTAGCTCTCTGAAATGTTGACATAAAGAGGTGGTTTAAGGATGACCACCAACACTAGAATGCAACGCTTATTGCAGTTCTCGGAACTCTTCCAAAACTGGCAAGAAGCTAAGGGCTTCTACTAGAGGAATTGTCCCTCATAAAAAGGGAGACCTTCAACCTAAAAGAAGGGAATTCTACAACCTGTGATGGTTTAAGGATGACCACCAACACTGGAATTCTTGATGCAATTCCTGGAACTCAACCAAAACTGGCAAGAAGTTGAAGTCTTCTGCTAGAGGAAGTTTTTTGAAAGAGGAAGAATATCAACCTCACATGAATGGTTTAAGGCTATCCATCAACCAAAGGCATGCTCATGGGCATCCGTGTCTCCAGCTACAACTCTGAATCAGGAATGATGAATTGTGGCTCAGGCTCACTTGAATTGTTGTGTCTCTGGCTACAACTCTGAATCTGGAATGAGATATTGTGGCTCAGGCTCGCTTGATGTGGCGTCGAAGCTTGTAGATGACCACCATTTCCCCCCCTGTCAGGTATAAGGTGAGATGATGGCGAAAACTCAACTGCAAGATTGTTCAATATTCTGGAACAAGTTCTGACATGCGACTTAAACATCTTCTTGGTTGTTGATGCCCATTGCCAAGAAGCGATCCATCCAAGATGAATCTTTGTTCTTGTAGGAGGCTTGTTTCTGAAGCATCTGTGTGAAGAATGGGTGTGCCAACCACAGTTCTTGCATGGATGAAGATCAAAACAGTGATCTTTCATATGGCCAACTCAATCACAGTGTTGGCATTTTACAATATGTTGTTGTTGTTGTTGTGGAAGAGTAGCAGAATCTGGAACAGCTAAAGGTGAACTGTCATAAATAAATCTGGCACTCTGAAATTTGATGGGCTTGGAGTAGTCCGAAATATGAAAGGACAACTCCTTGTCATATCCAAGACCAATTCTGTGCTTGTTGTGGTCAAGATTTTCCCAAGGTCTGATCATGGGCTTGGGAAGTGCAGACTGAACTGCTGCATCTGCATGTAAATCTGCTCTTGTACAAGGAACTGAATGTGAATCTTCTACAAATTTATATTCTTGCTGCTGATGAGAGTCTTTCTCAATGTTCTGAATAGAAACAGGTTCAGAATGATGACTCTTTTTCTGAAGTTCATCTTGCTAAAGCTGAGACTCCAACTGCAAAAACTCAATCTTGTCTTGTGCATCTTGCAAGCAAGTTTGAATATTTAAAAGAGCGTTCTTGCCCATTTTTACCATATCATGAAAACTGGAATGAATTAGGTTATTCAACATCTCTAATGCATCATTGATTTTGGCCATTGTCTCAAAAATAGAAACTCAACAATTGAGGCTCAAGAAATAAAGGGTGTTGGCTTCAACCGATAATGCACCCGTTTACAATGTGATTCAACTTACTTTCAAAAAATACAAATGACTTCAAAGACCCTTTTCTTTCATGAACTTGCAATTATGGAATTCCAAAGAACAAACTCTGCTACTAAAATTATGGAGGACCTCAAGGTATAGACTTGGTTGTCTAACCGGCAAGCAACAATGACTTACATCAACAATTTCTCAACAACTCAAACTTACACTTCAAACACTGATTGCAACTATGAATGAAGAAGAAATATCCACTCACAATGTGAGTACAAAACAATGTCACTGCAAAATATTTTTGTAAATGTGCAACAAAAAACTATTGTGCAATAACCCTTTAAGGTAGTTGGTTTCTCTCTTCTTCAAAGAGTTGTTTTACACCAACAACAACTCAATTCAACAAAAGAAGGAGATTCAAAAACTTTGATTTTTGACCTTGCTGTACTGCTTCACAATAGAGACTAAGAGAAACTCCAAAATCCAAAAACTTTGTGTAGCCAAACTATGATGCCACTGCTGTTTTGAAAATGATGACCAACTTACAATATTTGTCTTCAGATTGTCAAACTCTTTCAGAAAGTAACCCTTCTATATATGCCTCAAATCAAAAACTTCACTTTCCACTATGTATACAATCCATTTACTCATATGCCATTTCCTCTCTCTCTGCTACTTTTTTTTTCCTTTTTTTTTCTTTTTAATTTTTTGGGAAAAACGGAGGTATTAACTGGGGGAGGTCTTTACTGGGGGAGGTTTTTACTGGGGAAGGCATTTTCTGGGGGAGGGTTTATATAGGGAAGATTTACTGGGGAGATGTTTTCTAGGGGAGGGTTTATCTAGGGAAGATTTACTAGAGAGGTGTTTTCTGGGGAAGGGTGAAACTAGGGAAGGTATATCTGTAAAAAAAAAAAAATTAAAATTAAATCACTTGTAGATTAAAAAAAGGGATATAATTAATTAAAAAATGGGAGGGAATTAACTTTAAAAAGGGGAGGGAATTAATTTGAAGAGGGAACGCAGAATGCATGGGTGGAGGGAGGGAAGGCCGAGCGGCCGAGTGAGGGGGAGGGGAGGGTCGCGGCGCAGGGCGGGTGATGGGGAGCAAGTTGGGATGGTTGGGAAGGGGCGGGAATGGAGAGAGAGAGCATTGGGAGGGGCTGCGAGCGGGGGGGCGGTCGGGAGAGGGGGGCAGAGGAGCGAAAGGGGATGGGTGGGATGTGGGAGGGGACAGGGACGGGTGGGATGTGGGGAGAGTTGTAAGGGGGAGGGAGTATGGGTGGGGGTGAGAGTTGGGGAGAGCATAGGGAAAGCAAGCGGGGATGGGTTGGGATTGGGGCAGTGAGTGGAAGGGAAAGGGGATCGAGCGAGGAGGGGAGAGGACATCAGCCGAGGGGGCAGGGAAAGCCATGAGTAGAGGGGCTGAGATGGCTGTGAAGGCTAGGAGTGTTGGGAGGGGGCCAGAGGGTCATAAGGGGGATTGGGTGAGGGTGTGTGTAAGGGGAGGGGGAGGGTGTATGAGTGAGGAGGGTACAGGGGGTGGGTAGGTGCAGGGGGCGGTGGGGCCGAGAGTGGAGAGGGTCATTGGGGAGAGGGGGCCAAGTGAGTTGGGTTTGGGAGTTGGGTGAGAGGGGTGAGGGAGCCACGTAGGCCGTGGGAAAGGGGAATGGGGAGTGGTAAGGCACGAGTAAGTGCAGGTGGCTGTGAGATGAGCTCTGTGGTGAGGGGATAGAGGCTGAATTGCTCAGAATTTTTTTTTTTTTTTTTTTGGTTTAAAATAGTAAAATATACAGCATAGAATTGCAGAGGGTGAGGGTAATTACAGAGTTTACAAAATTTGCAAGAAATTTCAAAAATATACAGCATAGAATTGGAGAAACAATAGAATTTGCAGAAGATGCAGGACAAATTGCATAAATTATTCCACCAGAAATTTGCAGAAATTGTTTCAGAATTTTCAGTAGATACCCACTTTAAACAGTAGCAGAAAAAAAAATTTCCAATAGCTCTCCAATGTGCAGAAATAAAGTAGGCAGAAATTGCAGGAAAAATTCAGAATTTTTTTTTTTTTTTTTTTTTTTTTGTAAGAATTGCAGAATGGAAGGAGCAGTGAGAAAACCTGCAGAGTTTAAGATGCACAACGCTGCTCTTCATAAAAACAATTTCTGAATGCTGCAAAAGATTTTTGAAGGCTGCAAAAATGATCAGAAATTTTGCAGATTTACACAGGCCACAAAAACAAATGGCTCACACAAGGTTGAGCTGGTTATGAACGTATCAGCTCTGATACCATGTTAAACACACACATGGTGTATGGAGAACGATAAACACACACAACACACACAATAGAAAAATAAGCATTCATTGCATCTTTATTACACATAGATGTACATTTATAATACAATGGTGTGACTCTTGGATTCATCTTCCAAGGTCACTTGGACTCCTTTGTGACTCTTTGCCTTCCACACCTACCCATAGAGGATTAGGTGTTCAACATATAGGACCCTAAAAGTGGATCCAGTTGGGGATGACACTCTCCCTATGAGGTGTCAACAATTATAGATCAGTAGTCTTGAATCATCCTCTTCCATATTTTCTCTGCATATAAATTGTTTTATTGTTGTTGTATTTATGGTGGCAAATTGATCAAGATCTCAGGACCTTCTCTTCGAGCTTCAACTTCTGATATTAGCCACCCAGTCATAATAGTAAAAAATGATATTTACAATTATTTTAGTGAGAAACGCTTCTATTCTTGTGAAACATAATGTTTGAGCATTCTGCCATTGACAGGTCCACCAGGTAGCTCTGATCCATCCATGTCTTTTAGGAAAAATGTGTTATAACCTCTGTAAGCATGAATTGTGTAAGGTCCCTTCCATATATTATCAAATTTCTAAATTTTCAATTTGTTTTTCTATGCCTCCACCATTATACAAAATGAAATAATCTAGGTTTTAATGGAATGAATATAATGGATAATTGTGTGGTTTTTCCTTATTTTTGACCATGAACTTCATCAATGTTTCTATATATAATCTCATTTTATGACCAAACACTAGAATGGTAGCATAGGTCATATCCATTTGAAGGGTACCTTGTATTTTATCTCCCCATGAGCAAGACAGTAACATGCATATTTATGAGGTATGTCAGCAACAACAATATCCATACCACACTCTTGGCTAGTATCTGGGCTAAAGTAACACATAAATCCTTAATTAGACCTAGGCATTTTACTTTACTTGAATCAAAAGAATACAAGTCTGTGTATGGACTATTGATATCAAGTCCTACTTTTTCCATCACAACCTTGGGCATAAGCTTGTGTGAAGCACCTGAGTCAAGCATTGCATTATGCACGATTTTATCATGAATGCTTAAACTGACATAGAATGTACACCTCCTTCCTGAGGCTTTCCATCAACTTCGGGTCCAAATAGTAATTCTAGTTGACCATCAGTTAAAATTATTGTATCTTCACCTTCCCCTATTTTCAAAGCTTTAATTACTTTTTATATTTAAGCATTCTTGTTCATTAGTTCTATCACGGGAATGGGTATTTTGAGTTTAGCCAATTCATTTTCGATACTAAATGTTGTTTGAGTTTTATCTATATTGACAACGTCTTGTTTCTTAACAACATCTTTTTGGGAATTAACCTTTTGTTGGTTGGTAGATGGATTATCAGTTTGGATTGTTTTAGAAACAGTATCAAAATATTTCCTGGCAGGAATGTCTGCACTCTTTTTGGGAGATATATCAATATTTTTCTTAGCAGAGGTGTCTATTGTCTTTTTAATCAGGGTATCAACAGTCTTTTTAGTATGATTATCAATTGTTTTCCTACTCCTTATGATATATTGTTTATGTACTTCCATTACTGCATTCTCAAAACCTAGTTTGTAATCTTCTGATTCCTTGGAGTTTACTTCTGGTTCTTAAATCAAGAAGAGATCTTGTTCTTCTTGAGCTAAGAAAATGGTTTCAATATCATTTACTCCCATTAAGTTTATCTTCTTTTCATCAAGATCTTCAATTAATTCTCCTTCTTCATCTGCATATTTGTCTTGAAATGGAGGTCTAATCTGCTGATTTCGACCTTTTTGTTCCCTTTGTTTGATCTGGGGTGGGTTTCTCCTAAAATTAGGGTTTCGGATTTGTGGACCAGGTTGCCTTTCTCTAGGAGGAGCCCTATATTTTATGCTTATTCTTTCCATCATTATTTCCATGTTTTTTACCAAGGTATCTATTTTTGCATCAGTAAAAGAGGTAGATGGTTCTTCTTTTATAGTTACTCTTCTTTCAGACCTAAGTCTAGCTCTTTTCACTAAGAGATTGGCTTCTACACTCATTGCATCTCACTGCATTGCTTCCAAGGTAGTAGGGTTTATTTCCCTATGTTTATATGATCTAGGTGGATATTGGTGGCCACCCAACTATTCCACTTGGACCCCCACCTTTGTTTCTTTCAGTTTTTTAGTTTCCTTAACTATAGCACAATTTACTATTTTTGGTCATTTTTCAGGTCCTGAACTTCTGGAGTTGTTTAGAACAACATTTTTTTGGCCTGAAATGTATGGCGAATATGAGTCAAAGACTCGATATTCGATGTCATCAGTTGTATTCCTCGGATAGATCTTTCTAGCGATGTATCATGTGCATCAAACGAAGATAGTATGCCAAAGTTACAACCCTAGGAAATTGATGTACCAATTTACCCCGACGGGGCCCATAGTCTGGTGTTTCATCTCCTAGGGTTAGGTTTTTGGATGTTTAGGATTTTACATTGTTTCTCAATAATACATAGGCCTTCGAGTCTCATTTTAACACAACTCAAAGGCATGTAGCCGCCACATCTCTTCTCAGAGATAAGCTACCAATGCCCTAGCTAGTTTATTTCCATTCTGTCTATAAGCATATTTCAGCTATGAGATATTAATGAAATGAAGTCTTATTTCTGTTGTATCTCTGCATTTATGTGTATTTCTATATTTTATTGCGTTCCTACATAAATAAGGATCATTGGTATCAGAGCGATCTGCTCTTTCTCAATCCTTCTTTGCGTATCCCCAACAAGGTCGTGGTATAAGGAGTTAGGGCTCAATCTGGTTGAGCCTTTGCAAGATCAACCTCGCAAACCCCGACGGCTGCCCATGAGGGAAAAAAATAAAGACGAGGGAGTATGTGATCCTATCAAAATATTGATCGAGGAGGCCTCGAGAAACAAAGGAACGCGATGATGGATAACTTTTCCCAGATTCTTCAAATACTTCCCACTGGCGGCGCATCTGCATCTAGCAGCCATTCTAGAGGCACAACTCCTTTTAAGGTACAAGTAAAATTTAACATTCCCATATTTTAGGGCCAAATATATGTAGACGTCTAGATAGAACATTGAATCTATTAGAAGGTTATTTCTCATTTTATGACTTTTCCAACCGGGAAAAGATTACTTTTACACTCCTCAAAGTCGCCCCCCATGTCAAGGACTAGTGGGAAACCTACTGTGAGAAAACGGATGAGAGGGAACCCTCTCTATTTTTTGCCGCACCCACTTGGAATTCCTTTCGAGACTTCATAAGGAACAATATTATCCTGTGGGGATCTATGAGAACAAGTATATACAATGGACTACATTGCGGTAGGAAAGGGATCAAGATGTGCATGAGCTGACGAATATGTTCCATACCCTGCGCACGAAATTGGGTATCAAAGATTTGGAGAAACATTTGATGTTGAAGTATCGCAGCTATCTACACAGATACATTTAGGAGGAAATGGATTTCCTTGACATCTCCTTGCTTGGTGCAGCATACCGGTATGCTGCCAAGATTGAGCAGAAGTTCAAACAAAAGAAGCGAGTCTTTGGATCTGCTAATCAGAAGCAAGGGAAAGGTGCCCCCAAACTGTAGAACAAAGGACAAAGCCAAGGTGGGGAATCCCAGGATAACCTGCCAAAGCCGTAAGCAAAGAAAAAGACCACGAAGCCAAACAAGGACATGGGAAAGTAGTGTGAGTTCCATAAGAGTTGAAAGTGGTGGTCGAGCTGAAGGCTTCTGAATCGGATGCATGTTCTAAATTTGAATCAAAACCCGATAAGGGGAGTGATAAATGGAAGTAAATTATCTATGCAGAGCCCAATGCCATTTTTTCCACCACGAAGATCTAGAAGGAGGAATCAGAAGATCTAAAGGAGGAGGAGTGCCTCTTCCATTCCCAAATGTGGGTAAATGGTTCTTCGCTACAGTTCATTGTCAACAGCGGGAGCCAAAAGAACCTCATTTCAGAAGAGGTCATAAAGCGGTTGGGCTTGCCAACCATAGCACACCCACAACCGTACACCATCAAGTGGCTTCACCAAGGATGGGATCTCTGCATCAGAAAGCAATGTTGCCTTTCCTACAACATCAAGCCCTTCACAGATGAAGTATTATGTGACATTGCCCCTCTTGATGTTTGTGATGTATTATTACCCCAACCATACTTGTGGAAGTGACATGTTGTATATGATTCCCACCCTCGCGTTGTTATTGTTACTTTGGGAAATAATTTGTACAGGATACCAGAGGTAGCAAAGCCTGCCAACATCTCTTTTGTTACTGCAAAACAATGCAGTAAGCTCATTTCCAAAACCAGGAAATTTATTTTCCTGGTGATCTACCCTTAGGATAAGAAGAATACTATGGCCATGACCTCTAGATAGGGCTCCTCCACACGACAACAAAAAATGTACAAGCTCGTGGAGGAGTACGAGGACATCTTCACCTCACCCATAGGGGTGCCTCTAGACTATCAGGTCAAGCACCCCATAGATCTGACCCCAAGTGCACTACTACCCAATGGACCAAACTATCAGCTCTCGGTTCTATAGAAAGATGAAATAAAGAGGCATTTTCAAGAGTTTCTGCAGAAAGGTCACATATGGCTTATTTCATCACCCTATGGGAGCCCGATCATGTTGGTGCAGAAGAAGGATGGGACTTGGAGACTTTGTATTGACTATCGGGCGCTAAACAAGATCATTGTCCATAATAGGTACCCAATCCCATGGATTGATGACCTTCTGGACCAACTCAAGGGGGGGAATATTTCAACAAGATCGACTTGAAATCCGAGTAACACCAGGTACCAATCGAACCCTCTGTTATGTGGAAGACTGCCTTCAAAGCCAAGTATAGATTGTTCGAATGGTTGGTCATGCCTTTTGGGTTGACGAATGCTCCTGCAACCATCATGAGGCTGATGGATGACATCTTTCAGCCATTCACCAACTCATTTGTGGTAGTATACTTGGATGAAATCCTGATCTTTAGCCAGACTTGGAAAGAGCACCTCCACCACATCCGACATGTCCTCCAAACCCTGCAGTAACACAAGTTGTGTGCCAATTTGGAGAAATGCACTTTTGGCATGACCCAGGTTCAATATCTGGGATGCATTATTGATGAGAGGGGGGTGCATGTGGATCCAACCAAGATCCAATTCATTCAGGATTGGCTAGCCCCAACCACTCTAACAGAGCTCTGCAGCTTTCTGGGTCTTGCTAATTTCTATTGCAGGTTCATGTTGGGATTCTCTCATATCACTTGGCCCTTGATTCAAGTCACCGAGGGAGGAGCAAAAGCAAAATTATTTTGGTCTGAATCTCAACAAAAGGTGTTCGTAGAGTTGAAACATCGCCTCTAATCTATCCCAATGCTCACATTACCAGACTTGCAACAACCATTTGAGATTGATACATATGCCTCTAAATATGCTATTGGGGCAGTTCTTACTCAACAGGGGCATCCAGTGGCATATCACAGTGAGACATTTTCTGACACAGTCTGGAAGTATCCCACTTATGACAAAGATATGTATTCCATTGTGCAGGCTTGCCGACAATGGAAGCATAACATTTTGGGGAAGGAAATGATCATTTGCACAAACCATCGACCCCTGCAGTTCATACAGACGCAAGGGAAGTTGCAAAACGATCGCCATTAGAATTGGTCCACATATCTGTAACAGTTTCATTTGAACATCAAGTGCAAGAAGGGCAGCACCAATAATGTTGTAGACTCCCTCAGCCGATCACCAATCGTGGCACTAACCACCGTGCTCAACTCTTGTGGACACGAGACTTCTAATTTTTTGCTTCTCTACAAGAGCGATCAAGAATTCGGTCACACATACAAGACGCTCTTAGAGGGTAACCAAGTTCCAAATTTTCACCTCCAGGATGCACTGTTATCTCACCTGGGACAATTTTTTGTTCCTTCAAGCAATCGTGCCAATATGATTTGGAAGTGCACTATAGTAAATTCGTTGGGCATTTCGGGGTCGAGAAAATAGTGGCAGTACTGCAGAATTCATTCTATTGGCCAAACCTTCGACAGGAAACAGGGGAATCTTGAGGTCTACAATTGGCCTTTTAAGGTATTGGAAATAATAAAATAAGAGTATATAACATCATCAAATTTTACAGGGAAAAAATAAAAAACGAAATTTTCAACTCATATTTTCAACTTATCTCCCTATGGATTTACTCAAATTTCGAACAGAAACACCTGTTAGATGCATAATTTTATTCCTCGTCTAAGGATTACCCATGTTGCATACTTTCAAAGGACCCTGCTACACGAAAAATGAGAAATACATAAAAAACGTGATTGCAATCACATGTTTTCATGTATTTCTCTTTTTTCTCTTAGCGGGGTCCATCAAAAGTAGGCAACGTGGGTACTCCTTGGATGAGGAATTAAATTTTTTATCCAACGATTACTCCTACTCAAAATTTGAGTAAAATCTTAGGGAAATAAGTTGAAAAATCATTTTTATTATTCTATTATTTTTTAATATTTTTACTTTTTTACTCCAAAAATGGTGAATCATCCCCCATGGTCGACATCATCATCTTGAATCTTATTGGTTATTATAAATTTTATTTTGGTTGTACATTTTTCTTAGGTGGCCCATTTTAGACCTAAAAATTCCCCTAATGATGTTAGGAATTAGTACATTATATCCTGCACTGCCTGTGCCATTTCCAAACCGACCATCAAGAAGCAAGGCCTATATACTCCACTACCTACCCCTAGCCTACCTTGGGAATCCATCTCCATGGATTACATGTCGGGCCTTCCTTCTACTAAGCATGTAAATGACTGTGTTTTCGTGGTCATCGATAGATTCTCAAAGATGGCCATTATGGCGGCCTGCAAGAAGAATATCACAGCAGAAGCCACTACTAAACTCTTCTTTGAACGAGTGTGGGTACACTTTTGGATCCCATAGTCTATCATATCAGATCGGGACAACAAGTTCCTCAGTACATTTTGGTCCCGCCTCTGGTCAATGCTAGACACCGAGCTCACCAAGTCCATGGTTTTCTATTCCCAAATTGATGGCCAGACAGAGGTTGTCAACAGGATGATCGTACACATTCTACACATGTACAACTCAAAGCATCCACACACATGGGATGAGAGCCTCCCCTATGTATAGCACAGCTATAACCCGTCCCTCCACAGCTCAACCTACCACAATCCCTTTCAGGTGGGCTTGGGATTCTAGCCATTATGTCCCATTGACGTAGCCATGCCATTTGCAGCTACTTACAGTGATTCGGCTCATGTCCAGTCTGAAGCTAGCAAGGTGAATAGCTTCATTGAGCACATTAATCACATCTTCCAAAATTTTCATGACATATTGGAGAGATATAATACTAAGTAAAAGCAGTGGCTTGATCAGCATCGGTTGCAACGCAACTTCCAGGTGGGCGACAAAGTGTGGCTACATTTGCAGAAGGAGTGCCTCGATGTACCCCACTGCAAGCTTCGCCCGCTTTGATATGGGCCATACACCATCACCAAGGTTGAAGGGGAAAATGCCTTCGAGCTCATTATTCTACCATTCCTTGGTCTTCACCCATTTTTCAATGTGGACTGTCTTTGGCCCTACTTTCCACCTCTACTGGACACATCCAATATGGAAGAAAAACTCACACAAACAAAGTTAAACCCAAACTTCATGGAACAAGCCACAACTGATTGAATTATGGACACATAGATCAAGAATACCTGCAAGTATAGGATCTAGGTTTGTTTGGTCTCAATCTAGTCTCCTAAACTGAGCTCATTTAATTCTCAACCAGGGTTGGTAAACTGCTGAAGTGAAGTGTACTGTATGTACCTAGGTGCTTGTTTCCTAATGCGTTGTGTGTAGTGTTTTGTGATGTTTTTGGTCTTTTGTGATGATTTATGATGTTTTTGGTCTTTTGGTGGTTTTATGTTCACAAGGAAAATGCCTAGAAAACTAATGGAAAGGAGCTGGTGGTCAAAAACAGAGTTAAGCCTAATTGATGGAATGACAAATGGCAAATGCAATTGAAAACACTGAAGCAGAATCAAATCTAAAATAGGACTGAGTAAAAGCAAATCTTGATAATGAATTTTAAGCAAATGATTCAAAACACAAACTAAACTTGAGAAATGATCAGTAAGTATGCAATTCCTCTAACTAAACAATTAAACAACTAATCTTACAATGATGCAACATTTTGTCCTTAATTAGAGATTTGAAACAGATTTGAAGGAAAAACATTGATACCATCCTAAGATCTTCTGTTCTAGGATTAGTTCCTAACGCTATTTTGCAATTTAATTGAATGTCACAAGACCTTACTCAAGAGTTATTGATTTCTTTTCAAGGTAATATTTTGAGGGAGGGCTCTGTTTATGAAATGATAAGGAAATTGCAGAGGTACTTCAGGCCTTAAAATGATGTTGTCTTCTGTTCTTATGGTTATGGATCAATTGTAGATTTTAGAACAAGAAGATGTTTGTAAATAATGAAGGTTGTTTTGTTAATCTTAACAACTGAAGTAATCTATTGTGCAGTGGATGACAATCTGAATGTGAAGTGCAAGTGCAATGAGTTAATCTAAGAATGAACTTAAGATGCCACTAATCTAAAACAATGCTGAACTACAAGTCATCATCAAACTCAAAGCAAAGTAGCTGAACATGAGTTAAGTGCAATTAAACTCCGGAGCATCCTAACTATACTATCATGCATTATTCTATGAAATTATACAGTCTGTTTGTCCATCATTATTGATATTTTGGAAGAATTCCTTCTTTTGGAAGAGCTAGAACAATTCTGACTGTGTAATTGAGTGCAAATGCAAATATAAAGGACTGAAAGCAATGAAAAACTAAGATATCATATCCATATCCTACTCGTCATTATGATGTTTTGGGAAAGCGTTTAAGAGCAAGAACAGAGATGATACTTAGTACAAACACACAACTAAATCATTCATTATCACGGTCATGTCTTGGACTCTTAAGAATTTGTTGGAAGAGTTTCTTCTTGTGGAAGAGTGATTGGAACAAGTGTAACTGTGATGATGAACAATGAAAACTACAACTAAATCCTACAATACTATAGCCATTTCCCATTCATCATTATAATCTGTTGGAAGAGCTTCTTCTTGTGGAAGAGTTAGAATGAGTATAACTACAACAACTAATTAAAACCACTATGAATTCAACTTCAAATCCTACAGTACTATAACCATTTTCCATTCACCATTATAATCTTTTGGAAGAGCTTCTTCTTGTGGAAGAGTTAGAATGAAGATGACTACAGTAGTTAATTAAAACAACTATGAATTCAACTCTAAAAACGTAAAGGCAGCTAGAATACTTATCTAATTTACGCAAATAAAATCCGTGCAAGAGGCAGGGGCCCTCTACCACCTTGTTTGCGCTCAAATCTACCTCGGGCTGAAATGAAGTAAAACTCAAGGCTACATCAAACCACGCTCAGCCTCGTAGCTAGCCCTACGAGGACAGGAGAGGGCTCTCTCCGTCAATCTCGATAAAATGAACAATAGGGTGTGAGATGACTTTAAAAGGGAACTGATTTTAGGCTAGTAAAGAGATAGGTATGTTTGATTTTTGATTTTTGGGTTTTCGCTGGAGAAATGGGAAAACAAATTTTGGGTCCGGGGATAAGGTCAGACCTTTGCAGATTTCAAGTTGGGGCGAGGTAGGTGACTGTCTTGATGCTTTGGATTGGATATATGGACAGATCAGACCGACGAGGAGCTAAAGAGGGCAAAGAAGAACTTGGATCCTCTTCAAACAGTCGAAAACATATAGAACTAAATGAATTCAAAGGCAGAGCACGGTAAACGATGGATTCAACCTCATCTACTCATCCAATTTAGTTCAGAAGCATATGAAAGGAATGGAATACATTAAACATGAAAAACTTACAGTAAACAGAGAGAAAACACCATCAAGAACAAAACACCACAAGGATCCCAACAAGTGCCGCAAAACCTCTGATCTTTCCTTAGCCAAAATATGAAAAAATATGTACAATGGTACCAAAAGTCTCCCAAGAGTCCAACCTCTCCAACCTCTGAAAATGATTGAGAAATTACATCATATAGATCATCCTAACCCCTTCCCACACCTCTAGGGGTCGAATTCCTCCTTCAGGGGTCAGTTTCAACCAAATTCTAATCAAGGAACTAAAATCTAGGCATCTAAACAACTTGCCTCTAAAAGGGTGGAAACTGATTCATTTACATGATTTTCACTTTTTTAAGAGTGAATCTTCTATAATAGGTAAAAATGAACCAAAGTTACATGCCAAACATAAATTTACATCATAATAACTCAAAAATTTCATCCCCAAGCAAAACTGGTCCAAACTGGCCGAAAATCTGAGCTGGAAGTTGAAAATTCAGCCAAAAATTTAAGTGGGTCGCATGCCTGAAACAAGTGGGTCGCATGACTTTCAGCCCGATTTTGAAGGACTTCCCGGCATCCAAATTGAGCTCATGATAGCTCGTTGGAAAGCCCTGGATGTTGGCTATCCAACCCAAGTGGAATTTTCCAATTTGAAGTTCATTTGACCCTCCAAAACCTCATTCTCCCAGAAGTACTTCCTGCTGGTGCAAAAGGTGGCAGCAAGGTGGTTTTCATGGTGTTTTTGAGCTCTTTGACCATCCAGAATCTGATGAAATGCTTAGGTAATGTCTGAGGATGCATAACTAACCATGAAAAATCCAAAAATGCAAAAATTTCCTTCAGCAAGTGTCCCAAAAAAAAGTGAGCATATGAGTGCGAGACCCACTTAACTGAAAAACCTGTTTTTAGACCCAAAAATTTCAAAATGACAAAATTTTCTCCGAATTTGCTCAAATTCGGAGCGAAGGTCCTCCATCATGTATCTTGCCCAGTCAATGAAGCCTCGGCCAAAATCCGAAGTGGATTAGGCCTTTTCCGCCGTTTTAGTGCTTCGCTCAACCTCCTCTTCAGAATCTTCATCCTCGCTTTGCAAACATGCATGCGAGCCCAATAATGGCCTTTCATGTGACGAAGCATGTCTTTGTCTCTATCATGATCCTGTGAATGTACCTACGCTGATGAAGAAGGCGAGACCCCTTCCACGCCATGTGGAGATAGTACTCGCGCTGCTGATGAAGTCAACGAGACCCCTTCCACCCGGGGTGGAGATAGTACTCGTCGTGATGCTGCAAACAAATTTTCGTGGCCTCTCTGATATGTTACCACTACTGGTACACTGCTATGCTCCATCTCAGTACATCAACCTCAACGGTTGAGTCACTCTCCTGCTCATATCCTTGCTCATAAACTGAATCCGTCTCTGACATGGCTTTGAACAAGATATTTGCAATATGGATGCTCATATAGGTGCAGTGAAGGCAAAGTCTTAATGTATTTTCAAAACCCAATAAATGTCACCCATGCACCCAAGTATCACAGGAAAACCAAAATCATCATAGAGATGGCTTTGTTTTAATGGCATAAACACTATCTCTATTTTCAGATTGCAAGTAGGTTTGACAAATGACTACCAAATGAAAATGTGTAGTCAAGTTTTAATAATGGCCAAAATCTGTCAAAGGATTGTGTTTCATGTAATGTAGAATAGGACCATCATTGCAAAGACCATATGAAAGACAAAATGAACATGACAATGGCAGTCAAATGATGATGACAGCAGTGATATAGTGATGGAGGTTAAATACAAGTCCACATGAAAACTGTGCAAAACATGAAAGGGTATAATGGCAATGATAAAATGATGACTGAAGGCATGAGGGTCACATATACAATGCGCTAGGGTGTGAACCATTCAAAAGCTTCCAAATTCTTCATAAACTGTCCATACAATTGAAAACCCTTGAGGAATCATTTGCATGGTGAATGTAGGGTTTACACAATTTTCTCCAAGCATGGTTAGTTTCTTCAACATCAATGACATCCCAACTACATTAAAAATCCATTGGGCGATGATAAAAACCTGTCTGTACGCCGCCGGAGCTAATTTGAATCGAATCTGGGCGCCCAACGCAATTTTTTGAGTTATGTTTTTAAGTGGGTCGCATCTCCCTCAAGTGGGTCGCATGCCACAAGTGGGTCGCATGCGTTCAAATTTACACTGGCCAAAACGCACAAGTGGGTCGCATCTGCCAAGTGGGTCGCATCCCCCTCAAGTGGGTCGCATGCCTCTTGCCACATAGTGCATTTTGCAGGAAGCTTTTGGAGGCCTTCCCGGTGTCCAAATCGGGCGTGTGATAGGTCGTTGGAAATCTCTTGGAGTCTACTTTCCAACACAAGTGGAATTATGCAATTTGGATTTCATTTACCCTGTCAAAAACCAAATCTCCCAACACTAGTCAAAATGAGCAGAATGAGGCTGCCTCAAGGCAGAGCGCTGTTGCAGTCAACTTTTGAAGGCCTTCCTCAACTCCAAATTGAGCTCATGATAGCTCATTAGAAAGTTATTTCTGTCTAGTTATCCTTTGAAACATCAAGCAAGTCATTTAGCCAACCATGCTAGGAGAAATCTTGATTTTCCCAAGGTCACTACAGAGGTGCATTCAATTCTCCTGAGGCAACGGTATTTTTGATATTTCTATAAAACCATGATACCTGTGTAAAAAGTGAAAGAGGTTTTTCTTCCTTGGCATGTTTTGGACAAAAACCTCTCTCAGTTTTCCAAAATTCATCTTTGATTGCTCTGAAACATCTTTTGAGTGAAACTTATCCCGATGTGTGAAACAAGAGATTTTGTCGAAATGAAGCGAAATGAAGGGGATAAAGGGCTTCTAAATTCTTGGGGAAATTTTGGGAAGTAGGGAGGGATGTTAGGAAGCAGGGGAAAGTGGAATCACAGATATTGAGTGAGGGGAAGGAGTCCAAAAGGGCAAAACACAGGCCTAGCCTAGAAAATTGCCAAGTTGTGGCTAGAAACTAGGGTTTGTGCAAAAATGAGGAATTTGGGGGATCTCAGTGATGGGAAGTGTTTAATGAGGTATATTAAGGATAGGGGAAGGTGTGTGAACATCAGGATACAAGTCTTTTCGATGTTTTGACCATCCAAGAGAAATTACCTCAAAAACCCTAGGAGAGGGAAATGGACCTTACCTAGGCACAACTGAAGCATGAACAAGCTGTAAAATGACCCAATGGAACTTGACATGATGATGAAAACCCTCTGAATGATGGTGCACTCAGCTGAATGGTGACATGAACCGACATTTGGACAATTTTGATAGGAGTAAAAGCAACCCCTAGACCTAATGCCTAGTGACCAAATTTTGCTTGAAGACTCATTGAAATGACAAAATTTGACCTTGACACCTTAAAATCACTTTGTAAGAGCATGTTTGATCACTGAAGGAAAGCTGCAAAGGCTGACTCTAACACATACGACGGAATTCAACTCCAAATTAAATTAACGCCTTCAAAACAACTCTGTCTGCTTCATTAAAGATGAAATAACTTGAACATAACACTCTGCGTCTTCAGAAATGTAGCACGGAATCTAAATAAAATCTAGCATAAAATCTAACATCAAATCTAACATAGCTCTCGGTTTCCCAAGTGTTTATATAGCAAATGCACATAACAAGACTTGCAACAATTCAGGAACACTGTCTTTCCTTATCGGAATCACATTAGGACTCTTGAAGTGGCTGCGTGAAGAGGAAAAAGACATCTGGACTGAGACAGTCCTAATAGAAGTCTGCTTTCCTAAATGTGTTCCCACGTTCAAAAACCGTACCCAGAATTCGTTTCTTCCTCCATAATGAGCAACGAACCATGTAGACATGACGTGGATTCTGCCCATATGCGGTTTTTCTCAAGAGGCCACCTGGAACATACTCAAATGTGAAGACAACTGCAGAATCGCCGGTTAGCTACAAAATGTCTGCATTCTACAGCTAGTTCCGGTAAAAATGCTTTACAATGGCAAAAATCACAAAACTTAGCAAGTTAGTCATGTAAATCATTCTAAAAGTAATTTTAACCATATTCATTGATCAATTGGGTCTAGGATAGCAATGGACAAGGGAAAATGAGGTAAAATGAGATGAAAGAAAGCACAATTTCGAGGCTCAACATACCCCCACTGCTGTCTCTTTGCATGTCCTCATGCAAATTAGCCTATGAATTCAGAGGCTTCTGCAAGAACATCTAATCCTCTTCTTCTCCTTTGTCTGGAAGCTAGAGATCTTCTGGGTTTTCTGATAACAAGTTTGAACCTTAGGTTGGTGAGTGCCCTGATTAGCTTCTTGTTCCTTTTCTTCAATTTTCCATTGGTCTTCTCCACTTTGTCTATATGTAGGGATAAGGTTGAGTTCATATCAATTTTGAGCTTGACTTGATCCTTGAGAATTTCATTCTCATTTTTGATGTGTCTATTAAGTATTTCCAACTCATACATATCCCTTCTTAATACATCTATTTCAGACAGTGGAGGACTAGGGGTTCTCTCCTTGCTTTCTGAAGCTCTCCTTTCCAAAGTTTCCACATAGTCATAAATTTCTTGTTGAGCAGGGTCAATTTCAGGGGTTCCTTCATTAAAATCCTCTTCAACATCTTCTTCAATGGATGTTTCTTCATCTTCTATATTGATTACCCCTGTTTGTTTGATTAGTGTTTTCTTCAGTTTCCCCTTTAGTCTGTGGCTTCTTCTAGGCTGAGAAGATCCCTCTCCTTTCTCCATGGCAAATTTCCTGATTACCTTTTCTTCCTTAAGCTGTCTCTTGATTTGAGTCAACTTTTCTAAAATGATTTCTTCACTGCTCTCTTGGACTGTTTTGTTAATTTCAACTTCTGAAGCCCTCCATTTTCTACTTCTTCTTGTAGGCTGTGGTTCAGGTGATGGTTCTTTTGCTTCTTCAAAATTATTTCTTATTAAGAAATCGTCCCATGTATCATTTGTTTTAGCTAGATGATGTTCAATCAAAATTTTGACCAAACCATGATGATATAGGGTTGTCTCTAAAAATTGAACTCTTCTCTGAACACAGGAAGCCATCTTTTTCAGACTTTGAAGTAAGAAATATGGTAGGTTTAAGTCTTCTCCCAGAAAATGCATCATTAGTCTAATGTGGTAGACATAAAATGTTCCATATCTACCCTCACATGTAATAAATTTTTGCAGAAGAAGTAGTATGTTTCTCCATTTGTTTTTCAATGCAAAACTGGGAATTCCTTTCTTAAATACACTGACATCCATACCTAGTGATTTTAAAATTTGTTTCCAGGAGTCATTGTGGAATTCTCTATTTTTAAACCATCTCTCTCCAGTTCTGAGCAACCCTGTAGCCTCTGCAATGAAAACTTCAGTGACAGTAAATTTGACATCTCCTACTTCAACTTCGGTTCCTTGAAATGATCTTGCAAATGTTTTAGTGACTTCCTTGTGGAAGCCATTAAATTTCTCCAAAAATTGAAGCCATCCTATCTGTTGTAACATTTCTTTGCATTGAGGGTAGCCTTCTAAGTATTTTGAACCCACTAGTTCTGTTCTTACAATAAAACCCATGATTGCTTCTTCAATGTTCAAATTAACACTCTTCTACCCACAAAAATAATAGCTTTCACCTTCGAATTGAAATGGCTTCAAGCTCTTAATGAAAATGGCTTTAAACTTCAAAATGACATACCTCTGATTGAAAGTGACAAATGTCTTCAAATTTCAAAATGATATACCTCTGTTGACAATTGAAAGAAGTTTCAAATTTCGAGCTGATATGTCTCTGATAGACAGTGGCTAATGGCTTCAAATTCTTCACTGCAATACCTCTGTCTCCCGATGACAAATGACTTCAAATGCTTCACTGTTATACTCCTGTCTCCTAGTGACAAAAGATTTTAGACTCCACACTATTATACCTCTGTCTTTTGGTAGCAAATAGTTTCAACTTCAACACGACTATACCTCTGCATTTACAGTGATAGTCTCAATTTCTGCCCACAGTGATACTTTGTCTGCCCACGGAATCAAATGGCTTCAAATCCTCACGCTGCTATACCTATGAATTTACCCTTTTGCTCTTCTCTGTGTTTACAATGATAATGCTTAATTCTATTCAAACTAATATCCTTTTGCTCTGCTTTCGATGTTAAAAATATCTCTGTCTACGGAATGAAATGCCGGCTACAGAATGGAGTGATGGCAGTGGTCACGGAATGAAGTAGTGGAGTGAGGTGGAGGGAATGAATTAATTATTGAAGAGACGGCGGAGATTTTTACAACGGCAAAGAGAATCATCATTGAATGATTTGGTTAAGAGACGTGAAGAATTCAAATACCTCGACCATTTTAACCGCTTAAATGATATCGGGCATGAAATTTGAAATGGAAGATTTTAATCCAAAGTCTGTGGAGGGTTTATTGGTCTTGATCAATAAAAACAATTAAAACAACCTTTTCGAACAATCCATAACTAAAACTATGCTAAACTTTTATGAAATGCCATTATAATTTAAACTTGTTACCTCTGCCTTTCATTTGATTTTTGTAGCCTTTGTCTTCTTGTTCACCTTTGGAGGAGTCTTCATAATCTTTCTTTGATGCTTTTGATTTATGGATACACTGGGTCACTTTGTTGCAATTCTAATGTCTGCTGGTTGATGCCTTCAGGGTTTGTAGCTGCGGAAAGACTGTCTGGCTGCAGAAAGGCTGATCAGCTGCAGAATGTCTGCTGAGCTGCAGAATGTTCCTGTAGAGCATTTTAATCATGAAAATGGAGTGTTTTTGGAATATGGGTGAAATTTTATATGGTATGAATGAAGATGGATGATGGATTATGATATGTATGAAGTGGATGATGAAATGGAATGGATTCAGTTTATGAAATGGAGTGAAAGAACATAAGAACTGTACTGCAATTCATGACATGTTTTATTCACTTACAGAAAGACATCAAATTTTGAATTTTGTCATGAAAATGAGATGGATGGAGTATGGAATGAGATGAATGAAGTGTGGAATGGAGTATGACATGAATGAATGAATGAAATGGAGTATGGATGGATAAATGAATGGAGTGAAATGAAATGAGATGAATCATAAGCACTATGGATCTGAACTTATGATTTTTGTAACAGCTGCTTGTAAAAACAAAAATGGGAAAAGTTAGAGTGTCAGAGAAACTCTGATTTTCACCCTATCTTTTCTGTATAAACATGCCAATCAATGATTGGTTTTCATGTTTATACCTTTTATTTTATTTTATTATTTTTTTTTTTTTCAAAAGAGAAATGCTTCAGAAAATTTAATCAAGTTGATGAAGAAGAGAGACTCTTCTTCATTAACTTCACATCATTGCTTTCTTGGAACTTCTTGACAAATTATTCTCTTGAGAGTGGTTTGTGATATAGCTTCAATCTATGACCATTCACAAGAAAAGTGACCTCTTCTTCATCTATAGTTCTGATTTTTACTGCCCCATTATCAAAAATTCGAACAATTTCATATGGCCCAAGCCAATGTGTCCGAAATTTCCCTTGAAAATCCTTGAATTTTGAATCAAACAAGAGAGCCCAGTCACCCTCTTTGAATTTCTTCTCCTTGATGTACTTGTCATGCCATCTAGCCCTTTGCTGTTGGACTAGACTTGTTTTCTGAACTGCATCTTGTCTAATCTCATCCAATTCATTAATTTGCTCCAGTCTATGCTTTTGTGCCTCCGTTAGATCAAGTCCTAGCTGAACTGCCATCTTGAATGTTTGAATTTGGAACTCTATGGGAAACAAAACTTGCTTTCCATAAACAAGCTCATAAGGAGTATGGCCTGTTGTGTTTCTCCATGTAGTTCTATAGGCCCACAAGGCTTCGTGAAGCCTATCTACCCAATCTCTTCTATGTAGATGAACAGTCTTTGTTAGGATTCCTTCAATGACTTTATTAGTGGATTCCACTTGACCATTTGCTTGTGGATGATAAGGAGTAGATGTTCTATGTCTGATTTTGTACTTCTCCATTATTTGCTCCACTAGCCTTGATGTAAATTGAGCTCCTTGATCTGTAACAATTTCCCTTGGGACACCAAAACGAGTAAAAATATCCTCAAAAAGAAAAGTAACTACAGATGATTCATTAGCAACAATTAATGGTTTAGCTTCTACCCACTTAGTAACATAATCAGTGCAAACTAATATATATTTCTTTTGTCTTGATGGAGGACTAATAGGTCCTACAAAATCCAAAGCCCATTTTTCAAAAGGTTCAATGTGTACCCGAGGTTGTAATGGCATCTCACCTGAAGGAGAAGGTTTCCCTACCCTTTGGCAACTGTCACACCTTTTGACATACTCCTTAGCATCTTTAAACAAGGATGGCCAATAATATCCTAAATCAAGGATCTTATAGGCTGTCCTCTTATCTGCAAAGTGTCCGCCACAAGGCTCATCATGACATGCCTTGAGAATCTCAGGCATTTCATCTTCATGAACACACCTTCTTATGATCAAATCTGGACCTGTCTTGTACAACTCATTAGCGACCCATGAATAATTTGCACTATCATTAATGATTTTTCTTTTATCCCTTGCATTCATAATTGAAGGAAATTTTCCTGAAACTAAATAATTGGCAATATCAGCAAACCATGGAGTTTGAGTAGAGATTGAAAAAAGATATTCATCAGGAAATTGATCTTCAACCGGAGTGTCATCTTTGATATTTTGGATTCTAGACAGGAAATCAGCCACAGTGTTTTGTTTTCCAGGCCTATCTAGAATAGTAATGCTGAATTCTTGCAATAGTAACAACCATCTTATAACTCTGCCATTAGTGATTGATTTGTTCATTAAGTATCTAATTGCATAATGATCAGTGTGAACAAAAGTTTCATAGCCTGTTATATAGTGTCTAAATTTGTTTATGGCATGAACAACAGCTAAAAACTCTTTTTCAGTCACAGTATAGTTTAACTCTGCAGGAGTCAAATTTTTACTGGTATAATAGATGGCATAGGGAATTAAATCTTTTTGTCCCAATACTACTCCTAGAGCTGTATCGGAAGCATCTGTCGAGATATGAAAAGGTAACTTCCAGTTAGGTCCCCTTAATATAGGTGCTTCAGAAATTTTGGTTTTCAGGGTTTCAAAAGCTAACTGGCAATCATAAGTCCACTTGAATTCACAATCTTTGGTCAGTAATTTGAAGAGTGGAGATGCTATTTTGGTAAAGTTTTCTATAAATCTCCGATAATACCCTGTAAATCCTAGAAAAATTCTAACATCTCTTTGACAACTTGGAATGGATAGGTTAGAAATGACTTCAACTTTTGCCTCATCAACTCTAATCCCATCCCCTGAAATATGGTGCCCTAAAACAATACCTTCAATAAACATCATAAAACATTTTTCATGACTAAGTGAAAGGTTTGCTTCTTGACATCTTTTTAAGACTTTTTCCAAGTTTTCTAAAGCCTCTTCAAATGTGTCCCCATAAACCGTGAAATCATCCATGTACACCTCTACACAGTCATGTATTAGATCCGAAAAAATTCCTAATACTGCCCTTTGGAATGTTGCAGGTGCATTGCATAATCCAAATGGCAATACTCGGTAGGCATAGGTACCCCAAGGACAAGTAAATGTGGTTTTATTTTGGTCTTCAAGTGCTACTTGGATTTGATTGTAACCACTAAACCCATCTAGGAATGAAAAGTACTTTTTGCCAGCTAATGTATCTAATACTTGATCTATGAAAGGTAAAGGAAAATGGTCTTTAAGAGTAGCTTTATTCAATTCTCGGTAGTCAACACACACCCTCCATTTTCCATTTTTCTTTGGCACAATTACCAAAGGAGAAACCCACTGACTATCTGAAATAGGATAGATGAAATTAACATTTAACACTTTTTGCAATTCTTCCTTGACAATTTCCCTAAGATTTGGATTCATCCGTCTTTGAGGCTGTCTGATTGGTTTGCAATTTGCCTCTATATAGATGTGATGAGTACAAGTCTTGGGACTTTTCCCTTTCATGTCAGTGTATTCCCATGCATATGCAGAAGAATGTCTCTGTAATACTTTGACTAACTCTTCTTGTTGAGATTTTTCTAGGTTTTTGTTTATGTTCAAGGTTTTGCCTGGAAAAATTTCACTTGTAGAGCTGCCAAATTTGTCCATAGAATGAAGAGACATCTGCTTAGATGACAAAAACTCAATATTGGATCCCTCTTGAAATGATTCATGTTTGTGTTCTGGAGAGGATTCAAAGTTTTCTAGAGTATTCAGAATTTGATTATCTTCACTAATTTATGAAATTGTGAAGAGTGGTTGTAAATCTTCTTCATCCTCTATCCATTGAGTGTCATCTAGATCTGTAATTGTCCTAGCTGGAGGATATAAAGTGAATCTCTTAGTTGAATTACCATCAGAAATATACATATCACCGGACCTACAACTAATAAAAGCATCAGCTGTAGCCAACCAAGGTCTTCCTAGTATAACAGGATGGCCTCCTAGATTATTCTTGGGAGTTAGGATCATGAAATCCACAGGGTATTCCCAAGAATCTAGGGACACTGGAATGTCTTCTATTACCCCATCTGGTCTGATCACAGATCTATTTGCTAATTGTAATAGTGTGGGTGTAAAGAGAAGATTAGGAAGTTTCAGTTTGTCCATGGTTTGTCTACTCATGATATTTATTGCTGCTCCTAAGTCAATGAGTGTGTTTTGAATTTCAATTCCATTGATGTGAATTTTGACAACTGGATTTCCTGGGTCAAGATACTTTGGAATAGCAATCTTGCCCATCATAATGTTTGCTATTTGTCCTACCAGTTGAATTTTCTTGGTTTCTCTTATTCTTTTTCTTGCTGTCTTCATACTCAACTCCTTTATTGTTTTGGCTAAAATTGGGATTTCCTTGATGGCTTGCAATAATGGAATTTTAATGCAAACATTTCTCAATTCATCTAAGAAATCATAATTAGGCACCATGATTTGTTTCTCTACACCTCTATCAATTTGTAATCTTTCCAGAAAGGGAGGTATAGAAGTAGATGTGGATGGTTGCTCTAATATAGGAGTTGGATTTATTGGATCTTTTTGTTTTAGTTTTTCAATGTTTTGGTCTTGAAAGGATGTGTCTTCCTCAAGACTTTTATTAACCCGTAGGGAGTCTTCCTCAGAATTATCTTGTTCTTGTATAATCACAGAAGGTTTCCTCTTCTCAAGTATCCTTCCAGACCTAAGTTGAACATCACTAAGGTCTAGAGGAGTAATTAAATAAGTTGGAAATTGTTGACCTTCTATCATGTATGTATTCTGAGGGTTCTTATTATTGGGGGTTGGTATGGGCTGAGCTGGCAATTGATTGGATTTTTGAGGGAATGGTAATGGAAGTGGTTGATTTTGATGTGGTTGGTTCTGATGATGTTGTTGAGGATTTTGTTGAAAATTTTGTGGAAGATTTTGAGGAAAGTTTTGTTGAGGATTTTGAGGATAAAAATGTGGATATGGTGGATAGGATGGTGGATACTGGTAATATGGAGAGTATCTTCCATAGGGACTTTGTGATCCTTGTGCCCAAGCTTGAGATTGATTTTGAAATTGGGGCCAAGGTTGCTGCCAAGAATTCCAAGGTGGAGGTTGATTATACATTTGATCATAGAATCCTTGTGTCTGAGATCCCTGCCAAGGTCTTCTAGATACAAAGTTAAGAGATTCTGTGGAGTCTGTAGGAGTTTCTTCTTGAAAAACAGCCTTGAGACCAGGAAGAGAAGGACAATTCTTAGTCTCATGTTTCTCAGAACAAATAACACAGGTTTCTACAACTTTTACATCTAGAGGACACTCTCTCAAGGCATGTTTCTTCCTACATTTGGGACAAAAGATTGCCAAGGCATCAGATTCGGCCTTTTGCTTGTTTTGTATCTTGAGGGTGTCTATTTGTTCACTAAGACTCCCTAAGATGTCAGATTTAAAATCATCAAGCATGTGTCCAATTTCTGATCTACTTACTGTCCCAGAAGCAGATTTACTTGCCCTTGCAAGAGCGGGATCTCTTGGACCTTTGACAGTTTTAGATTTCCCTCTTGAAAGGTTAATACATAACTCAGATATTTCAGGTAATGTGAGTTGTGATATATCCCCTTTTCCCATCATGTTAAGGATATCCAACCATTCATCCCTAATTTTTTTCAACAAAAGAGCTTTTAAGGTGTCTTGATCTAGATTTTCCATTTTTGCCCTTTTGATGTTGTATTTAAATCTTTCCAACAAATCTTCTAAGTTTTCATCTTCTTTTTGTAACATCTTGAACACTTCTTCCTTATGATTAACCGGCATACAATAATCCAATTATCTCTCTAGAAATGCTTGTTTCATATCTTCCCATGTTCTAATAGAACTACTGATTAGGCTCATAAACCACTTCAATGCTGCTCCCTTCAAAGTTGAAGGAAATAATTTCAGTTTTTGAGCATCTTGTAAGTAGTCATAAGTCCTACACAGCACTTCAAATTCGAATAAGAAAGTTTCAGGATCTTCAGTTTTAAGTCCATAGAAGTTTGGAAGGACGGAGGGTGAAATGTTTTTCATGGTTGTATTGGTTTCTTCATCAAGTATAGGGAACCCAAAAGAGCTTCCTATTCTACCTCTTCCTCCATTTGCACCTCTACCTCCTTCTCCTCTACCTCCTTCTCCTCTTCCTCTACCTCTACCTCCAAATAGTGTGTTTTCTCCATTAAAAACTCCTCCTCCCCCTTCTTCTGCCATGGTTGAATCCCTTGTGGAAGTGGAAAGGTTTGTATCCCTACTAGGAGTCTTTAGATCTTCTTCTATGGCAGGTTCAGTGGATGAAGTGGAAGGTTTCTCTAATGGAATAGGTGACCTTAGATCTTCTAGAAGTCCAGGATCAGTAAAGGATGGAAGATTGGTTTGAGTTGAAGGTGTACTAGATCTGGATCTAGATGAAACAAGTGGTGTTCTAGAAATCAAGCTTCTGCCCCTGCTGCTTATAAATCTTCCCCTTGAATCTCTCTCCCTACGCATAAAATTGTTTTTGGATGCTAAGAAACAAAGGTTACCTAGTTTTCACTTCCCCGGCAGCGGCGCCAAAATGTTTGGTCTCAATCTAGTCTCCTAAACTGAGCTCATTTAATTGTCAACCAGGATTTGTAAACTGCTGAAGTGAAGTGTACTGTATGTACCTAGGTGCTTGTTTCCTAATGTGTTGTGTGTAGTGTTTTGTGATGTTTTTGGTCTTTTGTGATGATTTATGATGTTTTTGGTCTTTTGGTGGTTTTATGTTCTCAAGGAAAATGCCTAGAAAACTAATGGAAAGGAGCTGGTGGTCAAAAACAGAGTTAAGCCTAATTGATGGAATGACAAATGGCAAATGCAATTGGAAACACTGAAGCAGAATCAAATCTAAACTAGGACTGAGTAAAAGCAAATCTTGATAATGAATTTTAAGCAAATGATTCAAAACACAAACTAAACTTGAGAAATGATCACTAAGTATGCAATTCCTCTAACTAAACAATTAAACAACTAATCTTACAATGATGCAACATTTTGTCCTTAATTAGAGATTTGAAACAGATTTGGAGGAAAAACATTGATACCATCCTAAGATCTTCTATTCTAGGACTAGTTCCTAACTCTATTCTGCAATTTAATTGAATGTCACAAGACCTTACTCAAGAGTTATTGATTTCTTTTCAAGGTAATCTTTTGAGGGAGGGCTCTGTTTATGAAATGATAAGGAAATTGCAGAGATACTTCAGGCCTTAAAATGATGTTGTCTTCTGTTCATATGGTTATGGATCAATTGTAGATTTTAGAACAAGAAGATGTTTGTAAATAATGAAGGCTGTTTTATTAATCTTAACAACTGAAGTAATCTATTGTGCAGTGGATGACAATCTGAATGTGAAGTGCAAGTGCAATGAGTTAATCTAAGAATGAACTTACGATGCCACTAATCTAAAACAATGTTGAACTAAAAGTCATCATCAAACTCAAAACAAAGTAACTGAACATGAGTTAAGTGCAATTAAACTCCGGAGCATCCTAACTAAGCTACCATGAATTACTCTATGAAATTATACAGTCTATTTGTCCATCATTATTGATATTTTGGAAGAATTCCTTCTTTTGGAAGAGCTAGAACAATTCTGACTGTGTAATTGAGTGCAAATGAAAATATAAAGGACTGAAAGCAATGAAAAACTAAGATATCATATCCATATCCTACTCGTCATTATGATGTTTTGGGCAAGCGTTTAAGAGCAAGAACGGAGATGATACTTAGTACAAACACACAACTAAATCATTCATTATCACGGTCATGTCTTGGACTCTTAAGAATTTGTTGGAAGAGTTTCTTCTTGTGGAAGAGTGATTGGAACAAGTGTAACTGTGATGATGAACAATGAAAACTACAACTAAATCCTACAATACTATAGCCATTTCCCATTCATCATTATAATCTGTTGGAAGAGCTTCTTCTTGTGGAAGAGTTAGAATGAGTATAACTACAACAACTAATTAAAACCACTATGAATTCAACTTCAAATCCTACAGTACTATAACCATTTTCCATTCACCATTATAATCTTTTGGAAGAGCTTCTTCTTGTGGAAGAGTTAGAATGAAGATGACTACAGTAGTTAATTAAAACAACTATGAATTCAACTCTAAAAACGTAAAGGCAGCTAGAATACTTATCTAATTTACGCAAATAAAATCCGTGCAAGAGGCAGGGGCCCTCTACCACCTGACGGAATTCAACTCCAAATTAAATCAACGCCTTCAAAACAACTCTGTCTGCTTCATTAAAGATGAAATAACTTGAACATAACACTCTGCGTCTTCAGAAATGTAGCACAAAATCTAAATGAAATCTAGCATAAAATCTAACATCAAAATCTAACATAGCTCTCGGTTTCCCAAGTGTTTATATAGCAAATGCACATAACAAGACTTGCAATAATTCAAGAACACTATCTTTCCTTATCGGAATCACATTAGAACTCTTGAAGTGGCTGCGTGAAGAGGAAAAAGACATCTGGACTGAGACAGTCCTAATAGAAGTCTGCTTTCCTAAATGTGTAGCTATATCGAGTTGTCAAATCAGGCCAACTCCTTCAGGGCAAGTGGCTCACCAGTGACCAAGTTCAACAGAAGTTTCCTCATATCATGGAGGAACTCAACGCCATGGGGACCATTTCTTCCTAAGGGAGGAGGAATGACCCAGATGGATATTGGTGGCCACCCACCTATTCCATTTGAACGCCCGCCATTGTTTCTTAAATTTTTTATTTTCCTTAATTGTAGCACAATTTACTATTTTTGGCAGTTTTTTGGGTCCTGAACTTCCAGAGCTATTTTGAGGCCCTAAACGACGTTTTTTGGGCATGAAAAGTGTGGAAAATATCAGCTACAGACTCAAAATTTGTTGGTGGTAGTTGTATTCCTCGAATAGATCTATCTAACGATGTATCATGTGTGTCAAACGAAGATATTATGCCAAAGTTACGATCCCAGGAAATTGATGTACCAATTTACCCCGACGGGGCCCATAGTCTGGTGTTTCATCTCCTAGGGTTAGGTTTTTGGATTTTTATGGTTTTCCATTGTTTCTCAATAAAAAATAGGCCTTCGAACCTCATTGCAACATAGTTCAGAGGCATGTAATTTCCACATCTCTTCTCAAAGATAAGCTACCAGTGCCCTATCTAGTTTATTTACATTTTGTCTGTAAGCATATTTTAGTTATGAGATATTAATGAAATGAAGTCTTATTTCTACTGCATCTATGTGTTTATGTGTATTTCTATATTTTATTTCATTCCTGCATAAGTCTGGATCATGATAAGACATGTCAGCATCAAAACCATTTCGAAACTTAACCAAGGCCAATCCTTGGGAAGCTTAATTGTAGCTGGGATGGCATTGTAAATGATATTAAATCTAGTGCAATAATCTTGCACACTTTCCCCAGGAACTCTCCTAACATTTTCATACTCTGCTAAAATCTAAAGCGTTTTTTTCTTAATTTCCCATCTATTGAGAAAATATTGGTGAAAGACAGTAAGAAAATTTATACAAGCTGTTGGTAAAGCTTTGAACCATTTTCTAACTTCCCAGGTTATGCTTTGAGAAAAAAGTATCATTTTTACATCTTCCTCATCTACCTCCTAAAGATTAGAATAATCATTCATTTTATCAACATATTTATGTGCAATGATGGGTCTAGTACCATCAAACTAAGGAATCCTAATTTGATATTCTTGTGGTATATTATGGAAAGGGACAGCCAAAACTAGGGGAGCATACCTATTTTCCATGATTGGGATATGGGGATGAACAATAGATGAGGCTATGAAGGGTGTAGGTGCAGGAGTTCCCACAATAGGTTGAAACACTATCTGTGATATTATTAGAGAAGTAGTGGATATTATAGAGGAAGTGGGACTAGTTGATTTAGGATGAATCGATTGAGAGGAAGCAAAAGATGTTGCTATTGTCAAGGCAGAGATTTCAACATAGTGTTGAATAGAAACCTGATTCATAGCTAGATTAAGGTCTGATACTAAATCCTCTAACTTTTCCAAGCTTTGGAAGGTTTGTTGATAAGAATCTCGTTCTACAGATTGAACTTCATATGGATAAGGTTTTAATACAAATTGATCAAACACTATCTCATCCACAAAACTTTGAGACCCTATCCTAAACAAGCTATGTTCAAATGGTAGATAAATTTCAATATCCTCTATAGTGACAAAACTCTCTAGGAGAGATTTAGATCTTGGTGGTGGACTGTTTCTTCCTTGACTTTCAGCTAAGCTTATTTTCCTAATCAATTTTTCAGGTAATCTAAAATCTTAGGAGGTTCTGTATTTGGATGAGATCTGGTGTAAATTCTTTTTGGAGCTAGATCTATATAGTATTAAACACACAATTCAATTATGTACAAAGTTCACAACTTCTGAACATTTATTTCTAAATTTTGAATCTTTAATTTTCTTGAAGTAAAGTTTTAAAACTATCGAAATGAGATTTCATAATCAAGGATTCTTCATTCCCCAGTCTGGTCACCACTATGTTATCACTCTATAATTTCTGAGGTTGTAAAATAAATTATAGAGGTAACCACAAAACCAATTTGGAAGCTGGGATCTAGTCCTGCCAACTTCAGAGAGGGATCTCTCTGTCAAATTTAGATTTTTTTGTATTTAAGATATTAGGCTAGTTATGAAAGTTCAGTGTTTTTTTGATTGATTTGAATTGTTTGGTTGATTAATGTTTAAATTTCTATTGGGATATGGAGTCTAGGACTTAAAACAAGGATATTTTTCAGCTTTTATAGATAGATTTCACAGGGAAAGGCAGCCAAGCTAATTGGATTCTATAAAGTTAAATGAAGTGAGTAAGAAGAAGTGAAATGATTTCCATTAAGTGAAGAGAAATTAAGAATTAATTTACTTAATTTTAGTTGAAAACATTGAAATTGTTCAAAGGTAAAATCACAGTGTACATTAAAAAAAAAAAAAATTTCTTCAATTTACTATTCAGTTATTCAGGTTATGAGAACACATAAGCTGGTAAACAAAATAAAGTAAACACATAAACAACGATAGATGCACTTCACCAAAAATTGGACACAAGAATCCTATGAAAGATCTTTCTGTATTACTGATAATTCCACTGGAACTTGAAAATGTACAATATCCTTCTTGGATGCAAAAATCAACCCTTCATACTTCGAAATAAGAAGTATTTATAAGTTTATTTACAAAATATCATGATATAACAAATTAGGATGTAATTTAGGAATATCTAAAACTAATTACATCTCCTATTACAAAAATATAGGATAAGTTGAACTGCTTGGATTGTTGGCACTGCTTTTGTGGAAATTTTTGCTGATCTACGCCTTGACTTTTGATGTGTTGTTTGTCTTGCTGCTGAAAATAGAATTCACCTTTCAATCAAGTAACTCACACAATTTTTCCCACCTGTCTTCACAATTTGTCCCACCTATCCCACAATTTTTCAATGAAATCTTTGAAGTTGTATTCCTCTGAATTCCTTCTCACTAGGGAAGTCCAAAAAATAAATGAGTGTGGATTTCCTTATAAATTCAGATTTTGTATTGCAAATGGAAGCTTTTCAGCTTGATAAAATAGAAACATATAAACTAAAATGGAGGCATATTTGAAAATTCCTTTAGTTTGAAAATTAATGAATTGAACGCGAGTGTTATCAGCAAAAAACTTCCTGAAGTTGATAATTACAAAGGGCTTTTCTTCAGTGGAGAAAATGGATAGAAAACCTAGAATTGGTTCATCTTCCCATTCATATTAATGGTATCCTAGTAAACATGAGAGCAAGGAAATTATTTGTTTAGCATTTTCTGGAAAAGTGGAGGAAGCATATGGTGGATTATTCATTGGTAGTTGGGCATCTTCAGGCAGGAAGATTTCAAAAATATTGGATGTTTGGGAAAAGGTTAGCTTTTGATATAATTCATTTAAGGCTTCAACTAAGAAAGGAGTGGTGGAGTCATTATGAGGGATCTACAACATTTGGTTAATTGTTTGAGGGGTAATTGTATACAGAATTTCACCATTGTGGGCTACAATGGCTCTCTGACTTGATAAATATCTAGCTTGGAATTTGAGGACAAATTCTGGGAAATAGTGAGTCTAGGGAAACATGTACAGAGGTAGATTGGATTCCCAGAGCCCAATATCATCACTCTGGTCATGGAAATTTTCTTTGAGCCACTTGCGTAATTCTAATAAATCGAATTCAAACTTTGGCTCTAAATTTTTGTAATCTCGATCAGCCATAGGGATGTGATCAAGATCAATGGGTGGGGGAATCATGGGATTTTCGTAATTTCCACCATTCTTACCCTTGGAGCCATTTTTGGGAAATTTAAACAATGGAAAAGGTTGGGCAGTGGTATAGTTTACCCAGGAAAAGGTTGACTATCGAGGTTGGTGATGATGGTGATGCTCACACAGTGGCACCCTATAATTATATTTAGCATGAGGATAATTTGACTTTGCGAGGTGAAAGGGATAAATTACAGAGAAAATTTAGTGGGATCAGATGCAACAAAACGGTGTAACAGGAGAGGGTGACGAGTTTTTATGGTTACAAATAAATTTTTTGGTGGCACAAGATCGTTGGGTGGTTTAATGGTAATTTTGGATGGAATTAAATTCATAATGAATAGGAATATTGGCTCGATAGGTGTCGCGAAGGGATTGGTGATGTGGGGACAGGGAATGGTAGGTGGGAAAGGAAATTAGGTAGGCAGTGTTCGAGGGGGGGGGGGTATATGGTATTAAGTAGGGGGGTGAGAAAAAGTGTGGATTTGGCATGTAGTGTGGAGCCAGCGAGGGAGATACATATTTTTAGACCCACCCTCCGTCGATAAAGGTAAGAAGGGCAAGCGGGCAAAAAAGATTATGATTCGTCGATCTGGGAGTGAAAGTCAATCACCAGTTGGATCATGCATGATGGTTAAGTGATACACGAAAAATGGATTTTGTCATTGTCTCGACTTGATAATGCGGCAGCAAACTTTTGATAAATTTATATTACTTTCTAAGATTAAATTATTACCTTTTTCACCATTTATATCCTAATGTTGCAAAACCGAGGCTTATTTTCATTACTTAAGGGTTCATTTAAATGTGCAAACCCTTCATCTTTTTTTCTTTGAAGGAGAGATTATCTTAATCTATATTTTAACCTACAAATTTATCTAATTAATCCAGCTTAAACAATTGGATTAATTTCTTCACCTACCTAACTAATTTTAACCAAGTTTAAACATTTTGGTTAAATTATTCTCTAAGCTAAAAGCAGAAATTCAAATGTGTTTGAACATGATTACATTGTATTATTCAAACAAATATCTCTATTTGTGGCATTTTAAATGCACTGCACACAAACCCTAATTTATTTTCAATGAAAAAATGACTTTCTTTCTAGTGGCATTTAAATTTTCTCACTTTTACACTTGTTTTTCTTTTGATGGGGTCATTTTCATCATTTTTTTTTATTTTCCTTCTTTTATTCTATTTTTTTATATACCCTCTTTTCATTTTTATTTTTATTTTTTACATATTTGTTGGAAATCATTTGCAGAATGAAATATTATTTACAAATTGAAATGATTGGAATAAGATATTCAATCGCCATTTGATCCTATGAATTATAGAACCCTAACAGTGGCTCCATTTGGGGATGACACTCTCACTATGAGTGTAATATTCCTAATTTAGCTTCAGCTAATAGGAATATTAATTTTGCTTCTAAAAGTTAGATAGATGAATAAATGGGCAAGGAGGCTCATAATTTGCTCAAGTATGAATAAAAATCCCTCCTAATGTGAAATGGGATCATGAAATAACCAGTTCAAGCATCCACATGTGTGAAAAAGGTCTAAACTATGTGGACAAGGTCAAGTTTGACCAAGTCAACATGATTTATTCTCAAAGAAGTGGATCCTAAATAAATCCAGCTCAATGTGAATAGAGATCAATCTAGCTAGAAAAAATGAAGGCACCTTGAGCGTGAAAAGGGACAGGGCATGAAGATTCAATCAAGGTTGACTAAGTCAAAAAAGAAGTCTAAATACATTGAACCACCTTGATGGATAGCGCAGTTTTTGTGGAGGAGCCTTTGCATGGAAGCAACCTCATAGTGGGTGGGACCCTTGGTGAGAGAGCTCATCAATTATAGAATGAAGGAGATGGCAAGCATATGAACATATTGGATATTATATTTTTATGTGGTCTCCTTATACTTCCTACATACTTGGCTGTTTAGCTAAGTTGTTGCACTTCTTATTGCAAGGGTTTTCCCAGGCAGGGATTCCCTACTCTTTCTTGGAGATCTTGTATAGGAAATCTAAGAGGAGGTTTCTGATCTTAATTTTCCACTACCTAGTGTTGGGCCAAGCACTTACCTTCAGAAAAAATGCAGTCCCTTCAGAAAACTGCGTTCTTAAGGTGTGCAGTGGAAGGGGTCAAAACCCCATTTTGAGGAGCTAGTTTGCCAAGAGGAGGATCAGCCTTTATTTGGGAAAGCTAGGGGAAGAATATACAGCCATTTCTTTTATTTTTCATCCATTTGTATGCATAGCTTCAGCTGCATAGCGTGATTCAGCCATAGATCTACAGCAGCTCTTTCATGTATATCATTTATGTCAAGAATCCCTTGCTGGGTCTTCTTGGATCTGTATAAAAGAGATTAGATATTTGTTTTTATGTCTCATTGATTAATATAATAAGAATATCAGACATTTTCCTCTATTTTTTGAGTTTAACCTCTATTTGACTGCGCAGTCTCTTATGCAGCAACTCCGGCATTTTGCAGTCTTGGGGTTTTGTCAATTTTAAGATGTTTTGAGCATGGGAGGCCTGTTTAACTAGGCTAAAGGCATTTTTTTCTGAAACTCCATGTCCTATATTGTCTATTATAAGGGACACAATCTTTATTTTCCACTGTTATAACTCCATCTTCAGAAAATAACGTTTTTCAGGCCAAATTAGTTGCTTTTCCCCACTTGGTGACTTGTATAAAAGCATAGTTTGATGTTGTAATTGTTCTATGATGGTTATGTGTTTAAAAACACTACATGATTTGATTACTTGCTGCTCTCCAACTTTGGAACACCTTAAGGTATTCGTATTGTTGTAGAAAATTCCAGATTTGGAATATTACAGTGGTATCAGAGCAACCATCTTGGCTCAACCTGTGAGCTCAAGAATTATGGAGTCTTCTCATGGGGAGAAGGAGATTTGCAGAAGAAATCGGAGCAAACCCTTTTTTTCTGGAGAAAATATATTCTCAAAACTTCTCTTTTCAAATCTGCAAGGCAAAGGCAAGGGAATCAAAGAAATGAGGAGGGAAACACATGAAGATCCCTCAACAAGATCTATACAGGAGGAAGATTATAAGTCCTCATCTTTTGGATATGAGCACTCAGCCATATCATTAGATATACCATGTTTTATTAGCAATTTCTTCATGAAGAATATTAAAGGAGATGTGCCAAAGAAAAATACTCTTGGTGATTATTTGCAGGAATATGAAGCTCAATCTGAGTTCAAAGATCACTTGAATTTCCAAGGGTTTTTCCAAATGAAGGAGGAAAAGAGCACAACGAGAAAGAAGCAGGGTGAGGGTAGATTCTTTCTATCCACTTTTGATGGATCACCTCTTTGTCCAGCTAGGGCTTGGGTGAAGGAGCTAGACACCTTTGTGCAGCAACATCAAGTTTCAGAATTTGAAGCCATCAAAGTAGCAGCGCTGCATTTTGAGGGTAAGGCCTATGCTTGGTGGTTGTTTGAATAATTTTCCTTAAAGAATGCAAATACATATACTTATTCAAATTTCATTAAAATATTAGTAGAGAGGTTTGATGAGATTTCATGTGAAACATCTTCTATTGAAACTATCATACCATATCAAACAGAGGTTTTGCATGAGTTGGGAGGGTCTATAAATCCAACTCCATTTCTGAAAACCAATGAAGAAGAGGTGAGTTTTTTTTATACTTTGCCAAGGGCAAGATCTCCTTTGGATGAAGGGCTTCCTTCTCAAAAGGAAGACATGAAGATTCCTTCTTCAAAAGAGGACCAAGATCTAAGGTCTCTTGTTGAAGGTAAGGCAACTTCAACTAGTGAAGAAGAGAAAGGGGAGGCAGGAGAAGATAACGCAGTCATAACAAGGGCACCTCAAGCACCTCATGAAGAAGAGGATGGAGAACTTACTCCAAAGAAAGAAACTCTTGCACTCTTGCAAGGAGTTCCAAAAGGTCTCACACATATCTCTTGGCATAATACATGAGCAGCATGTACCTTCATTACCGTACCTTCATTACCAAGTGATGAGAACTTAGGGATAGGAGGAGGAAAAGAGGAGGAATGGCATCACAAGATGAAGAGCATGTACCCTTCTCTATTTCAGATTTTGAAAGGTCAAGGAAGGCAAGAGGACCTATGCAATCAAGGTAGGGGAAAATCTGTCCACCTACATTCATATCCTACTATATGCCTTAATGCCTCTTTACAAGGAGGCATTTCAGCAGGAATACCTCCTGATTGGAGGGAAACTAAAGTATTATCTCAACTATATGCAACAGCAACCTATTTGTCTAAAGAGGGAACCTTGGAAGGATTCACTACAGCGCTGAGAATCATTGATGGAAGGCTAGGCAAATTTCTGAAATTGACCTTGCTTTCTTCCATTCATCTATTTGCGTTGGAGGGAATAGATTCAAAATTTTGTGTTGATATGAGCATAGTATCAAGAGGCTACTCCATAGCTTTGGAGCAGTAAAGGATACTCCAATATATAATGAAAATTTCTGAACATAACAAAAATATATTTTCATTTTTGTATGCAGGAGAAAAATTGTGGAAGTTTTGGGGGAAGAGAACCTTTCAAAAGGAGGGTGACTCTCCTAGACTTCAATCTTGTCTTAAGCAAGATCACCTGCAAGAGGGGCAGAAAAATAAAGTTGGGAATACTCCAACATGTGACTTTGACATCAAGCATGTCAAGGAGGAGAGCCATCATATGACAAATGCATCATTTCATACTTCTACAGCGATGTCAATGTTGGGAATCCTAGACCCTTATTGGGAGGTAGAGCTATAAGAAGGGTCTCTTTCACCTCTAATTACCTCACATTAATATGTCAATCCGGGAGCGTTTTGTCATTACAAAGAGTGACTCAATCCGAGGCTATCATTTGTCAGAGTAATGCTAGTAGTACAGTGCTTCAGAAATACAAGAGTAAACGGATGCTTGCTTGTAACTAAATTACCTCAAAGAATAAACCACACACTCAGAAACTCAACAGTTTATCAGTCAAGGGTTCGGCAGTGATAACCCATCCCTTAGGAAACTGATGGAAAGGAAACTAGAGCATGGATCACGAGCCTGGGAGCCAGACAATAACTACCAATGCTCACTACAGCCTTAGATCATCTTTCACACCAAACCAACAACTGTAAGGAAATGGAACAGCAAAGCGAATAAAGGATTGAACAGCAATTCTGGAATGGAACAACAAGTCTAAAATGGAACAGCAACTGAATAACTAAGTCCCGCGGGCTATAACCAATTAACTCAAATACTCTCTATGCAATCAAATAACATTCTTCACTCTAAAGACAAATCCCACGAATCACACTAAAGGAACAGCAACAACGATTAATGAATTAAGGAACAATACTGATAAATCGGAAACGCACACAACACGAACGTTAATATAACAGCTCTGTAACATAACAGTGAGAACATGTAATGAACTCTTGAAAAGATTAATAACTTAATGTGGAGTCAACACACGATTCTATCTGCAAAAACTTCAATGATTCAATCTTTAACAGAGCATGTAATATGAACTTATAAAACATACCAAATTACCAAATACAATGATAAACAAACCACACAGGAATAAAGCCGTAATGGTACAGAAGCAAGTGTCCTTCGGGGCCGGGCCCTTAGCCTCCAAGGATACACCGCTTGAAGTTTAATCCAGTCGCAGAGATGAAATGATCACCAAACTTTCATTAATGCATTGGTCAAAGATACATTGAACCAGTTCTCAACGAAACTTAATAATCAAAGCTGATGTTTTTCGGAAATTACATAAAACGTATCCTTCATCTCTATATCTATCTATATCTCAAGCTAACAGTGCTGTCTCTTTATATAAAAACGATGGCGGAGATGTCCAAGTGACAAGGTAAATAAAGCAGCGATCCCTCAGGATCGAAGATCCTGAGGGATTCGCCAAACTGTTAACTCTTCATCCTGTCTTTTCTTTTGCGCTGAGCTGGTGTCCTCTCCTTCTTTTTCGAGCCGATTTGCTTTGATCTGTTTCTCTTTGTTTGCGTTCGGTTCTCGTCCAGAGAGACAGCAGTTATCTTGACTTTGTCTTTCCCTTTGGAACGGCAATCCCTTGTTTTCTCCTTTTCCTGTATAGAAAATAACCATTATCAGTGGCTAAGTCTTGTATATCGATTCTCACATGTTTTTTTATGGTTACTTATTAATTCCCAAATTCATGACACAAAAAGGTTCACAAATTCTATTAAAAATCCACTGAAATAATGATCAAAAGCATACCTTTTTAGTACTCCACACACCCCCCTGCTTACCTTGTTTCATGTCGTCATGAAAACATTGTAGTTGACATGTAATGCAGTGAGAGAATATGCTGGAGAAGGAGTCTCATGCGGAGGCCTACAACCATGTTGAGTGATTAGATAGTCAAAGAACTGACCTGTTTGTCCCTCAGGCATATCATATAGGGCCTGGTATCCGGGTGTAGGGTGCCAAATAATTGGAGTGCGAAATCTATACCCTAACCAGGATGATCCTGCTTTCAGAATGGTCTCGCCATAGAGGTTCAAACGGTCGGCAGCTAACTCAAATTTCTCATACTTAAATGGTTCTCTGAGCTGGATGTGTGGATCAGAGATTCGATATCGAAATTTGGCTGCATTAATGGCCAAGTCTTTGATAGAAAGAAAATACTCTAAACTCTCTTGAATGAGTGCCTCATGCATAGGTCCTAATGTTTCAATGGCACTAGGATCCGTTATAAGATTTCTATGAACTCTCCACAACTGTACTGGGTTCCTAGGCTCAGCCCTAACCCGTAAATCTAGACCATTTTCCTGACCTTGGAAAGTATCATAGGCTTTGAGCCACTTAATCTGATTAACCCCGAATGAAATGAATGCTTGGAATTGGATGTCTCCAATGAAAGGGCCAGGGTTTAATTCAGTCTCCTGACTTAACACAAGGTCGTGCAAATAGAGTTCACACAACAATATCTGGACTTTCACCCCATAATGTTTACAGCAGTCTATAAAGTCATTGACGGTGTTAATTTGTATAGGGGTGCCTGCTTTAACAGCTTTGATTTTTAATTGTAAATACCGTTCTAATAAAAACAGAGCATAGTTTTTAGCAGGAGCCCTACATGCTAAAACATCATTGTATAAAGAACACAAGTCATTCATCCGTTTGATAACAGTATTTAGTCTACTGGTTACCTGTGCAACATCCTCTTGTTCCTTTTTCCAACCTTCAAAGGCCTGGCTTTTGGATTGACTGACGTCCCTTAATTGCTGCTGTAACTCTTCATATTTTTCTCGGGGAACCGTTTGCTCTCTAAGCTGTTCGGCTTCTTGCTGGGCTTGCTTCACCATCTTATGCAGGGTTTTTGTTTTCGGATCTTTTTGCCATAGGTCAGTGGAGGCCGGGAGTTTTACCTGAAATTTCTTGTTATGCTGTTTTGAGTTCAGAACCCTTATTACCCCTGAGGGTGGTGCTTCTGTCTGAATTTGTTTGTCACTGACCCTTGTATCATCCTTTTCTGTTTTAACGCGAACACCCGTCTGTTCCTCGGCATCAATTGGAACGGCAGCTGGATTCTCAGTAGGGTTTTGAACAGCAGGCCGCTTGTTGGCCTTCTTTTTCCTCCCTCCAGTCTTTCTTACCTTCTGGTTCTTTTTCAGAATCCTAATTTGTTGTCTGAGCTGGGTTATCGTATTCAACAATTTATTCCGTTCCTTTCGCAACTTCTTAATTTCCAGTGTTTCCTTCGAAGGAACAGCAGTCTGTCTGCTGCGGACTGGATCATGACTGGTTTCTAAATCTTCCTCTTGGGGTTCTTCTTCACTGCTCTGCTCTGGCTGTTCTGGAGTAGGGACCTCGACTGGTTCTGTCTCTTCCTGAGCAAATGTTGTTTCTTCTCCTACTCCCTCTAGATTTTCCTCTTGTGACATGGGAACAGATTGTTCCCGTTTAGTATTTTCCTCCTCTTCATCATGAATAGGCATGTTCTCTTCCTGGGGTTTGTCGTGGGGGCCCTCTGAACTAGAAGGTTGACCATACTTACTCATATTGGCTAGGACTGCGGCCAAGTCATCATCTCCCAGTAGGTCTTGTAATGGGCTATCCTCCTGCTGTCACATTTCTTCCTCCCGTTCAGTTTCTACTTCCATTTCTGTTCCCGAAGGCTCGGCTGCCTCTTCTTCGGGTTGCTCATCTTCAATTATCACTGGTTGGCTGGTGCTTCCCTGAAGCTTTTCCAGCCTTCCTCTTATCCGAGCCAACCGGGCTGATTTTCTGGGCTTATTTATGCTTCCTCTCATCTGAGCTAACCGAGCTGATTTTCTGGGTTCCTCTGGCTGCTCGGGTGAATCAATGGCATGCTTACGCTTTGCCGATTCTTGATGTAACTCTGGTTGTTCTGATGTACTAGCAACATGTTCTCCGCGTTTTGCCGGACACTCCGGTGTGCTTATAGAATGTCTGCGTTTTGGGGATGGTTCTGTCAATCCCCCCTCAATTTGTGCAATCAACTCTTCCCAGCTGCTCTGCTGCTAGTTGAGACCATAACTAACAACTAGTCGTATCAACCCATGATGACTAACGATTGATTCTACGTGCTGTGCCTTTTTCATACTTTGTGCAGCATCATGCAGTAAGGAGTTCAGGAGTGCGGGTAAATTCACAGAGCATCTCTGCTTTAAAACATCTAAAAGTTTAAGGTGTCGTGGTCTTACCACGTCTTTTCTTCCTTCGCAAGTAATATAACTCTGCACCGTTCTTGCTAGCTCCGTCCAAGGTTCTCCGAGGGTTGCTGGCAGAATACCCTTCCCTTTAATTGTCAAATTCTGGCCTTCGTCCTGAAACAGTTCCATGACCTTCTGTAATCGTTCCTTTTTTAATGTCCATACCGGTCCGGTGGCTGGTAGTCCTGAAACTTCTGCAATTATGGCATCAGTGACCGCTATCCGCTTCCCTCTTACTGTGGAGTGGTCATCTTGTAAATTTTGCAAAAATTCCATCGCTACTGTTTCATTGGACTCCTGTAGGCGATTGAAATAATTCAACCATCCTGCTCTTTCCAGGATCTCCCGGGCAGCAGCGGAGATCGTCAGCTGTTGAGGCTCACTTCGAATTGCCCTTCCTCCCATGGTTTCACTGCGAATTCTAAATGGAACAGCAAAAACGTTCTCTGTTTGAAATGCATGGAGGATGATAATCGCAAGGTTACGAGAAAGAAAACACAGAGCATGCAATAGTGAAACAGAAAGCAACTTGTGCGGAAATAGAAATGCCATGCCGTTAAAATATGCCAAACCGTCGTATACTAGTTTTCCCGAATGGTGAGTGGACACGTAATACAGGGAATGATGAGGTTAACCTCCCCCCCCGCAGTGTGATAGGCTGTCCCAGCCGGCAAATAAAGGAGTGGCACCCCGTCTGCAATCAAGTCAGAAAGGAACAGCATATGGAATTATGCTATGTTGCAAAGGACAACAAATTACCGAAATCGAGGCGGAGAATTGATCGCGTATGATATAGGAGGCTGCTGTGTTATGATTTGAGGCTGATGGATAGGGCATGTATCGTACTTGCCAATCTCAAGTGGTCATGGTCACTTCCGTTGCCATGATTGGTAATGATAAATATTCATGCGAGATATAAATCGGGAAATGACATATGATTAGTTGCTCGGATATAAGAAACAAAAGAGTATTAGTATCTTACCTATTGGTGTAAGCAAGGTGACTTCAATACCATTAACAGTGCTCTGCTGCCAACAGGTGTCCATAACCTTGGCAGAGTTGTTTTTTTACCCTCGGAACCATAATCCTTTGTGTATACTTAGGAATGTTGTTATGTCAAAATGTAGACCATTATGCTGGCTTGGTGACCAGTTAACCATAATGCCATTCACAAGGAAGGAGCGAAACATGGGCAGGCCGGCTCGTAATGAGACCTCCTGTTCCAAGGTTTGTTTATTTGATATACCTTTTGGACCATATCCCTGGTGTGGTGGCCAGAATGGGAATGCCACTTCACTTCCATCCTCATGATCATGGTAGGTCGGCTCTCGATGAGACCCCCTATCCTGCATTTGACACTTGACATATCATGTTCACATATTTTTTCTTTTTTATCGAATACTTTTCCTTATACACAAAGGGTGGCTCAACACTCCTTAAGAGTAGGAATGGTGGAAGAAGTCTTATTATCTCAATAGGAAGATATAAACTCTTTGCTCTTATTCCCAAGTACTAATAAAAAGTTTAAGGGAATCAGCATGATAAAGATAACCAATCAGGGAAAAATTAGTAAAACCATGTCAACAAAAGGTAAGAAATAAGTATGTCCTTCCATTTGTCCTCTTACTAATGCAGAGCCTTATAGATATAGCGATTTATGGTTTGCAGATTTCGGTATGTTGTGATTTTATATGTCATTGCACAAATACATAGCTGTATCTTAAAGACTAGAAAGAAGACGGGCTCAAAGCATCCTCAATTTAGATCAGCAAAAGGAATAAGCTGTTTCACAAGGAGAGCAAAAGTATGCGAGTGGTGTTCCTTTGGAAAAGAAACAATGATGGATGATAGAAAAAGGAACAACAAAAAAATGCAAATGCCGTTCCTTTTTGGAAAAGGAACGGCAAAAATAAAAAGACTATAAAAACACTCTAAATGCCAAAGAGGAACAATAGTAATAAAAAAACGCTGCTTCTTTGAAGAAAAAGGAACGGTGGTAACCAAAAGGAACAACAGAAAACGTAATAATGCCGTTCCTTTGAAAAAGGAACAGCAGAGATCCCGAATGCTGTTCCTTTAGAAAAGGAACAGCAAAAGGAACAGCAGAGCAAGCAAAACCAATATCATAAGAAACACGCAAATGCTTTTTTTAGAAGGGCAAAAATCGAACTTTATGAAAGAAAAGGAACAGCAAAAATGACAAGAAGATATTTAATTCAAACTTATGTACAAGAATCACTCAAAAAAAACAAGAATTTATGTACAAATTGCAAAAAGAAATGAACCCTTAATGAATTACAGGTGAGGAATATTTCTCTTCCTCTCCTAAGATCTCCATATCAGTGTCTCGGCGTAGCTGCTGGCAGAAGGATTCCCGAGTGAGTGGTTTACGATAGAGACGGACTCGGTGGCCATTTACTTTGAATGCATATCTAGAACCGTCAATGGTGATTAGAGTAAGGGTTCCGTTGTCATGCACCTTCTGGATTTCGTATGGTCCCAACCATCGAGTCTGAAGCTTTCCAGGGAAGTCCTGAAACCGAGAATCGTATAACAGAGCCCAGTCTCCCTCGTGGAAGACTTTGTTCTTGATGAGCGCATCATGCCATTTGGCTCGCTACTGTTGAACTAATGTTGTATTTTGTAATGCAGAGAGCCTGACTTCGTCTAATTCATTGATCTGCTGCAGTCGATTGAGTTGTGCCTCGGTTAGATCTAGGCCAACTTCCTGTGCTGTCCGTAATGTTTGGATTTCGAATTCGATAGGAAAAATGGGTTGTTTTCCAAACACTAATTGATAAGTTGAGTAACCGGTGGTGCTCCTCCATGTGGTTCGATAGGCCCAGAGTGCTTCAGGTAGTCGGGTAGCCCAATCACGCCTATGTGACGCAATGGTTTTCGTTAGGATTGATTCTATTATCTTATTGCTACTTTCTACTTGCCCATTCGCCTGTGGGTGATATGGAGTAGTGATCTTATGCTGGACATGATAATTGTTAAGTGTTGCAGCTAATTTATGCCCAACAAATTGTGGTCCTCCATCTGTAATTATTTCTCTGGGAAGGCCATAACGAACAAATAGATGGAACAGGAACTGTATGACAGAATCCTCTGTGGCTCTTGGCAATGCTTCTGCCTCAACCCATTTGGTGACATATTCTGTTGCCACCAAAATATATGTTTTCTGATTTGATGAAGGGTTGATGGGTCCAATGAAATCAAGAGCCCACCGTTCGAATGGTTCAATGACTAACTGTGGTTTCAGAGGCATCTCATCAGCTTGACCAGGTCGTCCTGCTCGCTGGCAGCTGTCACAGGCTTGGACAAACTTCTTTGCATCTTTGAAGATCGTAGGCCAGTAATATCCTGTCTGTAATACTTTATGTCCAGTTCTACGCTCAGCGAAGTGCCCTCCACACGGTCCATCGTGACAGGCTTTTAGGATGTCAAAGATTTCATCCTCTCTAACACATCGCCCGATATGCATGTCTGCTCCTGTGTGAAACAAATAGCCTCCAATCCACGAAAATCGAGAACTTTTCTGAATAATCTGCTTGCGCTCATTAGGAGTTAAATGTTTTGGTAATTTACCTACTGCAAGGTAGTTGGCAACATCAGCATACCAGGGTGTTTGAATGGCAACAACAAACAGGTGCTCATCCGGAAATTGATCTTCAACTGCTGCTGCATCGCTTGATTTTGGTATTCTCGAAAGAAAATCGGCTACAGGGTTTTCTTTGCCAGGGCGGTCCTTGATTGTGATGTCGAATTCCTGCAATAAGATTAACCATCAAGTTACTCTGGCATTTGTGACAGGCTTATTTGCTAAATATTTTATAGTAGAATGGTCTGTATACAAGATAACAGGATAGCCTGTAATATAATGTCTAAATTTATTGACAACATGTATTACAGCTAGGAATTCTTTTTCAGTAACAGTGTAATTCAATTCAGCAGGGGATAAATTTTTGCTGATGTAATAGATAGCATATGGTTTTTTATCCTCTTCCTGCCCAAGGACTACGCCAATGGCTGTATCTGAGGCATCAGATGATATCTGGAATGGTAGGTCCCAGTTTGGTCCTCGAAGGACTGGGGTTGTGGATACAAGCTTCTTTAGATCCTCGAAAGCATGGTCACATTTGTCTGTCCAAAGAAAATCAACGTTACCAGTTAGTGCATATAACGGAGCAGCAATGTGCGAATAATGCTCTATGAATCGTCTATAATAACCGGAAAATCCAAGAAAGCTGCGTACCTCTGTTTGAGTAGTGGGGGTAGGAATAAGCAAAAGTATTTGGATTTTGGCCGGGTCTACCTGAATGCCGGTTGCTGAGACATAGTGTCCTAGGATAATTCCTTCAGTCATCATCAAGAAACATTTTTCGTTGCTTAAGCAAAGCCTGGTAACAATGCAGCGTTGTAGGACTTTTTCTAGGGTGTCTAGAGCTGGATCAAAATCATCTCCATATGGTGTAAAGTCATCCATGTAAACTTCAAGTCCATCATTTATTAAATCTGAAAAAATACTAAGGATAGCCCTCTGAAATGTGGCAGGAGCATTACATAGGCCAAAAGGTAAAACTCGATAGGAAAATGTTCCCCAGGGACAAGTAAAAGTAGTTTTATCCTGGTCTTCAGGGGCAATCTGAATCTGATTGTATCCACTGAAGCCATCCAGGAAAGAAAAAAACTTCTTCCCTGCTAAAGTATCCAATACTTGATCTATGAAAGGAAGAGGAAAATGATCCTTCTGTGTTGCCTTGTTGAGTTCCCTATAATCCACACAAATTCTCCATTTCCCGTTCTTTTTTGGTACCACCACAAGCGGAGAGACCCATTTACTATCAGAAATAGGGTAGATAAAATTCACATCTAAAAGCTTCTGAAGTTCGGTTTTTACGACATCTTTTAGATGGGGATTAAGTCTCCTTTGCGGCTGACGCACAGGTCTGGCATCTTTTTCTATATAAATGTGGTGTGTACATAATTGGGGATCGATTCCTTTCATGTCAGGGTAGTCCCATGCAAATGCTTTTTGATATTTTGTTAACAGATGGATGAGCTTTGTTTCTTGTTCAGGTGTGAGATTAGCATTGATGTTTAAAGTTTTCCCCGGTGCAATTTCCACAGTTTTACTATTTGCAACAGAAGTAACAGGTATCGTTTGGTCATGAATATCTTTCAGGGGATCTTCTTCCAATTCATTATCAAATGCCGCTTCTATCATGTGACACTGTGTGCGAGGTTCAGTTTGAGTAATGAAATTATTAATGGCATCGTCTTCTGTTTGATCTTTGAAATCGAGTGCCTCTTGTATAGTTAATGGAGATCTGATGTTATCAGTAAGATATGATACAAGGTGCTTATTAGTTTTAATCATTGTGACACTTGGCTGCGCTGGAGGATATAGAACTAAATTTTTGCTATTCGGTCCTCTGGTTATGGTCATATTTCCCTGCCGACAGCCAATGTAGGCATCGGCAGTGGCAAGCCAAGGCCTACCTAAAATTAGCGGATGTCCATCAAGTCGGGTTTTTGGATTAATTATCAGGAAATCGGTTGGATACTCCCAGGATTCTACAGAGACCATGACATCATGTAGAGTGCCCTCTGGTCTAACCACAGATCGGTCAGCCAATTCTAACAAAGTAGAGGTGGGTTCTACAGATGTAATGCCGAGCTTTTGGCAAGTTGTGGTTGTTAAAATATTAATTGCAGCCCCTAGATCAACTAAGGCATTAGACAGGGTCTGACCATAAATTTGAATAGTTATAATTGGGTTCCCGGGGTCTTCATATTTAAGGGGTGTTTCTCTTCCAGACAATAGGTCAGATAAGGTACCGACTACTTGGACTCTTGGATTATTTGTTATATTCCTCCTTGGTTTCTTTATGCACAATTCTTTTAGAGTTTTTGCGTATATGGGAATGTCTTGAATGGCTTGGAGGAATGGAATTTTTATGTACAGATTTTGTAATTCTCCCAGAATGTCAAAGTCAGGATATTGTATGGATCGAGGTATGGCTAATCATTCTGGGAACGGAGGAGAGGATGTGGTTGCTTGATTATGAGTTTGTTGCTTATTTACATCCTCCTGTTGTGATTGATGTTCTCTGGGTAACTGATCTTCAATATGAACTGTTTTATCTCCCTCAGTTTCAATTATACGTCCAGATCTTAACTGAAGGTCATTGCACTCCCTCAAGTCAGGTCCTGTTTCTGGTGATTCTATGATTTGGATAGATTGGACCTGTCTGTTATTTGGATTGGGATCGGGTTGGGCTGGGAGTTGCGGTCTCAGGTTAGATTGGGGGTTTTGTTGTAAAGCTGGCAAAGTAGGTTGAGGGAGCGGAATGGTTCCAGCTGGGTGGTACATCGGTCTTTGCCAGCTTGTCTGCCAGGGTGAACTTTGCGAAGTAGAGGGAGTCCACTGTGAAGGGTATGGACCATTTTGCCAATATGGTGGGGTGTAAGGGAAATTCGGCCAACCCGTTTGGCTTGTTTGATTCGGCCATGGATTTGAAGAAGGAAACGATTGTGGTGACCAGTTTGTAAATGGGGGTTGAGATTGATTTTGCCACATACCATATTGTTGAGCATTATATTGTGGGTTTTGAAAGAAAGAGGTTGGGTCCGGAAACATACCAGGTTGTCTTGGCTGCCACGGGCGGCGCTGGTTGATCGAATTCACCGATTCTGGTTCTTCTTCTGCTTTCTTATATACCGCTTTCAATCCAGGAAGTGAGGGGCAGCTCTCCGTAAGGTGATCTTTTGTACAGATGGCGCATGTTTGGACTTTATCCAGTGGACATTCCTTGTGGCTATGTTTTTTTCTGCATCGGGGGCAGAAGATTGCCAAATTCTGTTCTGCCTCCAGCTGCTTCTGTTTAGCCTGCACCATATCAAGTTGTGTAGTTAGTGTCCCCATAATATCAGTTTTAAAATTTTCTAATAAATTTCCAATTTCTGCACGTGTTACTCCTTCTGCTGATACTTTATTATCTCTTGCAAACCGATCATATTCTGTCGGTTTTATTCTTGTGCTGCCTCTCGAACTCCTGATACACAAATCAATAATGTCAGCAAAACTTTCTTGATAAATATCCCCTTTGCCCATAATGTTTAATGTTTCAATCCATTGTTCCTTCATGCCCCTCATTAATGCAGTTTTTAACACATTATCAGGTAAAGGTAGCGATGCATAAGGAGATCTTTGTAGGTTGTACTGAAAACGTTCCACATACTCCTCTAATGTTTCATTCGGTCTAGCTGACATTTGAAATATTTCGTCTTTTAATTCTCTAGACCTACAATAATCCTGATATTTTTTTAAGAAGGATTATTTCATTTGATCCCAATTGTTGATAACCCCGCCACCTAGCCCCATAAACCATCTTAAAGCAGCCCCTTTTAATGTAGAGGGAAATAATTTCAATTTTTGGGGATCGGTGGTGTAATCGTACCCCCTACATAACACATCGAATTCGAATAAGAATGCATCCGGATCTTCTGATGTGAGTCCGTGGAATGTAGGGATATGCCGAAGAGGGATAGCTTTCATGGGTGCATTTGCTGCAGAATCCACTATAGGATATTGTAATGTAGAGGTTTGAGTATTTGGCTGGTTTTGAGCGTTTGGTTGGTTTTGAGCCATGGGATCGAATATATGCCAGTAACCTTCTGGGATATCTAGGAGGGTATTCCTAGGTTGAGTGGGAACAGTTTTGACAGGGATCTTTTTAATAGCGCTTCCTTTATCTGGAATAATGGGAATACCAGGTGTCTGAGGAGATTGAGTTCCTTCACCAATGATTTTCGCAGCACTCCTATTATCTGGGCTATCTAATGGCTGATTCGTTTCAATAGGGGATTTTGGTTCCTTTGTTTCCCCTGTTTCTCCTTCTCCCTCACAAAAGTTGCTAGAGTTCCCTTCCTGCAATAATTCTGGAGTAGAATTTTCAATTTCTTGAAAGTCCTGCTCTTCAGTTTGACTATGCACCTCAGCGCAGGCTACGGATGGTGATCCTGTGGCCTGAAGGGAACTAGTAGGCGGCTTAGAAATGTTTTTCTTGAGGCCTACTGATGGTTGAGATTCTGTTTTCTTATAGATTTCGTCTATGAAGGTCGTTCGGCCAAGGGTCACCGGCCCCTTAGATTTTTCAGGTTTGGATGGGGGTTTGATATTCTTTTCTGGTCTTTTCTGCTTAGTCATGCACTCAAAAATAAACTACCAACTTCTATTCAAACAAGCAAAAACAAATTTGTTAGGAAAGCGGATAGTGAGCAGGTCTTTTACATGCTCTGCACGTAGGTTCTTACCTTCCGTTTTTAGGATCCAACTCCTCCCTAGCAGGCTTGTACACCACTCTGAAAAAGACAAATGGCTACACTCTTTCCCCGGCAACGACGCCAAAATGTAGAGCTATAAAAAGGGTCTCTTTCACCTCTAATTACCTCACATTAATATGTCAATCCGGGAGCGTTTTGTTATTACAAAGAGTGACTCAATCTGAGGCTATCATTTGTCAGAGTAATGCTAGTAGTACAATGCTTAAGAAATACAAGAGTAAACGGATGCTTGTCTGTAACTAAATTACTTCAAAGAATAAATCGTTGTCAATTTAAAACTCAATAGTTTGATTACCAAGGGTTCTAAGAAATGGGATAACTCATCCCTTAGAAACTCGATGGAAAGGAACCAGAGCATAGACCATGAGCTCGGGAGCTTTTTAAAGGATTACCATCGTCTACCACAAAAGCCTATATCATCTCTCACACCAAAAACCAACAACCGTAAGGAATGGAACAAAACAGTTAATAAAGGATTGGAATTGTACCGGAATGTGGAACAAATAAGTCTAAAATGGAACAGCAATTGAATAACTAAGTCCCGTGGGTTGTAACTTAACTCAAATACTCTCTATGCAATCAGATAACATTCTTTCACTCTAAAGGCAATTCACACAAATCATATTAATGGAACAGCAACAACGATTAATGAATTACGGAACAATACTGATTCATTAGAAACGCACACAACACGAGCGTTAATATAACAACTCTGTAACATAACAGTGAGAACATGTAATGAACTCTTGAAAGGATTAATAACTTAATGTGGAGTCAACACACGATTCTATCTGCAAAAACTTCAATGATTCAATCTTTAACAGAGCATGTAATATGAACTTATAAAACATACCAAATTACCAAATGACAATGATAAACAAACCACACATAAATAAAGTCGTAATGGTATAGAAGCAAGTGTCCTTCGGGGCTGGGCCCTTAGCCTCCAAGGATACACCGCTTGAAGTTAATCCAGTTGCAGAGATGAAATGATCACCAAACTTTCATTAATGCATCGGTCAAAAATACATTGAACCAATCTTCAAAGAAACTTAATAATCAAAGCTGATGTTTTACAGAAATTACATAAAAGAATATTCTTCATCTCTATATCTATCTATATATCAAGCTAACAGTGCTGTCTCTTTATATAAAGACGACGGCGGAGATGTCCAAGTGACAAGGTAAATAAAGCAGCGATCCCTCAGGATCGAAGATCCTGAGGGATTCGCCAAACAGTTAACCCTTCATCCTGTCTTTTATTTTGCGCTGAGCTGGTGTCCTCTCCTTCTTTTCCGAGCCGATTTGCTTTGATCTGTTTATCTTTGTTTGCATTCGGTTCTCGTCCAGAGAGACAACAGTTATCTCGACTTTGTCTTTCCCTTTGGAACGGCAATCCCTTGTTTTCTCCTTTTCCTGTATAGAAAATAACCATTATCAGTGGCTAAGTCTTGTATATCGATTCTCACATGTTTTGTTATGGTTACTTATTAATTCCCAAATTCATGACACAAAAAGGTTCACAAATTCTATTAAAAAGCCACTGAAATAATGATCAAAAGCATACCTTTTTAGTACTCCACATGAAGTATATCTGTATGGAAAGGGTAAAAGTTTGATGATAGATCTAAATCTATGATGCACCTATGAAGAAATGATGAAGCAGGATATCTAGATCTGAAATGTATTTGTATCTGCTAGATCTGTTTATGGAGTGATTAGATCTGTGATGAGGCGAACATCTGTCTGAAGTAAAGGGTTGAATCTGAACTGAATATCTGATCTGAAGGAGTATGCTGCTCTATAATGATTGAAGATCTATACGCTACTTCACCGCGGAGGAAGCGCGTATATACGCGGCTTCAGCGAAGAGAAAGCGCGTAGGCGCAATAAAATATACACTGAGGTATACGCTGGTTTGTGTGGACGAAAGCGCGTATATACGCGACATCATTGAAGTAAAAGCGCGTATGCAAACTAGGGTTTGCTGAAGCAAAGGTATGAAAAGGGTTCAGTCTGGAAATATGATGAAACGTGGGCTACAAGTATTGTTCTATTGAAGTTGTTGGATCCAGTGTGAAAATTGATGAAACGTGGTCCAAGGTGGTGTTGAGGGTTGTAGCCTTCAGTCAGGGGGTTGTAGCTCCCTTCTAGGTGAGGCTGGTAAACGAGATCGGGGGGTCGTAGCTCCCTTCCAGGAGAGGCTGGTAAACGAGTCAGGGGGTTGGAGCTCCCTTCCAGGAGAGGCTGGTAAACGAGCTTGTGTGGGCAGTCGCGTGTCGGGCCAAGTCTCTGCGCCAAAGACATATGTTGTAAGATGTTTTCTCTATAATAAAATATTGAAGGCCGAGCAACCAGCCGGTGGTTTTCTCCCGATTTGGGTTTCCACCTAAAAATCCCGGTGTTCATGTGTGATGCTTTGTGTGATGGTTTATTCTCGTTTCATCGCATGTTTAACTGTTTATCGAACATATGATGAATGTGTGAATGATGGAATAATATAAGTGAAGATTTAGCCCATGTATCTAAATCTTCAGATACGCTAGTTTCATAAAGGATCCATGATATACGCTAGTTTACTCAAGGAAAGTGCCGTATGGGTTTTAAGGAATGAAAAAGTAAAAAGATTTGATTATGCAAAGAAATACGATTCACCCTCTCAAAACATTTTCCCAACAATTGGTATCAAAGCGGGTCCTTGTGCAGAAGCTTGATCGCTTAAAGGAGATCCGTCGCAATGGGAAGTCAAGAAGGAGTAATGTCTATAAAGCCACCTCTATTCAATGGAAGCAATCCGATATTCTGGAAGGTACGAACAAAAGCATATCTGCAAAGTCTTGGTGCAGATGTATGGGCAATCGTGGAAGAAGGTTATCAATACCCGGCAAGTATTCCTACCGATGCAGCTGAAAGGAAGAAGTATGAAATCAATGCCAAAGCAGTGAATGTCTTATTAGGAAGCATGTCTGAATCAGAATTTGCTAAAGTGATGCAGCTACATTCAGCAAAAGAAATATGGGACAAAATCATTCTAAGCTATGAAGGAGACACAAAGGTAAAAAGTGCAAAACTTCAAACTCTTAGAATTGAATATGAAAATTTGAAGATGCATAGTGATGAGAGTGTTGCCAGTTTCTTTCTTCGTCTGGATGATATTGTAAATCGAATGAGAAATTTGGGTGAAACCATAACTGATACTACTCTGGTGGAAAAAGTCTTAAGATCCTTAACTTCAAAATTTGACTCTAAAGTTTCTGCTATTGAAGAAAGGCAAGATCTGCAAACTCTTACTATTGTTCAATTACATGGTACTCTGACTGCTTTTGAAATGAGACAAGGAGGTCCTTCTCAAATAAGAGAAACTGCTTTTAAAGCATCTACAAAAGGAAAGGAAAAGGAAGTCTTCAAAGAATCCAGCTATATATCCGATGAAGAAGAAGCGAATTTCGTGAGAAAGCTCCAACTAGGTACTGGAAGATTCAAAGGTTTTGAGTGTGGAAAAATTGGTCACTATGCTGCTAAATGTCCTTATAGAGAAAACCATGGTAAAGGGAAACAATTTGAAAAGAGAAAGAGTTATTATGCAAAAGAAGATGATGATGAAGTGTCCAGTGAAGATGAAGAAGATTCTGACCAAGATCTGAATGTGCTCATGGCTAAGAAGCAAAAAAAAGAAGGTTACTCGAGGAAAGGAGATACCTCAGAAATCATGTATAGAAAAAATTGAAGAAGATGAAACAGATTCTGACGAAGATCTACAAGCACTCATGGCAAAGAAGAAAAAGGAGAAGGCCACTTGTAATACTCTTCTTTGTGCAAACAATAATAAAGATAGTGAAAGTAAAGTTGTGGATCTAGAAGAAGCTCTCAAGATTAAAGTTGAAGAACTACAAAGTTCATACAATAAGCAAGAAACTATCTACAAAGAGATGATCTCACAAATGAAAGATCAAACAGAAATGCTGAATGGACAAGTGGACAAGTATCAAAGGTTTCATACTTATGCATCCAATCGAATTAAAGATCTAGAAGCAGATCTTGAAAAATCAAGCAAGAAGAATGAAGGACTTGAAGCCGCTATCATCTTTCTGCAAGCAGAGCTAGAAGCATCAAGTAAGGAAAATGAGGAACCTCTACAATCCTTTGAAAAGGAAGGCCTTGAAGCAGAAATTATCTCTCTCAAAGAAGATCTTGAAAAATCAAATAAGAAGAATGAAGAGCTGCAACAAACATGTGAAGGAAATGAAGATTGGTTGAAAGAAGAGATTCTAAATCTGAAGGATCAAGTTGAATATGGAAGAAGAAAAGAAGAAAGCATGACAAAGCAATGTCAAGCCTTGGAGGTTGAGGTAAATATTCTCAAAGGTAAATTAGAAGAAAAGGTTAAACTTTTGAGGTTTCATGATAGTACTAACATTTTGGACAATATTCTGAGTAATCAAAGGTCTCCTACTATCAAACATGGTCTTGGTTTCCATGAAACTGTTAAAGGAGAATCTAGCTCACAAGGAAGTGCCAAAAATTCAGAGAATGTCAATGCAAAACCTGAAGTGTTGAAAGAGACAAAAGATCAACCAACAATCATGAATTCTCACAGGAATTCATTCAAGAACGTTGAATGTTTTAAATGTCATAATTATGGGCATGTTGCAGCAAATTGCAGGAGCAGATCATTTCAGCCACAAACAAACAGGTTCTACTCAGAAAGGTACTCTAGTTTCTTCAGGGGATATTGTTTCTCATGCAACATGTATGGACATAAAGCAGTTGATTGCAAAAGGAGTAAGAATAGTAATACTCATTATGATTCTTATGCTTACTTTTCTGGACATATGAGATGTTATTATTGTAAAAAGTATGGGCATGTAGAAAAGGAATGCAGGTTGAACAGATCTATGAAAGTGGACAATTTTCAGCACACTGTTAGGAAGGTCAAACAAATTTGGAAAAAGAAGGAAGACCAATCAGAAACGTAGGGAATTCTGACCCTACTGCAGTCATCCGCTTCTGAAGCTTACTTCTCTGATTGACTGCAGGAATGTTGTGGGATACATTATGAGATTTAGTAATGTATCGTCACAGGGGGAGAAATGCATGATGACTCTCATGGTTGACTTGATTATTCTGGTTAGATGTATTTCTGACAGTGCATCTGGTGTGAAGAAAAGATAGGAACAGAAGGAAAATTTGCAGAAGGAGATGAAGGTGTAAAATTTTCTATATTACACTTTCCATACGCGAGTTATATTCACAAAAGTCGCGTATACACGCGAGTTTCAGCAGACACAGTCGCGTATGCATTGATGATAAAAGAATTTATCTGATAGCTGAAGATCTGGAGCAGAGGTCCAGGGGGAGCATCAGTCTGACTGCTGATGATTGCACTGATAGCATTATTCTGGTTATACTCATGAAAATGATATGATACATGGGTTCTTGTGTTGAAGATTATGGATGTGTCTTGTTTTCTTGTTGAATAAAGAGTATTTGTTGCTGAAGTGAAGGACTTATAACTCAGAGATAAGGACAGTTCATGCAGAAATTTTTGCTGATTACTGGCTGTTGAAGGTGCTTCAGATTGCAAGCCAAGGAAGAGCATTGGTTTAGGGGGAGCAGCAGGTTGAATACTAATGATTGCATTGCTGGCAATATGACTGCTTATTCTTTGGTTCTTGTGATACTCATGATGACTTGGTACATGGTTTATTATGATAAGTTTTTGAGCCCTGGTTGCTGATAAGTATCTTTGTGTGGATGGGTTGGATATCGTTTGTTTCAGATCATATAGAGTTTGGTTACTATGGTTGAGATATTTTGCCTACATATGTTACTTCATGTTACATCTTGAAGATCACGGTGATTTTGGACCACATGGATGATTGCTTGACACATATCTGAAGATGTTGTTCTGGTATGATAATCTCTTTTGGAAAGAATGTATTGATGCTGCAAAGGATCTGAAGGCTTGGTTACTAATGGGCTTATGCTACAACCATTGGATGACGCTTGAAGACACAACTACACTATTCTGTTATATCTGTAGTCCAGGAAAGCAGTCAAATATCTCAGAAAGAAGTTGAACATTGTCTTTTCCTCATAGAGAATCAGATCTGCATAAATTTTAGAAGATGGCTTGGGATACGCAGGTTTCCTGAAACACAGTCGCGTATGTACGCGAGTTCCTGCACAGAAAACCGCGTATAACTAATTGCTGACAATTTTTGGTTGGTTCAGCTCTCTTCAGCACAGCTGCAATGCTGTTTGGTATCTCTGATACTGTTTGGTATCTCTGGTGGTGTTCCAGTTCTCATAATTCCGTTTCTAATGTTTTGATGAAGATGCCTTGATGATTTGTTGGTGGAAGTTTTCAGGATGCACAAACTAAGGGGGAGCCTTAGTCATTTGGAAAGATTGCTTGGTTGCACAGATTCAGGGGGAGCATTAGCTTTTCTGAGTATAATGCAGTGTTGGCATTATTATGGTTCTGAAATATGTTCTCTTTCTTGAGGACTTTCTAGTGTTGGTCATAAATGGTCATATTTATATTTTGGTGAAAAGGTCTTGTTGAGACCCATGATGTAAAAATTGTAATATTCAGTCATGTAAGGACTTGTCATTTTTGTAAACTCACTTGGTTGGGTAGCTGAGTCAAATTTTGTAAACCCACTTGGTTGGGTACTTGAGTCTTATATGTAAATCCACTTGGTTGGATATTTGATTTAAGTATGAGTCTTTGGTGATAGGAAGTTCATAGAGTCATGTACTTCATTGACAAATATGTTTGAAGATTCAGCATGAACTCAGGGGGAGCTTGGCCACTTCAGCACATATCAGATCTGCAGAATGTTTCTTCCACATGAGGAGGAGAGTGTTGGTTCTTGATCCGCCCTTTTCCCTTGATTTCAAAGGGGGAGAGTGACATGGTGTTTGAATGAAGAGAAGATAATGATGTCAAATATTTGGGAGAGTGACATATTTGGGAGAGTGACATGGTACCTATCTGTTGTGGTAACCAAACACCATCGTGGTTGCCATCAAGTCCAAAGGGGGAGATTGTTGGAAATATGATGTAGAGTGTTGTCCTTGATGGCAACCCACTGAATAGAGATGAAGACATGCGACTGTTGACATATGTTGTCCTTGATGGCAATCCACCTGATGAAGTTATTCTTGACTTGATGGACTTGGTAAATGATGTAAATATGATGTTTGTTGACAATACGATGCTGAGTGTTGTCCTTGAAAAGCAACCCACTTGATGAAGATGATGACAACTTACTTGATGAAGTTGTACTTGAGAGAATATGTTCCTGATGAAGAAAATATGATGTTTCTACAGTGTGTACAGAAGGCAATGAAGAAAGGAATTCAGAATGTGCTCAAAATATGATGAAAAGAGTATGTCTCTTTGTATACGCGGATTGGCCTAGGGGACGTCGCGTATGCACGCGGAAAATAACGTGCCAAGTCGCGTATGGGCAAAAGCGCTCAAAAAGTGCAAAACCAAGGGTAACCACCATGGTATTGACCCATGGTATTGGGTAATGATCTGCCTAATTGACCCCGTCCAGGTAGTTTTGGGCTCATGGTATTGTCTTGGCTCATGGTATTGAAAAAGGGGCTCATGGTATTGAAAAAGGATAAACCTATATAAGGAGAACAAATTCATTGTGCATAATATGAGTGTGAGAGCAAGATGTCTGAGCTTGAATGAATACTTCTCTGTGAAGTATATCTGTATGGAAAGGGTAAAAGTTTGATGATAGATCTGAATCTATGATGCACCTATGAAGAAATGATGAAGCGGGATATCTAGATCTGAAATGTATTTGTATCTGCTAGATCTGTTTATGGAGTGATTAGATCTGTGATGAGGCGAACATCTGTCTGAAGTAAAGGGTTGAATCTGAACTGAATATCTGATCTGAAGAAGTATGCTGCTCCATAATGATTGAAGATCTATACGCTACTTCGCCGCGGAGGAAGCGCGTATATACGCGGCTTCAGCGAAGAGAAAGCGCGTATGCGCAATAAAATATACACTGAGGTATACGCCGGTTTGTGTGGACGGAAGCGCGTATATACGCGACATCAGTGAAGTGAAAGCGCGTATGCAAACTAGGGTTTGCTGAAGCATGGGGTATGAAACATCTGATCTGTTCGCTCGTGTTTCTCGCTATCCGATCCGTGTTGATAAGTATCCGTTGGTGATGTATGTTTGTGCTTAAAAGCATGGAAAGGGTCCAAAGGTGAAAATTGATGAAACGTGGTCCATAGAGGTGCTGAGGGTTGTAGCCTTCAGTCAGGGGGTTGTAGCTCTCTTCCAGGTGAGGCTGGTAAACGAGATCAGGGGGTCGTAGCTCCCTTCCAGGTGAGGCTGGTAAACGAGTCAGGGGGTTGGAGCTCCCTTCCAGGAGAGGCTGGTAAACGAGCACAGGTGGGTGCCTGCGTGCTGGTCAAGACTGCGCCAGCACATATGTTGTAAGATGTTTTCTATAATAAAATATTGAAGGCTGACCAACTGCAGCGGTGGTTTTCTCCCGATTTGGGTTTCCACCTAAAAATCCTGGTGTTCATGTGTGATGCTTTGTGTGATGGTTTATTTTGTTCTTACTGCACCTGTTTACTGTTTATTGAACATCCGATGAATGAATGATGGAATAATATAAGTGAAGATTTAATGACAGATCTAAATCTCTGTGTATACGCTAGTTTCATAAAGGGGATCCGCGTATATACGCTAGTTTACTGAAGGAAAGTAGCGTATGGGTTTTAAGGAATGAAAAAGTAAAAAGATTTGATTATGCAGTAAATACCGATTCACCCCCCCCTCTCAGTATTTTTCCCAAAAGCAACTTCTACAATTTATCCTTCACTATGTCTTTTAAGGTTGAGTTCATCCTCCTTTGGGGCTGGCGTACAGTCTTGCATCCCTTTTTAATATAGATATCATGTGTGAACACTGAGGGATGCACCCATTTCATGTCCTTGTAGTCCCAAGAAAAAGCATCTAACTTTTCCCTCAAGAGTTGTCACAATTACTCTTCTTCTTTGGCCAAGAGGGATTAGTTCATCTTCAGGGATTTAGATGGGAAAAATTCCACAATATTGGTGGCTTCAAAGGTTGATTCAACTGAGTGCAACTCAGTCCAAGGGTTTATTTCAGACTCTTTCACTAGGTCATTGAGTGGAATGGAAGTAGGGGGTTGTCTTTGAAGGATGTGGTCAATGAGATCATCCTCATCAGGTTCCCCCTTCTAAGAATAGTATCTACGGTACAAATGGGGTAGGTTTTCGTAGTGGACACTTCATCTTCTTCTTTTTCATCCTCCAACCATGAGGTTAGGTCATGGTCAATGGAAATCTTGGTAGGAGGATATAATACCAATTGTTTGAATAAGGGCCCGTTTTTTATAGTCATGTTTCTGGCCCTACAACTAATATAAGCATCGCTAGTGGCCAACCAAGGTCTTCCTAAAATGAGAGGGTATCCATTAAATTTTTTTTTTGGCTGAAGAACTAGGAAGTATGTGGGGTACTCCCACGATTCATTTGAGACCATAACATCCTCAACAAATCCTTCCGGAGCTACTGTGGATATGTCTCCAAGCTGCAGAATTGTGGTGGTCTTTCTCAAGGCTCCTTGGAGGTTGAGTTTAAACATGGTTTCCCCATTCATCACATTGATGGCAGCCCCAAGATAAATCAAAGTGTGGGGTACAATGACACCGTCGATGTTTACTTCTACTACTGGACTCTCAGGGTCTAGGTACTTGAAGAAGATCACCCTTCCCAACATTAAATCAGATAACTATTCGACAACCTTGATGGTGAGGGTGTATGTCTTCTTTCTCAAACGATTTTTAAAGAAATTTTATTTGATGAGAATATTGTAAATACGAATATCTTTAATGTTCTGCAGAAGGGGTGTTTTCATACACATATTCTTCATTTCTCCTAGATGTTTAGTCTCTTTTGGGGTGTGTTGACTGCGGTGGATTAGGCGCTCGAGAAAAGGAGGTTGATTGGCCTTAGGGTCACTTTCTTCCTTTTAATCCTAAAACTATGTAGGTGGATATGGAGGATGATTTTATGGGATCACCCTTCTATACCTAAGGTTAATTTCATGTATCTCCACATCATAAGCTGGATAGGATGTTTCTCCACTGTAAACCTAGTGTTCCTGCTCATTTTTTGGGTTCGGATTGGGATGGGCAGCTATATGAGGCAACTTAGGTGGAGCATAATGAGTGAGTTAAGGTTGAGGTTGGGGTGGAGGTAGTAAATTAGGTGTTTGGTTGTGTTGGGGCCTCCATGCTTATGATGGGATGCTTGTAATATCCCAAAATGGGAATAATCAGCAATACCTGCTGGAATAACGCACTTTTCAGAAGTATGTGCACTGAAATGAGTTTGAAGCCCTTGGATCCCTTAGATCTGCAGATCTAGCATATAAATCCAATAGGGTAGCAAAAAAAAATCAAACTAGGGGTGGTAAATAGACCTCCCACACCTAGTATGGCTGAAAAACACCCAAGAATGGGGTTGCAGCAATATGCAACAATACTGCAGGAAAATAATGCAGTTTTGAGAGAATGAGCAGGAGACCAATAAGAAGAATCAAATTTAATATATACATAAATAAATCAGATCCATAATGATTCCCTTACAGTATACAACATAATGTAAAAGACAAGAATAGAAGAAATTCCTCTAGAAAGAGGGTTGCAACACATGTATTGACTACAAAATAGCTTGGCAGCGTTATTTATAAGAGTTGCAACAACTATATATTACACTCTAGATCTAGAGCAGATATGTGTACAAAAGATCAAATCTATTTTAGATCTGTATACTAGAAAGGCTCCTTTACAAGATCCCCTTGGGGCTTTGATCAAATCATGCAACACAAAGAGTAGATCTGAGATCTAAAGTAGCAGATCTGCAGTAGTATTCAAAAATTTCTGAAGATGCTTACAATAAAAGCAGATCAGATCTGTACAGAACATGGATCATAAATCTAATCCATGGATCACCATAGTGAAGGGTAAAACCCCAGAACCAGAGATCTCTCCTAAAAAAGTGGGTCAAAACACCATGCAACTTTCTTCTTGTAAATAACGCAGTCTTGGAAGGGAAACTGTACTATAGGTTGAAGAACTGGGTTAGCCTGATGCCAAGATCTGAAATATCAGCTCCAAAATTTCAGAACTCTCTTGCCCATGGGATAGAAGACTTTCCCAGTGAAAAGAGGCCCTGGAAGGGCCTAGATCTGAGTAGATCTAGCCTCCACTAGCTGCAGCTTGCAAGGAAAACCAAACCCTCAATAGGATCTGTGTTGTAGTTGGAAGATGAGCATGGTCAAATGCTTGATAGTGGATGAGATCAGCAAGACTCTTCCAAGAACTCCTCAATGGAAGAGGTGGGATTCCTGAACAGGAACACCCTAGTGATGTAATATTCCCATTCAGCCCAAGCTAATGGGAATATTATATTTTTCCTTGTTTTGTTTTGTATTTCAAGTTCATGAATAAAATGTAAAGGAGGACATGTAAAACTCCTAAAAACAACAAAATAAATCAATGCCCGATGTGAACATGGAATAATCTGGGCCATTTTATAAAACACACTCGAGTGTGAAAGAGTTTGATCACTTGACCAAGTCAACCATGACCATATCTACAACACAGTCTCGATGCATTGAACCTCCTTGAGGGACAGCGCAGTTCTAGAAGGAGATTCTACATGTGAAAGTAGCTGGATTGATGAAGTGGTTTAGGGTTTAACAAAGATCCTCAACTATATAATGGAAGAGATGGCAAGAAAAGGGGTTAGATTGGAGATTATATTTTATGTGGTCTTTTTATACTTCCGACATACTTTGGCTATTTAGCTAATTTTTTTGCATTGCTTAGTGCAAGGGTTTTCCCGGGTGGGGATCCCCTACTCTTTCTTGGAGATATTGTCTAAGAAATCTAAGAGAAGATTTCAGAGCTGCATTTTCCACTACCTAGTGCTAGACCAAGAATTTACCTTCAGAAAAAATGCAATCCCTTCAGAAAACTGTGTTATTTTTTAAGGTGTGCAGTTGGAGGGGTCAAACCCCCATTTTTGTGAGCTAGTTTCCCAAGAGAAGGATAAACCTTTTCTCCGGAAAGCTAGATGGAGTATCTATAGCCATTTCTTTTCATGTTCAGCCATTTTTATGTAGAGCTCCAGCTACACAGCATTATTCAGCCACAGTTCTGCAAGAGTTCTTTCATGTATATCATTTCTGTCAAGAAACCCTTGCCAAGTCTTCTTGGATCTGTATAAAAGAGATTAGCTCTCTGTTTTTATGCCTCACTGAGTAATATAATAATAAGATATAATTTATCTCTCTATTTTGTGAATTTGATCTCCATTATACTGTGTAGCCTCTTATGCAGCAATTTCTGTGTGTTGCAGTCTTGGGGTTTTAACAATTTTAAGTTGTTTTAAGCATGGGAGGCCTGTTTAACTAGGCTAAAGGCATTTGTTTCTGAAAATATTTTTCATGCAAGTCATATATTACATATGCTAAGGTACACAACCGTTATTTTCCACTGTTATAACTCCATATTCATAAAATAATGTTTTTGGGGCCAATATTGCTGCTTTTCCCCACTTAGTGACATTGTATGAGGACATAGTTTGTTGTTTTGATTGTTATATGATAGCTATGTGTTTTAATAAACTATATGATTTTATTACTTTATGCTCTCTAACTTTGTAATACCTTAGGGTATTCTTATTGTTGTAGAAAATCCCTATTTTAGGATATTACAGTGGTATCAAAACACCTTTCTTGGCTCAGCCTGTGTTCTTCATTATGGAGTCTTCTCATGGGGAGGAGAAGATAAAAAAGGGAGATCAAAACAAATCCTTTTCTTCTGGAGAAAAGAGGTTCTCAAAACTTCTCTTTCGAAATCTGCAGGGCAGAAACAAGGGCATCAAAGAAATGAGGGAAAAACCTGAAGATCCCTCAATAAGATCTATTCGAGAGGAAGATTCTAAGTCCTCATATTATGGATATGAGCACTCAGCCATATCATCAGATCTACCACGTTCTATCAGAAACTTCTTCATGAAGAGGAAGAAAGGAGAAGTGCTAAAGAAAGAGACTCTTGGAGAATATTTGCGGGAATATGAAGCTCAATCTAAGGAGTTCAAAGATAACTTGAACTTCCAAGGGTTTTTCCAGATCAAGGAGGAAAACAGCACAAGGAGAAATCAACATGGTGTAGGTATATTCTTCCTATCTACTTTTCATGGATCTCCTAAATGTCAAGCTAAAGTTTGGGTGGAGGAGCTAGACAACTTTATGCAACAACATCAAGTTTTAGAAATTGAAGCCATCAAAGTAGCAGCACTACATTTTGAGGGTAAGGCCTATGCTTGGTGGCTATTTGAATCCTTTTCCTTAAATAATTCAAATACATCTACTTATGCAAGGTTCATTAAAATATTAGTAGAGAGGTTTTATGAAACTTTATGTGAAACATATTCTATCGAAACTATCAAACCATATCAAACAAATCTTTTGTATGAGTTGGTATGGTCTATAAATCCAAATCCATTTATGAAAACCATTGAAAATGAGGTGAGCTTGTTTGATAATTTTCCAAGGGAAATATATGCTTTGGATGAAAAACTTTCTTCTCAAAAGGGATAAATGAAGATTCCTTCTTCAAAAGAAGACCAAGATCTAAGGTCTCTTCGTGAAGATGAGGCAACTTCAACTATTGAAGAGGAGTAAGGGAAGGAAGGGGATGAAAATGCAGTCATGAAAAGAGCACCTCAAGTACCTCATGAAGAGGAGGATGGAGCACTTGCTGCAAGAAGAGAAACTCTTGTAATCTTGCAAGGAGTTCCAAAAGGCCTCACACATAGAGCTCTTGGCACAACACATGAGCAGCATGTACCATCATTGTCAAATGATGAGATCTTGAGGATAGAAGGAGGTAAAGAGGACGAGGAACATCACAAGATGAAGAGTATATATCCTTCTTTGTTTAAAATTTTGAAATAACAAAGAAGGCAAGAGGACCTATGCAATAAATATAGGGGAAAATCTGTCCACCTACATCCACATCCTACTCTATGCCTTGATGACTCTTTGCAAGGAGGCATTCCACCAGGAAGACCTCCTGATTGGAGGAAAGCTAAAGTTTTCTCTCAACTATGGGTAGAATTTAATACTTGGCTAAGGAAGGAGCCTTGGGAGAATCTAGCACAGCACAGAGAATCTCTCATGAATTCAGAAGAGAGGTAAGCAATTTTCTGAAACAGACATTGCAATCTCCCACTCAGTTATCTGCGCTGAGAAAGGAGAAATCTGAAATCTATGGTGGCATGGACATGAGGACACATAAAAACTCCATATCTTTGGGGCAGCCCATGGTATCTTCATTCACAAAAGAGATTTCTGAACATGACAAGAGGATGTTAACACTCTTGCATGCATGGGCCAAATTAAGGAAGTATTGGAAGACAAGGACTTTCCAAGGGGAGGTTGATTTCCATCTACTTCAATCTTGTCTTGAGCAAAATCAGTAGCAAAAGGAAGCTTATAATACTCCAGCATGTGATTTTGACATCAAGCATGTCAAAGAGGAATAACATAGCTCTTGGGAAAAGTTATCATCCATATCTCCTTACTCATTAAATGTGAGAGGCAACTCACCCATAATTTACCTCAATAATGAAAAACAAGTGTATAGGAGGAGTTTTATTTCAGAATATTATGATGTATTTCCTATATGCTTGTATTTTTCTAACATTAACTAGCAGGGCTTTGCTCCAAGAAGGAGCACAATTTATGATGAGCTTCATAGGCCACTCAAGGCCATGAACTATGGGGATGTTGGTCATTACTTGAAGGGTCTTGGAAAGATGAAACACTATTCATGGTGTGAACTATTTTCACCCAATATTATGCACCTTCTCCAAGCATGCAAGAAGGAAGGATTAGCAAACAAGTGTTGGGGAAGGCACTCGTCATCTTCTATTCTATGGTAGCTAAGAGTAAAACCACGCTGGTTGCACATGACAAATCATTTTCCTTCTCCTTTATTATATATGGCAGCTAGCATGATTCTAATCATGATACCATATGCTGGAAATGTTCTTCCTTTTGGGGACATGATTGGAGGAGAGATGCATTTTTGGAATGTGTCATTGGGGAAAGATATTTCCCACTGTGATTGTACCACATGTTCTAAGGGGAGCATGGGAAACCATATGGCCACTATAGTACATCATGTATTTCCTCATGATGTGGACCATATGATTGGGTGGAGCACTTTGGACACACCTCTCATGAGCTATTGGGAGGGGCTTTAATATGTATTACCAAGCTGGAAGGTAATTCATTTCATTTGGATGATAGCATGGGGGTGGGAGTCCTCCCTTGATGGTGAAATTCCCCATGATGACCATCACTTCTATATTGAGAAGGCCACGGGTCAACAAGAAGGTTTCCATATGTACCTTCCCTTCTTTCATAAGTTTATCCACCAAAGGCCAACTTGCACACTTGGGAGGAACCATTGAGAAATAAAATTTTTGCATAAATTCTAAAGCAATGGTGGAGATTATTGGATGAGGAGGCCACAAGAGAAGGAGGGGAGATTTTGCAGCACTCACTTGATTAGTTTCTTGAGGACAAGCAACATTTTAGAGGGGAGGACTGTAATATTCCCATTTATCCCAAGCTAATGGGAATATTCTATTTTGCCTTGTTTTGTTTTTCATTTCATGTTGATGAATAAAATGTAAAGGAGGACATGTAAAACTCCTGAAAATAACAAAATAAATCAATGCCCAATGTGAACATGGCTAAATCCGGGCCATTTTATAAAACACACTTGAGTATGAAAGAGGTTGATCACTTGACCAATTCAACCATGACCATATCTACAACGTAGTCTAGATGCATTGAACCTCCTTGAGGGACAACGCAGTTCTAGAAGGAGATTCTACATGTGAAAGGAGCTGGATTGATGAAGTGGTTTAGGGTTTGACAAAGCTCCTCAACTATACAATGGAAGAGATGGCAAGAAAAGGGGTTAGATTGGAGATTATATTTTTTGTGGTCTATTTAAACTTCTAGCATACTTTGGTTGTTTAGCTAAGTTTGATGTACTTCTTAGTGCAAGGGTTTTCCCGGGTGGGGATCCCCTACTATTTCTTGGAGATCTTGTTTAAGAAATCTAAGAGGAGATTTAAGAGCTAAATTTTCCACTACCTGGTGTTGGACCAAGAATTTACCTTCAGAAAAAATGCAATCCCTTTATAAAACTGCGTTATTTATTAAGGTGTTCAGTGGGTGGGGTCAAACCCCCATTTTTGTGAGCTAGTTTCCCAAGAGAAGGATTAGCCTTTTCTCCGGAAAGATAGAGGGAGTATCTACAACCATTTATTTTCATGTTCAGCCATTTTTATGCAAATATTCAACTACACAACATGATTCAGCGACAGATCTGCAGCATTTCTTTCATGTATATCATTTCTGTCAAGAAACCCTTACTGGGTCTTCTTGGATTTGTATAAAAGAGATTAGCTCTCTGTTTTTATGCCTCAATGAGTAATATAATAAGAATATATGATTTCTCTCTCTATTTTATGAATTTTATCTCCATTATACTTCGCAGTCTCTTATGCAGCAATTTCTGTGTGTTGCAGTCTTGGGGTTTTAACAATTTTAAGTTGTTTTGAGCATGGGAGGCCTGTTTAACTAGGCTAAACTCATTTTTTTCTGAAAATATTTTGCATGCAAGTCAGATATTACATATTCTAAGGGACACAACCATTATTTTCCACTGTTATAACTCCATCTTCAGAAAATAACGTTTTTGGGGCCAACATTGTTGCTTTTCCCCACTTAGTGACATTGTATGAAGACATAGTTTTATGTTGTGATTTTTATATGAAGGCTATGTGTTTTAATACACTATATGAGTTTATTACTTACTTATCTCCAAATTTGGAATACCTTAGGGTATTCTTATTGTTGTAGAAAATCCCTATTTTGGGATATTAGAGTGGTATCAAAGCACCTTTCTTAGCTCAGCCTGTGTTCTTCATTATGGAGTCTTCTCATGGGGAGGATAGTATTAGAAAGGGAGGTCCAAACAAATCCTTGTTTTCTGGAGAAAATAAGTTCTCAAAACTTCTCTTTCCAAATTTGCAGGACAGAAGCAAGGGCATCAAAGAAATGAGGAGGGAAAAACATGAAGATCCCTCAATAAGATCTATTGGAGAGGAAGATTATAAGTCCTCATATTATAGATATGAGCACTCAACCATATCATCAGATCTACCACGTTCTATCAACAAATTCTTCATGAATAGGAATAAAGGAGAAGTGCTAAAGAAAGAGACTTGGAGAATATTTGCGGGAATATGAAGCTCAATATAAGGAGTTCAAAGATAACTTGAACTTCCAAGGCTTTTGCCAGATCAAGGAGGAAAGAAGCACAAGGAGAAATTAGCATGGTGTAGGTATATTCTTCCTTTCTACTTGTCATGGATCTCCTAAATGTCTAGCTAAAGTTTGGGTGGAGGAGCTAGAAAACTTTGTGCAACAACATCAAGTTTCAGAAATTGAAGCCATCAAAGTAGCAGCGTTGTATTTTAAGGGTAAGGCCTATGCTTGGTGGCTGTTTGAATCCTTTTCCTTAAAGAATGAAAATACATCTACTTATGCAAGGTTCATTAAAATATTAGTAGAGAGGTTTGATGAAACTTTATGTGAAACATCTTCTATCGGAACTATCAAACCATGTCAAACAAAGCTTTTGCATGAATTGGGAGGGTCTATAAATCCAAATCCATTTATGAAAACCATTGAAAAGGAGGTGAGCTTGTTTGATACTTTGACAAGGGCAGGATCTCATTTGGATGAAAGAATTTCTTCTCAAAAGGGAGACATGAAGATTCCTTCTTCAAAACAAGACCAACATCTAAGGTTTGTTATTGAAGATGAGGCAACTTCAACTATTGAAGAGGAGAAAGGGAAGGAAGGGGATGATAACACAGTCATGACAAGACCACCTCAAGTACCTCATGAAGAGGAGGATGGAGCACTTGCTGCAAGAAGAGAAACTCTTGCAATCTTGCAAGGAGTTCCAAAAGGCCTCACACATAGAGCTCTTGGCACAACACATGAGCAGCATGTACCATCATTGTCAAATGATGAGATCTTGAGGATAGAAGGAAGAAAAGAGGAGGAGGAGCATCAAAAAATGAAGAGAATATATCCTTCTTTGTTTCAAATTTTGAAAGAAAAAAGAAGGAAAGAGGACCTATGCAATAAATATAGGGGAAAATCTGTCCACCTACATCCACATCCTACTCTATGCCTTGATGCCTCTTTGCAAGGAGGCATTCCACCAGGAAGACCTCCTGATTGGAGGAAAAATCAAGTGTTCTCTCAAATATGGGTAGCATTTGCATTCTTGGCTAAGGAAGGAGCCTTGGGAGAAGCTAGCACAGTGCAGAGAATCTCTCATGAATTCATAAGAGAGGTAAGCAATTTTCTGAAACAGACATTGCAATCTCCCACTCAGTTATCTGCGTTGAGAAAGGAGAAATATGAAATCTATGGTGGCATGGAAATGAGGACACATAAAAACTCCATATCTTTGGTGTAGCCCATGGTATATTCATTCACAAAAGAGATTTCTAAACATGACAAGAGGATGTTAACACTCTTGCATGCATGGGCCAAATTAAGGAAGTATTGGAAGACAAGGACTTTCCAAGGGGAGGTTGATTTCCATCTGCTTCAATCTTGTCTTGAGCAAAATCAGTAGCAAAAGGAAGCTTATAGTACTCCAACATGTGATTTTGACATCAAGCATATCAAAGAGGAAGAACATAGCTCTTGGGAAGAGTTATCATCCATATCTCCTTACTCGTTGAATGTGAGAGGGAACTCACCCATGATTTACCTCACTAATGAAAAACAAGTGTATAGGAGGAGTTGTATTTTAGAATATTATGATGTATTTCCTATATTCTTGTATTTTTATAATATTAACTTGCAGGGATTTTCTCCAAGAAGGAGCACTATTTATGATGAGCTTCATGGGCCACTCAAGGCCATGAACTATGGGGATGTTGGTCATTACTTGAAGGGTCTTGGAAAGATGAAACACTATTCATGGTGTGAACTCTTTTCACCCACTATTATGCACCTTCTCCAAACATGCAAGAAGGAAGGATCAGAAAACCAGTGTTGGGGAAGGCACTTGTCATCTTCTATTCTATGGCAGCTAAAAGTAAAACTGCACTGGTTGCACATGAGAAATCATTTTCCTTCTCCTTTATTATATATGGATGCTAGCATGATTCTAATCATGATACCATCTGCTGGAAATTTTCTTCCTTTTGGGGACATGATTGGAGGAGAGATACATTTGTGGAATGTGTCCTTGGGGAAAGAGATTTCCCACTTTGATTGTACCACATGTTCTAAGGGGAGCTTGGGAAACCATATGGCCACTATAGTACATCATTTATTTCCTCATGATGTGGACCATATGATTCGGTGGAGCACTTAGGACATGCCTCTCATGAGCTATTGGGAGGGGATTTACTATGGATTGCCAAGCTGGAAGGAAATTCATTTCATTTGGATGATAGCATGGGGGTGGGAGTCCTCCATTGATGGTGAAATTCCCCACGATGACCATCACTTTTATCTTGAGAAGGTCACGGGTCAGCAAGAAGGTTTCCATATGTACCTTCCCTTCTTTCATAATGAGAGCCATTTGGTTTATCCACCAAAGGCCAACTTGCACACTTGGGAGGAACCAGTGAGAAATGAATTTTTTGCAGAAATTTTGAAGCAATGGTGGAGACTATTGGATGAGGAGGCCACAAGAGAAGGAGGGGAGATTTTGCAGCACTCACCTTATTAGTTGCTTGAGGACAAGCAACATTTTGGAGGGGAGGACTGTAATATTCCCATTTAGCCCAAGCTAATGGGAATATTATATTTTTTCTTGTTTTGTTTTGCATTTCATGTTGATGAATAAAATGTAAAGGAGGACATGTAAAACTCCTGAAAATAACAAAATAAATCAATGCCCGAAGTGAACATGGCTAAATCCGGGCCATTTTATAAAACACACTTGAGTGTGAAAGAGGTTGATCACTTGACCAAGTCAACCATGACCATATCTATAGTGCAGTCTAGATGCATTGAACCTCCTTGAGGGACAACGCAGTTCTAGAAGGAGATTCTACATGTGAAAGGAGCTGGATTGATGAAGTGGTTTAGGGTTTGACAAAGCCCCTCAACTATATAATGGAATAGATGGAAAGAAAAGGGGTTATATTGTAGATTATATTTTATGTGGTATGTTTATACTTCTGGCATACTTTGGCTATTTAGCTAAGTTTGTTGCACTGCTTAGTGCTAGGGTTTTCCTGGGTGGGGATCCCCTACTCTTTCTTGGAGATCTTGTCTAAGAAATCTAAGAGGAGATTTTAGAGCTGCATTTTCCACTACCTAGTGCTGTATCAAGCATTTACCTTCAGAAAAAATGCATTCCCTTCAGAAAATTGTGTTATTTCTTAAGGTGTGTAGTGGGACGGGTCAAACCCCCATTTTTGTGAGCTAGTTTCCCAAGAGAAGGATCAGCCTTTTCTCCGGAAAGCTAGAGGGAGTATCTACATCCATTTATTTGCATGTTCAGCCATTTTTATGCAGAGCTTCAGCTACACTGTGTGATTCAGCCACATATCTACGGTAGTTCTTTCATGTATATCATTTCTATCAAGAAACCCTTGCCGGGTCTTCTTGGATCTATATAAAAGAGATTAGCTCTCTGTTTTTATGCCTCACTGAGTAATCTAATAAGAAGATCTGATTTCTCTCTCTATTTTCTAAATTTTATCTCCATTAGACTGCGCAGTCTCTTATGCAGCAATTTTTGTGTGTTGCAATCTTGGGGTTTTAACAATTTTAAGTTGTTTTGAGCATGGGAGGCCTGTTTAACTAGGCTAAGGAATTTTTTTCTGAAAATATTTTTCATACAAGTCATATATTACATATACTAAGGGAAAAAATCGTTATTTTCCACTGTTATAACTCCATCTTTAGAAAATGACGTTTTTGGGGCCAATATTGCTGCGTTTCCCCACTTAGTGACATTGTATGAAGACATAGTTTAATGTTGTGATTTTTATATGATTTCTATGTGTTTTAATACACTATATGAGTTGATTAATTGCTTCTCTCCAAATTTGGAATACCTTAGGGTATTTTTATTGTTGTAGAAAATCCCTATTTTGGGATATTACATGCTAAACAACATTATCCTCAGCTAAACAGCAGAGAATGATATATGTCTAAACAGAAAATATATTTAGAAATATGCACAATCAACAACCTTCTTCTGTTGTCCTCCTCTTCCTTTTATAGGATGAAAGTCTTGTCAAACCTTAAACCATCTCAATGATTTAGCTGCATTCACATGGGAAGCCTCTAGCTAAAACTGCGTTGTGCCTCTAGGAGATTTATTGTATCTAGACAACTCTGTTGATTTGGTCCTAGTTGACTTGGTCAAGTGCTCCAGTCTCTTTCACATCTAAGTGTGCTTATGTAAATAGCCTAGATTTTTCCATGTTCACATGTGGGATTGATTTATTTTGCTGATTAGGAGTTTTATTGATCCTCCTTTACATTTTTATTCATGAAACAAAACCTTGAAACAAAATTGTATATTCCAATTAGCTTGGGCTAATTGGGAATATTACAGTCCTCCCCTCCAAAAATTTTCTTGTCCTCAAGAAAATAATTGGGTGAGTGCTGCAACACTTCTCCTTCTTTATGGGTGACACCATCAAGGATCAAGCTTTCCTCATAAGCTAGGTGTTCACCAATCCAAGCCTCCATGAATTGTTCCTCCAAAGTCATCATGAGATGTACAAAATCCATCCCACAAGGAGTCAAGAACTCAATAGAAACAAACATGGTTGGTCCAATACTCTCTCTAAATCATGTCGCATAAGGTAGATAGAGAGTTTCCATCCCATGTGGTACATAAAAACTGCCCATACTCCCTCCATACAATCCCATGAAAAGTACAACTATATCATCCAAGTATGGAAGCATAATTACATATACATAAACAGAAATTTGAGCATGAGGAGGTGGGTCAAAGTCCCACATATGGTGCCAGCACAGTGCATCTCCTACCTACTTCAAATCAAGGTACGGTAAGTGGCTTCCCCACCACTTACTTTCTGCACAAGTTATCTCACCATGGCTGAAAATGTGAGATATGTTTGGTGCCTTTGGGAAGCACCCATCATGAAAAATAATCTCCCTTTGCACAATAAGGGGGTGGCCAAATTTAGAAATTGCAGTGGCCCAATGTTTGCCATGAAATTTACATGATACAAAACTCCTCCTGGGAGTCGTGGCCTGCAAAAATATGGTGAAAGAATGTGTCAAATCAAAAAATGAAGCTTGCATTACATGATCAGATTTTTCACCATCAATGTTTCTTCTATACATGGAATTGTGCACAAATTTTTCTCCCTTTTCAAGAGAAGTAAGAAATGAATGGAATGACTCTTGCATAGATTATTTTGGCTGCCCCAACTCCACATAGCTCTTGCATTCTATAAAATGTTGATTTAGCTCTCCTCCAAAGACTTCCCATTCAAAGCATCTCATGATAGTGTTGTAGATCTCCATAGAATAGGTAGGGCTAAAATAGAACTTTTTGAAGGCCCTTTGTAGCATCCTCTCCTTGAGCTTGGAGGCTCTAGGTAAGAATATCCTATCATGATGATAGATGACTCCCTCATGGAATATATAGCCCCATTCATGCAGCTGGTCATCAAGCATCATACAAGTGTAAATATATTTGGAATAATCCACCAACAGCTGGGATTTCCAATATAGATCTACACTCCCCAACAAAGATAGTGTTGATGATGCATCAATAGGAATGCCTGCCATGTTTTTTATCTCTTCTTTGAAATTTCTTATGCCAAAGGTACAAGTAGGAAGGACATACCTTCCCTTCTTCTCCTCCCACGGTGTAGAATCAGGAATGGAGGATGGTGAGGATGATGAGAGAGGAAAATCTCCCTCCTTCTTGTGCTTGCCCAAGCCTTCCAATGCTACAGTTGTGTATTCTAATGCTCCCATCCCTTCTGGATCTGATTTTGGAACATCGAGTAGTGAGATATCTCTCACTAAAACTGAATCAGGTGGCCTCCCAGGTGGTTTTCCACTAGATGAGAGTGTCCCTTGCAGAAATATCATGAACATGAGAGAAGGGATAGTGAGGTCCTTGCTTCCACTGCACAAATCCATCTATTTTTTTTGTGTGGAAGTGTTGTGTGAGGGGTAAGTATGCATGCCATTGATTATTTGAATTGCACCACTCTTCTTGTCCACCCATTCCATTTGTAAATCCTCCCAATCAGTGGTGACTTTTCCAAATGTAATCAACCATTGAACACCCAAAATAACATTGGTGTCTGGTATGTCAACTACAAAGAAGTGATCCACCAAAGTGTAGGATCCCATGGTGACTGAAAGTGATGGAACATAATGCATGCATTGCATTGTTCTATCTCTTGGGACCAAAACAGAGAACCCCTCAAAAGTATTAGTGGGTATTTCCCTCCTTTGCACAAGATGGGCATCAATGAAATTGTGGCTATCCCCACTGTCAATCAATAAAGAAACCCTCTGATTCATGATTGACACTTGAACTCTTAAGTTCAAGTACTTAGGTACTCCCCTCAAGGATGCAAGAGTTCCTCCAATAGGAGAAAATGCTCCATTCTCATCTCCTGAAGGTGTTGGATCTCCTCCAACATTGTCAACGGTGCGAGCCCTCCTTGGCTCATCATCTTCATATTCTTCAAGATATGAGAAGACCTCTATATAATGTGCTTTACCAGCAGCACACTTATGTCCAGGTACCCATGGTTCTTGGAAAGTGAAGCATAGCTTCCTCCTTCTTATATATTTCCGGACTTCATCATCAAGAGACTTCTTGTATGAGCTCTCCTTTGAAGGAGCAGCTTTCTCTTCCTTTCCTTTAGAAGGAAAAGAGGGCATATTCTGAAATTTTGCCTTTTCTTTTGGCAAGGCATCTTGAAGATCTCTAGCCCTCTCAATGGCATCATGCAAGGTGATGAGCTTTGTATATTTAACCAACCCATGCAGAGGTTCATCCAAGCCATTGATGAACATGTACACCCTCCTTCCTGTAGACAAATCAGGAACCATAACAGATAATCTCAGAAATTCAGAGATATAAGACTCTGCATTACCTAACTGCTTCAAATTTGCAAGGCTCATGAAAGGTGCTTCTGGATCATTTCTGTCAAACCTCTCCACCAGACTTCTAGGGAACTCAGAATAGGCAGTCACATTGGTGTGGCCCAATGTAGACAACCAATGGAACCACCAGTTGTGTGCTTCACCTTCAAAGTGCAGCGCTGCAATCTTGATAGCTTCCATCTCAGGGAATTTGTTCAATTGAAAGTAGATATCCAGATTTTCTAGCCATGCTTTGGTAGAACTAGTGGATGACCCATCAAATTTGCATAAAAATAATCTACCCATAGAGTGATTTCGATCATGATTCTGAGTGAATCCACCATCTCTATACTGATGCCTTGGTCTTCTTTTGTCCTTGAGGTGAAAAAACTCTTGAAAAATCAAGTGGTCCTTGAATATCTGATTCTAAGACTCATATTCTTCAAATTAGTCTTCAAGGGATGCTTTCTCATGAGGCCCCTCATTCTCCATAGCCAAGAAAGTAGGCATAGTAGAGCATTGTGGAGCTTGTGGCTAGTTCACTGGTTGATCATTCCAGTGGTGAGATATGCCAGAGCTTTCCCCAGGATGAAATCTCCTAGGATATTCCTTGATCCTGTCCATTCTCATCTCTTTGATCTCTCTAGAAATATCTTGCATGGATTTTAGAAGAGTTTTTGCAAACTCCTTCCCATCTTCATCACTTCCAGATTCAGGGGCTTTTCCCTTGTATTTGTCATCATTGGTGTAATCAAAATTATTTTGTCTTATTCTCAGGTACCTATTTTTTCTATCATTTAGGTTCCCCTCTTCTTCTAAATACATCTTGGCTCTTCAGGAAAGAAAATCATAGGCTATGCCAAGATGGCTGCTCCGATACCACTGTAATATCCTAAAATGGGAATGCTCAGAAATACCTGCTAGAATAACGCACTTTTCATAAGTATGTGCACTGAAATGAGTTTTCAGCCCTTGGATCCCTTATATCTGGATATCTAGCATCTAATTCCAAGAGGGGATTAAAAAAAAATCAAACTAGGGGTGGTAAACATACCTCCCACACTTAGTATGGCTGAAAAACACCCAAGAATGGGGCTGTAGCAATATGCAACAATACTGTAAGAAAATAATGCAGTTTTGAGAGCATGAGAAGGAGACCAATAAGAGGGATCAAATTTCATATATACAGCAATAAATCAGATCCATAATGAGGCCCTTACAGTATACAACAGAGTGTAGAAGACAAGAATAGAAGAAATTCATCCAGAAAGAGGGTTGCAACACATGTATTGACTGCAAAAAAGCTTGACAATGTTATTTATAAGAGTTGCAGCAGCTATATATTACACTCCAGATCTAGAGAATATATTTGTATAAAATATTAGATCTATTTCAGATCTGTACACTAGAAAGGCTCCTTTACAAGATCCCCTTGGGGTTTTGATCAAATCATGCAACACAGAGAGTAGATCTGAGATCTAAAGTAGCAAATCTGCAGTAGTATTCAGAAATTTCTGAAGATGTTTACAATAGAAGAAAATCAGATATGTATAGAACATGGATCAGCAATCTAATCCATGGATCACCATAGTGAAGGGAAAAACCCCAGCACCAGAGGTCTCTCCTCAAAAAGTGGGTCAAAACACCCTGCAACTTCCTTCTTGCAAATAACGCAGTCTTGGAAGGGAAACTACGTTGTAGGTTGAAGCACTGGGTTGGCATGATGCCAAGATCTAAAATATTAGCTCCAAAGGTTTAGAACTCTCTTTCCCATGGGATAGAAGAATTTCCCAGTGAAAAGAGGCCCTGCAATGGCCTAAATCTGAGCAGATCTAGCCTCCAATAGATGTAGCTTGCAAGGACAACCAAATGCTCAACAGGATTTTCGTTGTAGTTGGAATATGAGCTTGGCCAAATTCCTGATAGTGGATTAGATCAGCAAGACTCTTCCAAGAACTCCTCAATGGAAGAGGTGGGATTCCTGAACAGGAACACCCTACTGCGAAACAACACTATCCTCAGCTAAACAGCAGAGAATGATATATGTCTAAACAGATAATATATTTAGAAATATGCATAATCAACAACCTTCTTCTGTTTTCCTCCTCTTCCTTTTATAGGATGAAAGTCTTGTCAAACCCTAAACCATCTCAATGATTTAGCTACATTCACATGAGAAGCCTCCAACTAAAACTGTGATGTGCCTCTAGGAGATTCACTGCATCTAGATAGCGTTGTTGATTTGGTCCTGGTTGACTTGTTCAAGTGCTCCAGTCTCTTTCACACCTAAGTGTGCTTATGTAAATAGCCCAGATTTGTCCATGTTCACATGTGGCATTGATTTATTTTTCTGATTAGGAGTTTTATTGATCCTCCTTTACATTTTTATTCATGAAACAAAACATTGAAACAAAATTGTATATTCCTATTAACTTGGGCTATTTGGGAATATTACAATGCTCCACTGAGGTGGTTGAGGAACATACTATTGGAAGGGTTGATTTATAAGCTGAGGGTGATATGGAGGGAAATAAGGCGAGGTAGGAGGTGTATTCCATGATGGAGGAGTGGAGGTATAGAAAGAATGCATAGGTTCATTCTGGTTTGCATGGTAGTAGGAGTACGGTGCACCGTTCATGCATTGATGATATGACCGAGGCCGTTGAGGCATCCCCTGATTTATGAAACAAATTTTCTCTGGTCCTCCTTCCCCACCTTCATATACAAATTTGAGACCATGTAAGGAGGGACATTTAGCTGTGGCATGATTCTCTTCACATATTAAGCAAACCTCCATGGCATTTAGTGGGCATTCATTTCAAGGGTGTTTTATGGTACATCAAGGGAATAAGATAGCTAAGGCCCTCTCTCCTTCCTCTTGTTTCCTATTGATATGCATTGTGTCCATTTGCAAATCAAAGGTTTGTAGCATCTCAATTTTGAATTCCTCTAACATGTTTCAAATCTCGTGCTTGACGGAGGTGGAAGAGGAGTGGGTGTTGGTCATGCTTTGGCTACCTCTACCTTTCTTCCTAGATTCCCTATAGTGGTTTCTAATTGCAGTATTGATGTCCTCATAAGGTAGATGGTAGATATATCCTCCAGAAAACATATTTAGGGTTTTTATCACCTCTTCCATAATCCCTCAGAGAAGTAACAATTTGAATGATCCAAGATCAAGGGTGCAATTGGCTCTTTTATATATCATTTGGAATATTTATTCACAACCCTCCAGGGATTCATCAGGTCCCGGAGTCATCCTAATATCTCTTCTTTTGTCTCTTTGGACCCACAATAGTCTCTATATTTTTTGTTGAAGGGTTCTTTCATATGTGCCCAGGTAGTGATATTTTTCCCAGGAAAACCCATGAACCAGGGCAAGGATGCATCCTTGAGGGTGGATGGGAACAATTTCATCATTTGGTCACCTGAGGCATAGTCATAAGTCCTATAGACAACAATAAACTCGATCATGAAGGTATTAGGATCCTCATAAGTAATTCCATGGAAATGTGGAAGGGCTAAGGGACTAATGTTCATCATTCTAGTTTCTCCATCATTTTCTCTAATGGTAAATACTCCCTATAAATGGCCCTAGTTTCAGTGATGGCTTGAATTATTGAGGCAGGTTCCTCGAGTGAAGAAATTTTCTCTCTTTCCCCAATAGTTTCTTCAAATTTTTCATGTGGTTCATTTATAGGGTGTTCTACCTCACAGTCACTGAAGAAGAGTGAAGGGTGACTGTGTGGGGATGTGGTGGTTTTTGGTAAGAATTTTCCATGGTTTTCCCTACTCATACGAGGCATAAAATTCAAATTGTTTTTGTTTTTTTCAATATTTTGGAATTGAACGTAAAACAGAAAGAAGAAAATAATTCTTAAGAAAAAAAAACATCTACTTATACACCTCCCAAAAAACAGCGCCAAAAAGTGGTGAGCCGTTGTATTGCACCAAGAGTACTGCAACTCCTAGAGGCTACTCAACTTTACTTTATCAACCTAGGGTTCATACAAACTTGGAGGTGACAATGCTATATGCACAAAAAATGAGATCTACTCATGCCATCCTCATCTTACTTCTACAATGAGGTGCTAGTGACTAGGGTTACTCTAGGAAAGGAAGTTTGTCACACTTCTAAATGAAATCTAAGATTGGAAATAGATCATAACCATTACTATGTTAACATGGAAATAAAATACTCTAGATCACACTGATTCATCTAACTATTGTATACTTTTTCAAGAAAGAAATATTCACACTTATAATAAGGCAAGAAAAGGAAATTACACTAAGTGACATTCATAGTCTAGATTACTAAATTGAATTGCAGAAAAGAAAACTAATCTAGAGAACACATGTTGAATCAATTACTAGATAAGTCATATCTAACTTATTCTTAACTATTGTGTTTAATGATGCATCTTGTAATGGACTAATCACACTCTAAAATGGATTTGTTTTGCAGCAAAATATGGAGGTGCTTTGGTGGTCTAAGAGGGTCCCTGGATCAAAGCTTCAGGACCAAAGGTCTATTGGTGGCTTGGCTAGGCTCAAGTGAGGTGGAAGAATGATGTTGGGTTGAAAGAGAGGGTGTTTGGCAGTGCTACAGGAAGTTGCTACAGGATTTTCTATAGTGCTACAGGATGTCCTGAAAAGCTACAGGAAACAAGCCGAGAGAAGTTGGAGGCCAGAAATTGTGAGAAGAATTTTAGGAGAGGTGGGGGAAAGGTGGATCTTGGTAGATGAATGATAACTAAACCCTTTTCCAAGCTCATAGTTTCACCCGCAAGGTTTCTCTCACTGATGTAATGGTGACCAAAAAAACAGGGTTTTATGTGACTTGGATGGAAGGTATCTAATGAAGGGTGAAGATTCAAGATGATGGTGCTGAAGGGGTCCTTCTCTGTTGCTCTATCCAAACCTGAAATCAAGAATTTTTTTCATGTATTCATCATTGACAAGCTTATCATAACAATGGTGGAAAATATGACTTGAATTTAGATAAATATACCTATGCAATTGAAACAAAAATATACCTATAAACCTACAACATGTTCATGATAAGAAAAGTAAAAAATATATAACTTTTCCAATAAATCATAAACAGAAAATATATTTGGTCTGTGGTGGAGGCTTAGTAGACGTTTTTAATGTTTTCTATGCTACCAAATAGGCAATGAAAGAGATCAACTATTGAAACATAAAAGAAATGCACATGTACACAAGAGATACTGAGGCCAATAGATTGTGCCCTAATCCACAAGCTCATCTCACTAAAATAAAATCAGTGGAAAAGAAACCAAATTCTCATCTTATTTCATAACCAGTATTTTACATGAACAATGAAAGTCAGGAATGTCTAATACAAAAGCCAAGAGTGCTCTAGTAGCATCCAAAATTTGAATCCTAGTGAGATCTTGCACTGGCCCATTTATCCTAGAGGGTATCTACCAAAAGCTCCGTAAAAATTAGGTATTTGTTCCCTTGGAACTCAAAATAAGTGGAGCTTGGCTCCCTTTGATCATTCAATTTCTTGGTTTCCTCTAATTTCGAGTTGTTTGAGGATAATCTTGAAGAGATATTGGTTTCCTTTAGGAGTTAAGAAGGTGGTAAACCTACCTACAACTACTCCTTGTTGTCTACTATGAGCCCTAAGTATGCCATATTTCTCAAAAATGGCATTATTCCCTTAATTTCTTGAATTTAAACCATATTAGGCCTTGAATCATGAAAACCCTTAATACACCATTCTTATTAAGAAAAATATGACAAAATGAAATTAAATGTGTGAGAGAGAGAATAATTAAGCTAAAAATGTGACATTTAACTCAGAATATACCGAATGATGGTGCTCATCAGAACTTATCATGGATTTCATATCCTATTAAATCGTTCTAAAGGAAATGGAAGAAATTTGAATGGATAGAGAAATGTGAAACAAGTTTCAAGTAGTTGAAGCATTTGCTTACAAATGGTCTAGTTCTAAATATTGCAGATCTGGATAAAGAGTTTGTGTTGTGTACAAATTCTTTCAAAAGAGGACTTGGTGGAGTCTTGATGCAGGAAGGATAGGTAGTATGTTATGATTCAAGGAAACTGAATGAGCACCAGAAGAATTATGTGATGCATGATATTTAGTTGGCAGCAACCGTCCATGCTTTGATTTTGTGGATGAACTATCTCATTGGAATATGATTCATCTTGATGAGTGATCATAGTGAATTAAGATACTTATTTGACCAACCTAATCTGAATTTCAGGCAAGCTAGGTGGTTGGTTAGCCACACTCAATGAGTTTGACTTCAGGATCAAGTACATTAAGGGAAACTAGAACAGGGTTGTATATGCTCTAAGTAGAATAGTACAGTTAAATCACATAGTAGCTATGAGTTCATATGGGACATATTTACAAGATCAGATCTTACAGGAAGGATAGCAGGATGATAGGTATAGGGAGCTTAAGCATAGGTTACAAAAAAATGTACAGGTGAACAGGAAGTGGACTATCATCTCATGGCAGATGGTTTGGTAAGATTTAGGGACATGATATATGTGCCAAACAAAACTAATCTCAAGAAGATTATCTTGCGGAAATTTCATGTCAATCCCTATTCAGGTCACCCGGTATATAAGAAGATGTTGAAAAAGGTTAATACGTTATACCATTGGCTGAATAAGAAATAGTTGAAAGAGTTTTTTGTGAGATGTTTGGATTGTCAACAATTAAAAGAAAAGTGAAAGCATCCAGGTGGTTTACTACATCTGAATCTAATTCTAGAGTGGAAGTGGGAGGTCATTGGATATCTAGATAGCATGATTCTATCATGGTTATGGTTGAAAGGTTGACCACGATAGCTTACTTCATTCCAATAAATTCTACTCATTCATCTAGTGAGGTAGCACAAGTTTTCATTATAGATATAGTGAGGTTACTTGGTATTCCCTAGAATATTATGTCAGAAAGAGATGCCAAGTTCACTTCTAGGTTCCAGAAAGACTTATTTGTAGGTTTAGGTATAGAGTTGGCCTTCAGTACAACTTATCATCTGCAAACATATGGACATATAGTGAGGGTCAATAGTATTTTAGAAGACATGTTGAGAATGTATGTTATGCAACAGTAGCAGAAGTGGGAGGAGTATCTTCCACTATTAGAGTTTGATTACAACAACGAGTATCATGAATATTTGAGGATGAATCTGTTTGAGTCACTTCATGGGAGGAGTTGTAATACTCTTATCAATTGGAGTGATCCAATGAATAGGCTATTGATAGGACCGGGCATGTTGGAAGAGATGGAAGAAATGCAGGTTATCGAGAATAATTTAAAGGCATCATAAGACAGACAGAAAAGTTATGTAGATTAGCACATGGTGTTTAAGGAGTTTCAATTTGGATAATAAGTGTAATTGTGCATGAATACAAAGAAGAGATCCTTGAGTATTGGGTCATGTGCGAATCTGGAATCTCGGTATTGCAAGTATTTCAATATTCTTGAGAGGATTTTACCAATGGCTTACCAACTTGCACTACCTCTAACAGTTAAATTCCATGTTGTTTTCCATGTTTCATTCCTTAAGAAGTATGTGAAAGATGTTAATCGTGCCATTTACTGGTCTGTATTGAAGGTGGATCCAAAAGGAGAATTCCATCTGGAACCTCGGTGCATTTTTCAGCAAAATATATTCATTCTCTGGAATCAACCAATAAAGCAAGTTGAAGTGCATTAGAAGAACTTTAGGTCTGATTAAGCTACATGGGAGATGGTTGAACATATGTGGTCTATGTATCTTTCTCTATTTTTTGGTTGAGTGAATGTCTTTTGGTATATTTTTTGGTTTTGTGTTTTGATTATGTTTATATATGCATATATATGATGTAAATATTACATCAATTTTTTTTATAAGGCTCCAATAAGCGGTATGGTTGTCAGGTTGTTATGGGTGTCATGTTGGTTTTTCTTTTAGCACATTTTTCATGTAATTACTAAATCGAGCTAAGTTATAAAGCTCCATGAGAAGTATGTTTTGGTTTTCAATGGTTCTATGATTATAGATGTCATTGAAAACCAATGACGATGTTCCCCTAAGGGGGAGGGTTTTGTAACAACCCTGATTAAAAATCCATGTAATAAAGTAATAAATGAAAAATAAGACCAAGTTCATGATACACGTATTCCAAATTGAATGTTTGGAAAAGTATAGTAGTGGGTGTTAATTTGGTTTATTATGTCTAAGGAAATTGGAAAAGGCAATGGAAAAGGCTTTGAAAGGAAAAGAGGCATTACTTGGCATTTTATTTATGAAATAAATGAAATTAGGAGAAAAGGAAGGTGAAAGGTCACAAGTTGCATGTGAGGAGGAAATTGGAGGAAAATAGTTGAAATTGAAGAAAAAATAGGACTCATTAATAAAAATGCTTATGAGAATCATTTCACAACATTTTTTTCAGTTTTAGCTTGGAGATCTCTCTCTCTCTCTTCTCTTTATTCTTTCATACTCTTGCACACTTGGAGCATTATTCGAGAACTCTAGGATTGGATAAAGGGATGAAAAGGAAGGACAAGAAAGCAAAGGAAAGAAAATATCAAGAAAGGCAGAGTTGGATCAAGCAACTACAATGGGATTACTTGCAGTTATCGAGTTCCATGTATGATTTCCTTGCTAGATTTGGCATTCATGGTATATGCATGTGTGTATTTGGTTCTCTTGTTATCATTGGCATGTGTTTTTCCAAGTGTGATAGTGGTTTTCAACCTTGCCTTGCCATTTTCAAATAGCCATGGTGTGATGGGGTTCTTTCATTTAGTTGAACTACATTTCAAGATGGTTTTGGAACTGGGTGAGGTGGCCTTGGGAAAATTCCTGAGGGCCTAGGAATCCCTTGACCAGTAATGGTGGGATACACTAAAAAGACTAAGGGTGGAGATAGGAAAAACTCTCAAGCTATTGGTGAATAAATATGGAGAAATCCATGCTTGTTTATGGCCTAGTGATCCTTTGACTGGTTTTGGCAATATTGTGGTAAAGCATGGTAGTATATGTTTATTGTTTGGCCTAGGAATCCCTTGACTGGTAATGGCGTGATTGTGGTAGAGCTTGATTGTATAGATGAGGGTTTCGAGCATAGAAATTCCTTAACTTGTAATGGCAGGATATGAGGTAAATCCTAATGAAACCCTGGTTGTTTTGTTTTGAGTCTCACATTCATGCTTGGTATATCGCATGAGGGTGATTGGTTGAAAGAAATATTTGGTTCAACCCAATATATGGTCAGACGGTACGTGGAAGTCCTTGACTTGGTTGGATTTTTATGTTAATCAGAGCTCTATTCCTCTTGTATTTCATGAGTATGTATACTTATTATTATATGGCTTTGATGGTTGTTCAATCACTACTATTATTTTGGTTATATGCCACGGTTATAAGCATGATTTTATGATAGACTTTAGTTATGGATCTCATCATGTTTTTATTATTAAATTAATGGTTAATGAATGTATAACTTAATAGATGATAATGTAGCTATGGTGAAAGGGAATCAGAGCTTCTTGGTGATTCTTAGATAAGTATGAGATCCTTATGTTCATATATGTAATTATGACCTATAGATTACATGTTCTAAATGTGTTTGACGAAATTTATGCCATGGCTAGACCTGGTTATGTCAAATTATTTTATAATTTTTATATGGAAGTATTTTTTATTTGTGCCTTTCATTGTTCTGGAAAGTTTCATTAAGTTATGAGAAGTGGTCTACAGACTAGCCCTGAAAAAGTGTCTCATATATCATAGTCACAACCATAGATCTGGATGAAAAATACTGCAAACGCTCCCTTGCAGGCTTATGCATGCGACTGGAGGGTTACAATCAAAATTTTCCAGTGTTTTTCCAATGTCTAGGAGTCTAGGACATTGAATTTCATAGTCAAATTTACGGTCAAAATTTTGCAGTGTTGTTGGCTTGAGGGGTCCTGACCTAGGTTTGGAGTTTATGGATAACCCAAAAAACCCTTCAACTACTGGCCCTTTCAAAAATGATCTGCTTGCGCAGACCAAAATCTCACCCGAAGCAGTATGGGGAGGTGCTAGAACCAAGTTTCCGTACCCTGAGAGAGAATTTAATGCATTAGGTGAATTCTGAGCTCTAAAATGGGCCTCCTGATGAAATTATATAATAATGATGGAAATAATAAAATAATATTTAATTACATCATCAAATTTTAGAGGGAAAAAATAAAAAACTAATTTTTCAATTCGTATTTTCAACTTATCTCCCAAAGTTTTTACTAAAATTTTGAGTGGGAGTACTCATTGGTCGAAAAATTTAATTCTTCATCCAAGGAGTACCCATGTTGCATAATTTTGATGGATCCTACTACATAAAAAATGAGAAATACATGAAAAACGTGATTCCCATTTGTTCTTGGATTAAACCAAGACCTGAATGAGTTCATATGTTTATTCATATATTTGAAAAGGTGTCAACTAAAAGGTACTCAAAAACCGATATGTTTAATCCAGTCTTCCTCAGCGCTCACTGGTTCAGTATACCTTTGACCTTCTATAGGATCCAGAGGAATGATGACCCTAACTCAATTGCTCTCAAATTCCATTCTCCTTTTCTTCAGATTGATAACGCCATCCATGTCAATAACCCAATCCAATCCTAACAGTGCAGGATAGGGATCATTATCATCTACAATATGTATGACTTCAAAATCTTCCAATACATTAACACCTTCTATATTGACCAAAACCTTTTACAATCTCCCGAATGGAAGGATCTTCTACTGGATAGCCATGCACAGTCAGATAGTGGACCATTCCAGCTTCGGTTCTCCCATGTGTTGTTGGGTTTGTAAAGGTAGAACATTAGCATCCTATCCAAAATCTAGAATGACTTGGTCTGTTTCATATGCACCGATCTGCGTTGTCAGACGCATCTCTCTACCTGTTCTCTACTTGTTATTATAGATTTAGTTGATGGTATGTTGCTCTACCAGAGGTTGTTCATTTTTTGCGCAATTATCTATTAATGAACAAAAAATTTATACATGCTTGTAAAAATGGCTTAATCTCTTCTCCTGTAGCTCCCTTCAGTGTTCTACCACTTGTTGAAGTATCTCCTTCTATGAATTATTTCCTTGCTTCGATAAAGGTTTCTTTTGCGCATTGAAGATTAAGGCCTCCTTTATTCTCAGGTGCTTTACGGTTCCATACATCTGAGGCTAGTTGCTTTCCCTTATCTTCATTGGTAGCCACACCACTCCTGGTTACCATCTTTGCACTATGATCTTCCTCTCGAGTCCCAGCGCAAACCATTTGTAGATTTTGTGTTGGAGTCTTTTTTTCCTGCATTTTAGCAATCAAGACAGGACAATATTCTATAACATGATTAGATTGTCTACATTACCTGCAGGATTGTCTTGTTGGATTCCAACATTTGCGTACATAATGACTAACATCACCATAGTTATAACAAGTCACTTTTCCTCTTCCTCTACCAGCTGATTCACCTCCTCGACCTCTTCCTTTTCCTTGGAATCCTCCATGCCCAGAAGGGGATCCTTGTGATGTAGGCTCAACCTGCATTCTATATATCTTTGATTTATCCAACATCATATTATATGTACGACAGTTCTTTTCATGATGCCATAATGACGAACAGAATTTACAAAACAACTACTTCAAATCAGGCTCATACTTTCCAATCCTTGGTGTTAGGTCCCTATATTACTATTTTAGTCCCTTATTATTATTAGTGTAGACCCCTTATTATTATTTTTGTACCCCTGTAACCCCCATATTGTTATTATTTTTCCCTTATATTATTATTGTTAGGTCGTCTAAGATTATATTGTGACCCCATAGACTCCTATATATAGAAGGAGATTTTGTCATTTGTATCATCCAAAAATTATTCATTTATGTAATGTAAAGGAGGTTTCCCCCTTGAAGTGGCTTATTTCTAAGTCGTTGATCTCTATTTTCTTCCATTTTTAGAGCTGGTTTCATAAAATTTGGTTTCAGAGCTTTGGATTCTAGGGTTTCGGTGCTCCAAACAGGTCATCATGGAATTTTTTCTATAACGTTTTTTCTACAAATGGTCAGACATTGAAATTTTTATTATGCAAAGCCAAAATCTTGAGGAACGTCATGTAAAAATTTCAGATCTTGGTCCACAATATTTTTGGAGATATGATCTGTGGAAGTTAGGGTTTTTGCAAGCTCCTAAATTTCATCTAAAAGAGGTGACCTTGAGAAAATCATCATAAATCTCTCTCTGAGCATCAGATTGGAATTCTATAAAAAATGGCTGAAAGTACATAGAATTTAGTTTCTTTTATATCAATTCCAAAGCTGAAGGAAGAACTAGTGACACGTGGCACGTCATACCAGTTTTCTCTACTGAACCAGTCCATAATTAGGTCATTGTGGGAGATTGGGCATAACTTTTCCTTGGAGTATCCAAATCAGGTCAGACCTATGGCATTTGAAATAAGATTCAGAGGGATACTATAGGACTAAATTTTAGATTTTGAAGATCTGAAATCACAGAGATATTTCAGTTTAAATATCAAGCTCCTCAAAAGAAAGAAAAAAGTGTGTATTTTTTTTTAAATTGCATAAGTCTTGTTTGAAAAATCAGTTTGAAGTGATTCCAAGGGCATATTTAAGCATGGATAGCAGTACTGGGTTCTAAAATTCCCCATTAAAAGAATTCAACACCCATTAAGCCCTCATAATACTCTACTATGACTCATGAAGATGAAGAAGTGCAACATGATATATTAAAAATACAAGAGCAAGTGCACCAAATTTCACTGTCGTAAAGAGCAACAAAAAATGAAATAGAATTTTTGATGAAAGGTGTGGAAGCTAAGATAGATGGTTTGAAGAAGAGCATGGAAGCTAATATGGATGGTTTGAAGAAAGGCATGGAAGCTAATATGGATGGTTTTAAGAATGGCACGGAAGACAAGATTGAAGAAAAAATGAAAGACAACATGGAAGACATGAAGAATGATATAAAAGCAGACATGAAAGGTTTGAATGAAGGTTTGACAATGTTGATACACGAAATTATTCCTAATTGTGAAAATATAGTAGAGTAAACTCATGATGAGAACAAAATAAATGTTAATCGTGATTTCATAAACTTGAATGTTGGATGGAAGACCCACCATATTCCAAATATTGATACGAGGAAGTTTGATGGCAAGGATCCCATCACATGGATACTACATATGGAGCAATAATTTGATCTCAATAATGTGCAAAAAACATAAAAGGTACACATTGTAACTTTATATTTAGAACAAAATACATTTGTATGGCATCGATGGCTTTTCTCTCGTAAAAATATTGTCACTTGGTCAATTTTTACAGAGGAAATGATAGCACATTATGAGGATACAAAGAGCAACACCTTCTTTATCCAATTGATAAATGTTAAAAAAAAAAGGGTTCAGTGGTGGAGAACATTGAGGACTTCCAAAAATTTAATATAAGGGTAACTGATATTCCAGAGGAACAGAGGATTGATGTCTTCATAGGGACTTTAAAGGATAACATCCAACATGAGGTTCGTGTTTGGGAACCTGATTCATTAGATAATGAATTCAGGTTGGCAAGAAAAATTGAATGTAAAATTATGGCAACAAGGAATCCTACCACTCAAATATATAAATATGGAAGTGTTGCTACTCCTAGACTTCCACAACCTACAAGGTTGACACCACAAAAATTAGAAGAAAAAAGAGAAAAAGGGCTTTGCTACAATTGTGATAGAAAATACACTAAAGGTCATAAGTGTGCTGAGAAGAAATTGTTTTACATAGATTGTAAAGAGGAGGAAGAAAATTAACAAGAAACTTCAAAAGAAGAGGATATATACAAGGAACCAACAATAGAGAAAGAATAAATGAGCCTGACCATATCGTGTAATGCATTGGCAGGAATTACCACTCCTCAAACTCTTAAGATAGAAGGACATATCAAGAAGAAAAGATTCGGGTAGTACCCATAATTTTATTCATTGTAAGGTAGCCAATGAATTGAATTACTTCCTATACCCAACACCAGAATGTCAAGTGATGGTTGCAAATGGAGGAACTATAAATTGCTCTGGAAAATGTCGCAATATCAAGCTAACCGTGGGGGAATATGTATTTAATAGTCCAATTATTTCCATTCCAATGGGAGGTGTTGATGTTGTACTAGGAGTACAATGGTTACAATCTTTGGGGACTGTAGATTTTAATATTCAAGAACTTTTCTTGAATTTTTTTTCGGAAGGAAACAAATTTGAATTACGGGCTATCGCAGGGAAGCCGGGAAAGATAATAAGCTCTAACGTCATGACAAAGCTTTTGAATAAATAAAATCAAGGCGTAATTACACAATTATGCTCACTAGAATTTCCAACATCAAAATCATATATTTCTCCATATCTCCAAAAAGTCTTGGACAGTCATTCCAAGGTGTCTGAAAATCCCAAAGGACTCCCACCTATTTGTGAGCATGATCATGCTATTCATTTGATTCCAGGAAGTGTTCCTCCAAACGTCAGGCCTTACAGATATCCTTATGTCCAAAAGAGCGAAATTGAACATATGATTGTCGAAATGTTAGAGGCTGGTATAATTCAACCTAGTCAAAGTTCTTTCTCTGCTCCAATAGTATTGGTGCACAAAAAGGATGGATCATGGTGCATGTGTCCAGACTATAGGGAGATCAATAAGCTCACTATTAAAGATAAATTTCCCAATCCTGTGATTGATGAATTATTGGATGAATTACATGGAGAAATTTATTTTACCAAGTTGGATCTTCGTTTAGGATATCATCAAATTAGAATGAAAATTGAAGATATTCTGAAAAAAAACATTTCAAACTCATGAGGGTCATTATGAATTTATAGTCATTCCTTTTGGACTTACCAATGCACCTTCTACATTTCAAGGGTTGATGAATTTCATTTTCAAACCCTTCCTTAGAAAATTTGTGTTAGTATTTTTTGATGATATACTAATCTACAACTGGTCTTGGAAGGATCATGTTCAACATGTTGACAGGGTGCTCAAACTACTAGAGGAGAAACAATTATATGCAAAAACCCCCAAATTTTTCTTTGGATTACAAGATGTGGAATATCTGGGTCATATTGTATCTCACAAGGGTATTAAGGTAGGCCCTAACAAAATTAAAGCCATTAAGGAATGGAAAGTCCCCACAACCATAAAGTAGTTGCAAGGATTTCTTAGGTTAACAGGGAATTATCGCAAGTTTTTTAAGAATTATGGGAGAATAGCAGCACCTCTAACAACATTATTGAAGAAAGATGCATTTTCGTGGACTCTTGAAGAAACTAAGGCCTCTAAACATCTTGAAGAGGCAATGTGCCTAGCACCGGTCTTAGCTGCGCCAGACTTCACAAAAACCTTTATTGTTGAATGTGATGCCTCAAGAAATGGAATTGGTGTTGTTTTAATGCAAGAAGGAAGACCCATTACTTTTGAAAGTCATCCAATCAAACGAAAGTAATTACATAAATCTATTTATGAGAAGGAAATTTTGGCAATACTACATGCACTAAAGAAATGGCAACCTTACCTAATGGGAAGACACTTCAAGGTAAAAACTGATCATGATAGTCTTAAACACTTTTTGTAACAAATAATATCTTCAGAAAAGCAACAAAAATGGGTCACAAAGATGTTGGGTTATGACTTTGAAATCATCTACAAAAAAGGGAAGCTAAATGTTGTTGCAGATGCACTCTCAAGAAATGATGAAGAGGTGGAAGCATTGCTTTGTGCCATTTCTATTATCCAACTAGATTGGAAAACCGAAGAAAGGGATGAATGGAAGAAGGACGAAGAATTTTGGACACTCATTCAAAATTTGCAGTAAGATCCAAGTACATTCGATACATTTAGTTGGAAAAATGATTCCTTATGGTACAAAGATCACTTATATCTTTGTAAGAATTCCCAACTAAAAAAAAAGATTCTTTTGGAATTGCACACTTCTCCTTTAGGAGGACACACAAGATTTTTAAAAACTTACCAGAGGGTGAAGAAATATTTTTTTTTAGATGGCCTTAAATTTGATGTTCAAAAATTTGTGGCGGAATTTTTGGTTTTCCAGCAAAATAAAGTTGAGACAATTAAAACCTCGGGTCTTCTACAACCTTTATCCATTCCAAGTCAACGTTGGGAGGAGATTTCAATGGATTTTATCACAGGTTTACCTAATTCCTAAGGAAGGAGTGTCATCATGGTGGTAATTGAAAGACTTACCAAGTATGCACACTTTTGTGCATTATCTCATCTATTTAAAGCAAGTACGGTTGCCACTGCATTTAAGGAAACAATTCAAAAGCTACATGGAAACCCAAATATTATTGTAAGCGACAAAGATCCCATTTTTACTGGAAATTTTTGGACGGAATTATTTTCTTCTTTGGGTACTCAACTAGCTCATAGCTCTTCTTATCATCCTCAGTCCGATGATCAAACTGAGATAGTGAAAAAATGTGTGGAAGGATATCTTCATTGTTTTGTATCTGATAAACAAACACAATGGGTCAAGTGGTTACCTGTGGCTAAATGGTGGTATAACACTTCCTTCCATATTGCAGCAAAAATGACCCCATTTATGAAACTTTATGGATATCATACATCGTCCATCACATCATCTTTAAGAGAAAATTCTAAGGTTCAAGCAGCGGAATATCACATTGAGCATCAACAACAAGTTCTCAAACTCTTAAAGGATAACCTAAATTTGGTGCAAAATTAAATTAAACAACAGGTAGATCAACATCGCAATGAGAGAAGTTTTGATGTAGGAGACTGGGTATTTTTACGGCTACAACCATACAAATAAATGTCCCTCAAGCAAGATAAGAAGGATAATAAATTATCGCCCAAGTACTATGGTCCTTACAAGGTGTTGCAAAAGATTGGTACTATGGCATACAAATTGGAGCTTCCTGCTTCTTTGCGAGTGCATCCAATCTTCCATTTTCATGCTTAAAGAATGTTATAGGTGACAAACTTCCAGTTCAAACAATATTTCCAAAACTTTACGAGGAAGGAAAAATCATATTGGAACCTGAAGCAGCCATGGAAACAAGAACTCGACAACTATGAAATCGATCAATTTCAGAGTATCTAATCAAGTGGAAGAACTTACCCACTAAAGATTTTACATGGGAGGATGAGAATTTTATACAGAAGCATCCAGAGCTACTCAAGTGTTGAGGACAACAATTTTTTGAAGGAGAGGGGCATGTTAGGTCCCTATATTACTAGTGTATTCCCTTATTATTGTTAGTGTAGCCCCCTTATTGCTATTTTTGTATCCCTGTAACCCCCATATTGTAATTATTGTACCCTTACATTATTATTGTTAGGTCTGGCAAGGATTATATTGGACTCCATGGACTCTTATATATAGAAGGAGTTTTTTTCATTTGTATCATCCAAGAATTGTTGATTTATGTAATGTAAAGGAGGTTTCCCCCTCGAAGTGGCTTTTTTCTAAGGCATTGATCTCTCTTTTCTTCCATTTTTGGAGTTGGTTTCATAACACTTGGGCAAGAATCTGTATCATGTAATCCAACAATCTGATAGATAATACACCATACAGGATGCTTTAATGGACTAGGACCTCCACCATTCAGATAGGTGTGGAAAACAGGACACTGGTCTTTATGATGCCCAGGAGGTTTGCATCTGATACACCATACCTCTGCACAGACCTCCTTGCCTTTGTCCTTGCGCAGATTTTGAATTTCCAGATGCATAGCTTCTAGCTGACTCTAGATTTTTTGTGTTCCCAGTGCAACAGGTTTTGGGGTAGCTTCTAGTTTCATTGCAACTTCTACAGCCTTAGCTTGTGTAGCAATATTTTTTTGACCTAATTACTGGTGAAGATGCGGTAGCAACATAGAAATGAACCATTATTTATGTTGAGTATCATTAATCACAAATCCACCATCTCTGATGGTGCGCTTCAATCTTTGATAAGCCTCCCATACATATTCATTAGGTTCCTAACGGATATCCTTCATATTAGTCACCAGCTGCGCATATGACTTAGGTTTCTCAAATTTATATTTTAGGGTTGCTTTAATTTCTTCTAGGGTAGGAGTAGGGTTTTCTTGCGCATAACTAATGTACTAGTCTAGCGCGTGATCTTGAAATGTAGTAGCCAACTATGCTTTTCTGATATCTATATTGTTCACTTGTTGAGCCTGCCATACGGCCTCGGTTACAAACCATAAGTGATCTATTTCATCATTACCAATGTCTTTGAAATTATGTAAATTCATGGATGCATCCATATCTACTTCAGGAGGGGGTGGATGTGGAGGTGGAGATGGACTGCGCAGTAGGGTAGGTGATCTATGATGTGAGCTCAGGAGTGGAGTGGATGGAGTGGGAAATAGATTCAATGGCTTCTGATGTAACGATATTTATTCTTCAAAGTCAATTTCTAGTTTAGGCTCACTATCAAATCTAGGTTTTAGAGGGCTATAAAGGACTTTTTCAGAGTATTATCGATAAATTATTCCATTGTGCGTAACTGAGCCTCTTTTATGCATTCAAGTGGTATGTTCGTACAAAAAACCATGTTCACACAATAGAATTTCTAGTAACAATTTCAATGAGCATGGAAACTTACCACTAGGACCCTTGAAAAACCTCCTTTCTACTTCAGAATATGGCACAAATTGGTCAACAACAAATTTAGTCATAGATCTTCCCATAATGCAATCGATCCAATGATCTACCGCGCGAGTAATCTTATTATCAAATTTCTCTACTTGTTGGATCAATTCAGGAGTCCACTAAGTGACTACGTTTTCTTTTATGTAGTGATGGAACTTAGCCAAGCACAACAACCACTCCTACCGTTCATGTGCAAAGGAACAAAATAAATTTTCATGCACTTCGGTATAAATATACTTATGTACCCATTGTTCGTCAAACAATTTAGTGCTTTTATTCTCTTGCAACGCAAATTCAAGGATATTTCTATCCAACCAGTCTTGTAATTCATTGCGCGGAGGATGCCAAAACATCAAATCTCCCTCAAAATGATGATCCTAGTCCCAGCAACGGAACCATTTTTTGGCTTCGGGGGTCCTGATCTAGGTTCGGAGTTTATGGATAAACCAACAAACCCTCCAACTACTGGCCCTTTCGGCAATGATCTGCTTGCGTAGACCAAAGTCTCACCCGAAGAAGTATGGGGGAGTGATGGAACCAAGTTTCCGCACCCTGAGAGAGAATTTAATGAAGTGGTCCTCGACGAAGTCCTCAGTGATCTTCTATAAATGTGCGCAGTCATTTCATAGAAAAATTATAGATCTTGCGCAATCACTAACCAAATAACACATAAATACTTAGCGCAACTAATCAATCAAAACCATATCTCGATCTGATCAATGTAATACTTATCAGATGTCAATACTCATGCATAAACATATCAATTAGCTCCGTGCATTCATCAATAAGTAAACAGATAGTGTGATCTCATCAAAGCATAAATATTAAGCATAAACATCAAATATATGCATAACACAGAGAATTCTTCGAAACTATTCCTTCTATTAATTCTTCAGATTTGTCAATACATCAGCTTTCCTTAAAAAACCCTTACAATCCCTTATGCGCACACAGCCAGGACTAGGTCTCTTCTCAAACAGCTAGCAGGAGCCTTTTTCCCAACCCAAACCCTTACAAACACAAAATTCTATTAATATCTCATCAACTTATCTATGACTTATCTTAATACTACTTAGCTTAGACAAACACTATCTATTTATGATATGCCTAGAGCATAGATACTGTTAGACTCCGTCATGTCAGTCTGCTGCAATCTCCTTATTTGCAGTCATTAGAGAGTAATTTTAATTCTGGAGTTCAGGGTTTAGTCTTCAGAAGTAGGCCAGAGGAAGGTTCAGTAGGTGTTTATTTCAGGAATGTCATCAATATGAAATTGATTCTTCTTCAAAACCCTGTTTTGAAGAAGAAGTCATTAAATGTGTTTTTTAGAATATGTATCAAATTCTCCAGCTCTTCAAATGGCAGCGTTGTTTCAGCTTCAGCAGCTTCTATCTCTGTACCCTGTGAGACAAACAGAAATCCATCAGTCAGTTGATCAGAGACACAATACCCAAAGCAAAGTTGGAGAACAAGCCACAAATTCTGGATTACAGAGTTTCCTTTTGGTATGATATTTTATTGCAGATGGTGGAAAATGCAAGGTCATGTTCAAAAGGGGCGATGACATCAGACAGGACCAATTGGTTATTCAAATGGTGTCACTGATGGATCGACTATTAAAGCTGGAAAATATTGACCTACAACTAACTCCATATATTTATTGAAGCTAGTGGGCTTTCCGGAATGCCTATTGGTACTACCATCGGTGTATAAGGAGTGTTGCACCGCACCGGAAGGTTCGGAAACTCATTCCAAAATTGGTATTCTGGGTGGAGTTCCATGAAGACATTGATATCAAAAGGACTAGTTGTGAAATCAAGCTGCCCAGCAAAGTATATGCTAACAGCGGAAGGAAAAGTGGTAGTAAAGGAATCCCTCCAAAGGTCAGGAATACCTGAAGGAGGAGGCCCTTTGATACAAATTCAACAGATAATGAAAGTATCTTCAAGTGAGCAGATTTGTTGCAACAAGATACCATCAACTTCGAGCCAAAAAAGAGAAGTGAATAAAAAGGATACAACAGGGAAGTCGACAAAGAGTACGTTACAGGAGGAGAGCTTTTTAATCAAATTGCTCAACATGGGAAATTAAAGGAAGATGATGTCAGAAAATATTTTCAGCAACTTATAAATGCAGTTGATTATTGTCATAGCAGAGGAGTTTACCATAGAGATATTAAGCCGGAGAGCCTTCTTTCGGATTCAAAAGGAAATCTGAAGATCTCTAATTTTGGTCTAAGTGCACTTTCACAGCAAATGAAGGAAGATGGACTGTTGCATACTGCTTGTGGAACCCCCAACTATGTTGCCCCAGAGGTCATTGTGGACAAGGGATATGATGGTGCTAAAGCTGATCTGTGGTCTTGTGGAGTCATTCTGTTTGTCCTCATGGTCGGCTATTTACCATTTGATGAACCCAACATCATAGCCCTTTATAAGAAGATATACAGAGCAGATTTCACTTTCCCGAAATGGTTTTCTCCAGGAGTTTGGAAACTGATTCTGAGAATACTTGAGCCGAATCCTAAATATCGGATTACAATTCCTCAGATATTAGAAAGTTCTTGGTTCAAGAAAGGCTACAATCCAGTCAAATTTGAAGGAGAAAGAGATACCAGTCTTGATGACATCGATGTCGTATTTAGTGACTCTGTTGAACACCTTGTAATGGAACAGAAGGAATTGAAGGGGGTCAGACATTCTCTTATGAATGCATTTGATATCATTTCATTGTCCAAGGGGCTAAATCTATCTGGTCTGTTTGAGAAAAAACAGAGTGCTACTAGGGAAGCAAGGTTTACATCTAAGCGCCCAGCTACAGAAATCATCACAAAGATGGAGGAGAGCGTGAAGCCACTTGGGTTCAATGTCAAAAGACGTGATTACAAGATGAGATTCCAGGGGTCTGAAACAGGTAGAAAGGGGCATCTTTCTGTAGCTAAAGAGGTTTTTGAAGTTTCTCCTTCTCTCTTTGTTGTGGAAGTAAAAAAAAGCTGGCGGGGATACCCTAGAGTACAACAAGTTCTATGAGAATTTTTCTACTGCTTTAAAGGACATTGTGTGGACATCTGAGGTGGACGTGACAGAAGAATAGCTGGAACTACAATGGTAGGAAGGACTACTGGAGTTTTAACATGATCAAAGGGGACATGATTGATATGGTTGATATGTATTGATCAGATGATGTTTTGTGTAATGAAATGAATATTGTGGTTCCTTTTGTAAAGAACCAAGCGCACAATTCATTTGGTGCTAAGATGGCTATCTGCATCTTCTGATTTAGACCATCATTGCTTGAACGATTTAGAACCGAGCACACACAAAGTTGAAACAAATGTGTTAGCAATGCCTCCCCTTGAAAATGGGAATAAATTTTCTGAATTGTATGATGTTCAAGTTCAAGGCATCAGAAATTTAAGCTTGTGCATCTTGTGGCCGAGTTGAAGGTCGAGCGACTTAATCCGTGACCTCACTCACTTGGATTATTCCATGATGCAAAGTCACTTAACGTGGCGACCCACCCAACACTGACACCAGAAATTTCATTTGTGCGCCCGATCTTCATCAAAAAACGACTCCAGCAATTGCAAACAGTATGCGCCAAATGGAACTCTTGAACATTTAGTTTATAAAATTGTATGTGCCAGTTTAGATAGTGGATATGACCATAATCAATGAGCTGCTTCACATGTAATAATCCCATGAGAGACATTAAATCCTCCAACACTTTACTTTTTTACTCACGAGAAAATTTCTAGGCCATGACGAACTTAGAAGCATCGTGCATTACTCAGAAAAATAATGCCACAACTCATGTTTCTCGCAAGTAAAAAAGGAACAACGGAGTTATTTGAATCCGAATGATGTCATTGTAATACTCAGGTATTAAATTCATCTCCAGGTTAAAAGTATATATGTGAAATGGCAAACGCATTTTGAAGGTAGGTGTATAGGGATGTGCCAAGTGGCATTCAAAGATCGATTACCTATTTTTCCTTTAGTCTACGCTCCAGGTCATTAGAAATCCTCGGCTGGAATATTTGGAGGTTTTTCTATCTTTAGAGCAGATAGATGATCCTTTTCTATCTTAATGAATTCAGTTAAAACTCCAAATGGATCTGCGCTCTAGTATTGGCTATCAGAGGAGTTCGAGGGAAACAGTGTTCTGTTTTTAGAATAAATGAATTAATCTATTCTATCTTTGTAATTTCAAATAAAACAAATTCCTTGTCTTGGGGTCGATTTGTTTTCCCCTAGCAGGATTTTATTTATACATTGTAAATGAATTGAAAGTGGGAGAGTTCTGAGAGCTAGTGTAGGAGAAAAACAGAGTTTTATTGTACAGTTTGACAGAGATTTTAATGGAGAAATACAGCTCTGTTTTCTGAGATTCCTGTGGCATGAAATTTGACAAATGTTTCTTCTCTGTTTCATATGTATCTTGTAATGTATTTTCATTTCATTCCTAAATCATTTCTGTTGAATACTTTTAAGTGAGAAAGGCAGAATTCAATTTATTTGCTCTGTCTTGAGGAAGTATTCATAGTTAATGTTTTCTTCTGTTTGAAAAGGATCCATCTTCTATGCCCTTGTCGACTTCTCAGCAGTCTTGCCATTCCGTTTATCTCAATTTAATTGTTAAATTTCTTGCCTACCTTGCCTCAGGAGATAATCTGTGTTTTTGATTATATTTCTCTGTTCAAACTGTTCTTTGCCCCATGCAGCCCAGAAACCTCATCATTTATTAAAAACCCTTTTATATCAATTTACTAGCCTAAAAACAATATCAGTGTTTCATTTAGGTCATCTCAGATCCTATTGGACATCTTTCACTGAGTTTGACCCGGAGAGAGCCCTCTCCTGTCCTCGTAGGGCTAGCTACGAGGCTAAGGTTGGTTTGATGTTGCCTCGAGTTTTTCCTTCTTCAGCCTGTGGCAGAATCGAGTGCTAACATAGTGGCGACCATACTGGGGAAAAACTCAAAACGTTTGCTTGTTATAGACGGAGTCTGAAGTCACGCCAGGTAGCCTTCGAAACGCTGTTGCTATGCATCAGCGAAGTAGATAAACGCTGCTTCAGTCGATCTCCGGTATAACTTGTAATCGTAGTATTTAACTTGTAAATTTCCCCAGTACATGTATCAAGTTCAGATCTGATGCTGATGGTGGACAGCAGTCAGACACATATGAAGGCTGAAACTTTCACCTGGCGACTCCAGCTCGATCCAGAGATTCCAATGCTCGCTGATCCACTCATGCAATGGTAGGGTATGTGGCAAACCCTGCACTTTCTGAAGTTGTAGAAGATGCTAGAAATTCGTTAGCGGATTTTGAAATTAATGAAGAATTTTTCAATGTCTTGCTTCAATGTTTGAAATCTCCAAAGTTTCCTCTTGAAACTAAAACTAGGTTCTGTGAGTTAATTGTTGAAAAGTTTGAGAAGGAGATTCAATATTTAAATGAGCAGATCAAGTCATATGACTTCCGAGATCCCAAAAAGTTTTTGGAAGCTCTTCCTCCTCCAAAACAGGAAACAATAGAGTTACCTGTGGATGATTGCATTGACAGTGTGCAGCTGGAGGTATGTATTGCAGAGTTGGGGCAGCAAACTGAGTCTGGCTTTCACGATCCTATTGCGGCATACATGGAAATGTTTTTCAGTTTGACTGATAGATCAAGTTGTCTTATACATAGCCAGATTCATTACGTGCATGAAGGGCTGCCAGCAATTACATCTGTGTTTTGGTGGAAGCATTCTCAAGCGGCATCATTCTCAGGTTTACTTGAATGGTTGATCTGGCATTTCAGTATTACCTGATCTATTGTTTTTACAGCAGAGTAGGGTAGATTTTGTAAATAAATAAGCAGCCAAAGGGCAGCATCTTGTTCCAGTTTCATTGCAGCTTTAGTTTGAAGCCAGTTTTTCAGTTATTTCAGTTTTCAGATTAAATTAGTTTGAGTTCAGTTTCAGTTTCGAAATTTAGTCATTAGTCTTTTGTCAAATAATGGATTCCATCACCCAATGGACGGAGGCACTGTCTTCTCTCCCAAAGCTCTGCGGTTCTTGGAAGCTCCAAGAAGCGGCAGCTGCCATCCCCATTGGAGCCAATGTTAGACTCTGTCATGTCAGTCTGCTGCAATCTCCTTATTTGCAGTCATTAGAGAGTAATTTTAATTCTGGAGTTCAGGGTTTAGTCTTCAGAAGTAGGCCAGAGGAAGATTCAGTAGGTGTTTATTTCAGGAATGTCATCAATGTGAAATTGATTCTTCTTCAAAACCCTGTTTTGAAGAAGAAATCATTAAATGTGGTTTTTTAGAATATGTATCAAATTCTCCAGCTCTTCAAATAGGCAGCCTTGTTTCAGCTTCAGTAGCCAGCTCTATACCCTGTGAGACAAACAGAAATCCATCAGTCAGTTGATCAGAAACACAATACCCAAAGCAAAGTTGGAGAATAGGCCACAAATTATGGATTACAGAGTTTCCTTTTGGTATGATATTTTATTGCAGATGGTGGAAAATGCAAGGTCATGTTCAAAAGTGGCGATGACATCAGACAGGATCAAATGGTTTTTCAAATGGTATCACTGATGGATCGACTATTAAAGCTGGAAAATCTTGACCTACAACTAACTCCATATAAACTGAAACTAGTGGGCTTTCCAGAATGCCTATTGGTATCTACCATCAGGCCATCAAGGAGTGTTGCACCTCCTGGAAGGTTCGGAAACTCATTCCAAAATTGGTATTCTGGGTGGAGTTCCATGAAGACATTGATATCAAAAGGACTAGTTGTGAAATCAAGCTGCCCAGCAAAGTATATGCTAACAGCGGAAGGAAAAGTGGTAGTAAAGGAATGCCTCCAAAGGTCAGGAATACCTGAAGGAGGAGGCCCTTTGATACAAAGTCAACAGATAATGACAGTATCTTCAAGTGAGCAGATTTGTTGCAACAAGATACCATCAACTTCGAGCCAAAAAAGAGAAGTGAATAAAAAGGATACAACAGGGAAGTCGACAAAGAGTACGTTACAGGAGGAGAGCTTTTAAATCAAATTGCTCAACATGGGAAATTAAAGGAGGATAATGTCAGAAAATATTTTCAGCAACTTATAAATGCAGTTGATTATTGTCATAGCAGAGGAGTTTACCATAGAGATCTTAAGCCGGAGAACCTTCTTTTGGATTCAAAAGGAAATCTGAAGATGTCTGATTTTGGTCTAAGTGCACTTTCACAGCAAATGAAGGAAGATGGACTGTAGCATACTTGTGGAACCCCCAACTATGTTGCCCCAGAGGTCATTGTGGACAAGGGATATGATGGTGCTAAAGCTGATCTGTGGTCTTGTGGAGTCATTATGTTTGTCCTCATGGCCGGCTATTTACCATTTGATGAAACCAACATCATAGCCCTTTATAAGAAGATATACAGAGCAGATTTCACTTGCCCGAAATGGTTTTCTCCAGGAGTTCGGAAACTGATTCTGAGAATACTTGAGCCGAATCCTAAATATCGGATTACAATTCCTCAGATATTAGAAAGTTCTTGGTTCAAGAAAGGCTACAATCCAGTCAAATTTGAAGGAGAAAGAGATACCAGTCTTGATGACATCGATGCCGTATTTAGTGACTCTGTTGAACACCTTGTAATGGAACAGAAGGAATTGAAGGGGGTCAGACCTTCTCTTATGAATGCATTTGATATCATTTCATTGTCCAAGGGGCTAAATCTATCTGGTCTGTTTGAGAAAAAACAGAGTGCTACTAGGGAAGCAGGGTTTACATCTAAGCGCCCAGCTACAGAAATCATCACAAAGATGGAGGAGAGCGTGAAGCCACTTGGGTTCAATGTCAAAAGACGTGATTACAAGATGAGATTCCAGGGGTCTGAAACAGGTAGAAAGGGGCATCTTTCTGTAGCTAAAGAGGTTTTTGAATTTTCTCCTTCTCTCTTTGTTGTGGAAGTAAAAAAAAGCTGGCGGGGATACCCTAGAGTACAACAAGTTCTATGAGAATTTTTCTACTGCTTTAAAGGACATTGTGTGGACATCTGAGGTGGACGTGACAGAAGAATAGCCGGAACTACAATGGTAGGAAGGACTACTGGAGTTTTAAGATGATCAAAGGGAACATGATTGATATGGTTGATATGTATCGATCAGATGATGTTTTGTGTAATGAAATGAATACTGTGGTTCCTTTCGTAAAGAACCAAGCGCACAATTCATTTGGTGCTAAGATGGTTATCTGCATCTTCTGATTTAGACCATCATTGCTTGAACGATTTAGAACCGAGCACACACAAAGTTGAAAAAAATGTGTTAGCAATGCCTCCCCTTGAAAATGGGAATAAATTTTCTGAATTGTATGATGTTCAAGTTCAAGGCATCAGAAATTTAAGCTTGTGCATCTTGTGGCCGAGTTGAAGGTCGAGCGACCCATCTGGGCAAAGCGACCCACTTGGGTTATTTCCGCAGTGCAAAGTCATAACGTGAGCGACCCACCTGGGTCGAGCGACCCACAGAACAACAGCACCCAGAAATTTCATTTGTGCGCCCAGTCTTCATCCAAAAACGACTCCAACGAATTGCAAACAGAGTATGCGCCAAATGGAACTCTTCGGGAGCATTTAGTTTATGGAATTGTATTGGATTTGGCTACAAGACTGGATATGGCCATCGATGCAGCGACTTACCTTCACATGTAATAATCCACAGAGACATTAAATCCTCCAACACTTTACTCACAGAAAATTTCAAGGCCATAGAAGCGAACTTCGGCTTGTCGTGCATTGCTCCAGAAAATAATGCCACAACTCATGTTTCTACGCAAGTAAAAGGAACAAAGAAAGAGTTTAGATCCTAAGATGTTGCATGGCTTCCATATTAGATTCATCTCCGTTAAAGAAGATATGAAATGGCAAACGATTTCAATGTAGGTGCAGATGTTATGGCATTCAAAGATTCCATTACCTATTTTTCCTACGCTCCTGTCATGAGCTTATCCCTTACCGAATATTTGAGGTTTTCCTATCTTTAGAGCAGATAGATGATCCTTTCTATCTTAATGATCAAATGAATCCAAATGGATTCCAATGGTATTACAGCCATTACATGCTATCGAGAGTTTGAAGGAAACAAAGAGAGTCATGAATAAATGAATTAATCTATTCTATCTTGTGGTTTCAAATAAAATAAATTCTTGTCTTGGGTCGATTGTTTTCCCTAGCAGATTTATTTATACATTGTGTTGAATTGTGAGGGGGAGAGAGTTCTGAGAGCTAGTGTAGGAGAAAAACAGAGTTTTATTGTACAGTTTTAGACAGAGATTTTAATGGAGAGATACAACTCTGTTTTCTGAGATTCCTGTGGCATGAAATTTGACAAATGTTTCTTCTTTGTTTTCATATGTTATCGTTATGTTTTTTCATTTCATTCCTAAATCATTTTTGTTGAATACTTTTAAGTGAGAAAGGCAGAATTCAAACTATTTGCTTTGTTTTGAGGAAGTATTCATAGTTAATGTTTTCTTCTGTTTGACAAGGATCCATCTTCTATGCCCTTGTCGACTTCTCAGCAGTCTTACCATTCCGTTTATCTCAATTTAATTGTTAAATTTCTTGCTTACCTTGCCTGAGGAGATAATCTGTGTTTTTCATTTGATCTCTGCTCTTGTTGTCTTTGCCCCACACAGCCCAGAAAACCCCGACATTTATTAAAAACCCTTTCATATCAGTTTACTAGCCTAAGATCAGTTATGCTTTTGGTCATATCAGCCCTTCTGAAAACCTTTTGCTGAGTTTGACCCGGAGAGAGCCCTCTCCTGTCCTCGTAGGGCTAGCTACGAGGCTGAGCTTGGTTTGATGTTGCCTCGAACCTCGCCTTCTTCACTGTGAGGAAGGGAGCCAACATGCTGGCGACCATACTGGGAAAACTAAAACGTTTGCTTGTAAAATATAGACTAGTCCGAAGTCACGCTGTAGCCTTCGAAACGTCACAGAACGTCAATAGATAAATGTTTCACGATCTCCATAACTTGTAATCTGATTTAACTTTTGAATTGCCCTTATTATGTAATTTAAGTTCAGACTCATGTTTAGACAGGGACAAAGCAAATGACAGACATGAAGGCTTCTCGAAACTTTCACCTGGCGACTCTAGCTCGATCCAGAGATTCCAATGCTCGCTGATCCACTCATGCAATGGTAGGGTATGTGGCAAACCCTGCACTTTCTGAAGTTGTAGAAGATGTGAGAAATTCGTTAGCGGATTTTGAAATTAATGAGCAATTTGTCCGTGTCTTGCTTCAATGTTTGAAATCTCCAAAGTTTCCTCTTGAAACTAAAACTAGGTTCTGTGAGTTAATTGTTGAAAAGTTTGAGAAGGAGATTCAGTATTTAAATGAGCAGATCCAGTCATACGATTTTCGAGACCCCAAAAAGTTCTTGGAAACTCTTCCTCCTTCGAAACAAGAGACAATAGAGTTGCCTACAGATGTATTGCGGAGTTGGGGCAGCAAACTGAGTCTGGCTTTCGCGATCCTATTGCAACATACATGGAAATGTTTTTCAGTTTGACTAATAAATCAAGCTGTCTTATACATAGTCAGATTCATTATGTGCATGAAAGGCTGCCAGCAATTACATCTCTGATCTGGTGGAAGCATTCTCAAGCGGCATCATTCTCAGGTTTACTTGAATGGTTAATCTGGCATTTCAGTATTACCTGATCTATTTTTTTTGCAGCAGAGTAGGGTAGATTTTATAAATAAATAAGCAGCCAAAAGGCAGCATCTTGTTCCAGTTTCATTGCAGTTTTAGTTTGAAGCCAGTTTTTCAGTTATTTCAGTTTTCAGATCAAATCAGTTTGAGTTCAGTTTCAGTTTTGAAATTTAGTCATTAGTCTTTTGTTAAATAATGGATTCCATCGCCCAATGGACGGAGGCACTGTCTGCTCTCCCAAAGATCTGCAGATTCCTGGCACCTCCAAGAAGCGGCAGCTGCCATCCCCATTGGAGCCAATGTTAGACTCCGTCTTGTCAGTCTGTTGCAATCAAATTCACCAAGGTTCATTTCTCCTTATTTGCAGTCATTAAAGAGTAATTCTGGAGTTCAGGGTTTAGTCTTCAGAAGTAGGCCAGAGGAAGGTTCAGTAGGTGTTTATTTCAGGAATGTCATCAATATGAAATTGATTCTTCTTCAAAACTCTGTTTTGAAGAAGAAGTCATCAAATATGTTTTTATGATGAATATGTAATTTGTCAAAATGCTGCAAATTCTCCAGCTCTTCAAATGGCAGCCTTGTTTCAGCTTCAGCAGCCAGCTCTATACCCTGTGAGACAAACAGAAATCCATCAGTCAGTTGATCAGAGACACAATACCCAAAGCAAAGTTGGAGAATAAGCCACAAATTTTGGATTACAGAGTTTCCTTTTGGTATGATATTTTATTGCAGATGGTGGAAAATGCAAGGTCATGTTCAAAAGGGGCGATGACATCAGACAGGATCAATTGGTTATTCAAATGGTGTCACTGATGGATCGACTATTAAAGCTGGAAAATCTTGACCTACAACTAACTCCATATGGCGAAGCTAGTGGGCACAAGATGCCTATTGGTATCTACCATCAGGCCATCAAGTGTTACAGCACGGAAGAGTTCGGAAACTCATTCCAAAATTATTATTAGGTGGAGTTCCATGAAGACATTGATATCAAAGAGCTAGTTATTGAAATCAAAGTACTTGACAAAGTATATGCTAACAGCGGAAGGAAAAGTGGTAGTAAAGGAATGCCTCCAAAGGTCAGGAATACCTGAAGGAGGAGGCCCTTTGATACAAAGTCAACAGATAATGACAGTATCTTCAAGTGAGCATATTTTTTGCAACAAGATACCATCAACTTCGAGCCAAATAAGAGAAGTGAATAAAAATGATACAACAGGGAAGTCGACAAAGAGTCGTTACGGGAGAGCTTTTTAATCCAGAATTGCTCAACATGGGAAATTAAAGGAAGATGATGTCAGAAAATATTTTTAGCAACTTATAAATGCAGTTGATTATTGTCATAGCAGAGGAGTTTACCATAGAGATCTTAAGTCGGAGAACCTTCTTTTGGATTCAAAAGGAAATATGAAGATCTCTGATTTTGGTCTAAGTGCACTTTCACAGCAAATGAAGGAAGATGGACTGTTGCATACTACTTGTGGAACCCCCAACTATGTTGCCCCAGAGGTCATTGTGGATAAGGGATATGATGGTGCTAAAGCTGATCTGTGGTCTTGTGGAGTCATTGCTTGACCTCATGGTCGTATTGCCATTGATGAACCAGCATCATAGCCCTTTATAAGAAAGAATATACGAGCCAGATTTCACTTGCCGAAATGGTTTTCTCCGGGAGTTCGGAGCGGTTAGAATACTTGGGCTTCGAATCTAAATATCGGATTACAATTCCTCGAGATATTAGAAGTTCTTGGTTCAAAGGCTACAATCCGGTCAAATTTGAAGAAGAAAGAGATACCAGTCTTGATGATATCGATGCCGTATTTAGTGACTCTGTTGAACACCTTGTAATGGAACAGAAGGAATTGAAGGGGGGTCAGACCTTCTCTTGTGATTGCATTTGATATCATTTCATTGTCCAAGGGGCTAAATCTATCTGGTCTGTTTGAGAAAAAACATAGTGCTACTAGGGAAGCAAGGTTTACATCTAAGCACCCAGCGACAGAAATCATCACAAAGATGGAGGAGAGCGTGAAGCCACTTGGGTTCAATGTTAAAAGACGTGATTACAAGATGAGATTCCGGGGTCTGAAACAGGTAGAAAGGGGCATCTTTCTGTAGCTACAGAAGTTTTTGAAGTTTCTCCTTCTCTCTTTGTTGTGGAAGTAAAGCTGGCGGGGATACCCTAGAGTAAAACAAGTTCTATGAGAATTTTTCTACTGCTTTAAAGGACATTGTGTGGACATCTGAGGTGGACGTGACAGAAGAATAGCTGGAACTACAATGGTAGGAAGGACTACTGGAGTTTTAACATGATCAAAGGGGACATGATTGATATGGTTGATATGTATTGATCAGATGATGTTTTGTGTAATGAAATGAATACTGTGGTTCCTTTTGTAAAGAACCAAGCGCACAATTCATTTGGTGCTAAGATGGCTATCTTCATCTTCTGATTTAGACCATCATTGCTTGAACAATTTAGAACCGAGCACACACAAAGTTGAAACAAATGTGTTAGCAATGCCTCCCCTTGAAAATGGGAATAAATTTGCTGAATTGTATGATGTTCAAGTTCAAGGCATCAGAAATTTAAGCTTGTGCATCTTGTGGCCGAGTTGAAGGTCGAGCGACCCACCTGGGCAGAGCGACCCACTTGGGTGATTTCCGCAATGAGAAATTACAAGGTGAGCGACCCACCTGGGCCGAGCGACCCACGAGAACAACGGCACGGGAAATTTCATTTGTGCGCCAGTCTTCATCAAAAACGACTCCAACGGGTGCGAAACGAGTATGCGCCCAGAATGGAACTCTTCGGGAGCATTTGGTTTATGGAATTTTCCTGGATTTGGCTACAAAGGCTGGATATGGCCATCGATGCAGCGACTTACCTTCATGTAATAATCCTGGAAGACATTAAATCCTCCAACTTTTTACTCACGAGAAAATTTCTAGGCCATAGAAGCGAACTTCGACATCGTTGCATTGCTCTGAGAAGAAATAATGCCTGACTCATGTTTCTACGCAAGTAAAAGGAACAGCAGGTTATTTAGATCCGAAGATGTCATTGTAATACTCGGGTATTAGATTCATCTCCAGGTTAAAAGAATATATGTGAAATGGAAAACGCATTTTGGAGGTAGGTGTATAGGGATGTGCAAAGTGGCATTCAAAGATCGATTACCTATTTTTGCCTTTAGTCTACGCTCCAGGTCATTAGAAATCCTCGGCTGGAATATTTGGAGGTTTTTTTATCTTTAGAGCAGATAGATGATCCTTTTCTATCTTAATGACTCAGTTAAAACTCCAAATGGATCTGCGCTCTAGTATTGGCTATCAGAGGAATTCGAGGGAAACAGTGTTCTGTTTTTAGAATAAATGAATTAATCTATTCTATCTTTGTAATTTCAATTGAAACAAATTCCTTGTCTTGGGGTCGATTTTTTTCCCTAAGCGAGTTTTATTTATACAATGTAAATGGTGTGAGGGAGAGAATTCTGAGAGCTGGTGGTGAAGAACAGAGTGTTTCATTGTACAGTTTGACAGAGATTTTAATGGAGAGATACAGCTCTGTTTTCTGAGATTCCTGTGGCATGAAATTTGACAAATGTTTCTTCTTTGTTTTCATATGTTATCGTTATGTTTCACAGTTCATTAATCGTCATTTCAATATTGAATGATTCTAAGTGAGAAGGGAAGAATTCAGCTTGCTGCTCTTCCCTGGAGAAGCATCCATGTTTCGTGTAATTTCTTATGTTTGATAAGGATTCAATTATTGCCCTTGTCAACCTGGCAGCGATCTTTCACTCCATATAATTCCAATTTGATTGTTAAACTTCATGCTTACCTTGCCTCAGGAGATAATCTGCGTTCTTTATTTAATCTCTGCTCTTGCTGTCTTTGCCTCACACAGCCCAGAAACCCAACATTTATTAAAAACCTTATTCATATCTCTTTACTAGCTTAAGATTAGTTTTCCTTATCGGTCATCTCAGCCCTTTTGAAAATTTTCCGCCGAGATAGACCCGGAGAGAGCCCTCTCCTGTCCTCGTAGGGCTAGCTACGAGGCTAAGGTTGGTTTGATGTTGCCTCGAGTTTTGCCTTCTTCAGCCTGTGGCAGAATCGAGCGCTAACAGATACTATGATCTCAAACCATGGTTTGAGCCTCACATTTTACATTTAAGCTTAATTATATCCAAAATTCAGGAAAAATCCCTTTTACTACATCTGCGCAATGCACACATACAAACATACAAAAATTATATCTTTTGGAACTTGTGCCTCAGGGGACCACGTTCCAACAAGTGTTGTGCCAACATCTGGGAGTCCAAGATGTTGAAAAAGAGGTTTAACTTAGGGGTTGGGCACTTGGAAGGGCGTTTTAGCCCTTGGGGGTCCTGTAACACCTAAGGGAAGTTAGTAAGATTTTAGTTTGTCGATTCCACTTCCTCAAGGTGATCTAGGAGGTTGATTCATATCATAGTAACTCTTCATCACATATTTACCCTAGTGGACTGGTAAACTTGGGTAAGTGTGGGAGGAGGTTGTTACACTCACTAACAAATCCATAGTATACATTTTGAGATTTGTATGAATAGCACCAATATTTAACTATTTTACAAATATAAAGAAAGTGTATTGAAGCTTGAAATGAAGCTCTGAGTCCAATCTAATTCCGGAAATTCAACATAAATATTTCTTATGATTTTGTAATATTACAACAGCTAGAAAATATAACTGTGTATATATTGAATGCACTAAGTTCATCCAAAAGCCAATAAAGTAGTCCAAATGAGATATCTTTAAATTGTCTTGGAAACAACTTTCCTCTTTGCTTTTGCTTTTGATCTTATCAACAATAGATGTAACAATGTTACTCAAGAAATTACCAATTCCAATCACACAAAAACAATACAATGCCCAAGATTCTCATTTTTTTAAGCATCTAATCATAAATATATTCCTAGAAATTTTTTTATGAGCTAGTGTGAGACTCAATTTCAACGTAAATTTTAATCTCATGGTCATTGGTAGCTAGTTCTTAGTCGTTCCATTTAGTGGAAGTTTTTCTAGTCCAAAAATTCATGAAATTTGAACACTTACCCTTTAGAAAACCAACAAAATATCCTAAACCATTCATGATTTCACAAAAATCCCAACTAGTCATCTAATTGAGGTTGTTCTACAGAAAACACATGTTTTGGATTTTTGAAATTCGCCTTCAATTTCCTGAAATATGCACCCAAATTTTGTTGTTTGTAAACTTCTATGAATGCCATAGAAATATGTTTTACCTTTTTATTATGGGAATTAAGCTTTCTTCCCTGACAATAACTACCATATCTAGATTCATCTCATATCCAACTCCATTGCAAACTATCTCATCATGTGAAAATTTGTGTGTATCACTTCATTCTCCTCAAATATTACAAGCATAAAATCAGTTTCCTTCATGGGCCTTTTGTACGATTGATATGTTGGATTAATACAAACATAATATGTATAAATATTCAGAGTTAAAATCCACCATTTATGAAGACTATCTAATTATGTTGCAAATATTTCAATCCCCTACAACATATACACTTACGTAAACCTCTTTCACAGAGACATGATCTCTAAACCATCCAAAATATGTTGAAGCAGTTCCCAACCCTAGAAAACACTTTTTTAATAATGAAAAATGAAACATAGATGAAAAATTACAAATTTTTCAATCCTCCATCATAAATCAAAGAAGAAATATCCCTAAGTTTCTGCAAATTCCATTATATCCTTTCTTGGTGTTTGCTGGCAAACAGTGGTATCATACAAACCATAAAATTATTTCAAAGGAGGTCCTAGATGTATTTTTTTTTAATGGAAAGGACCCTCTCTATTCACCTGAATGTGCCAAAAAATAAAAATAAAAAATTTCAATAAATAAGAAATCACGAACCCCCTTCCTTTGTTAAACATCGAGCATGTGGGGGGTCCACCTTCAAATCTAAGCCATATATTTTTAAATGTTTTCACCCACCATTTAAACCTGAAATCACACTTTCAATATTGATCAAATATGATGGTCCAATTTATTTTCACTGTACCCTTTTTCCCACAAACAAAATTCTTTTCAAATCTTAGATTGAATTGCTTGATAGGAAATAATGTTTTCTTTGAGGGTATTTTTATAGTCTTGATTGAATTATTAATAATCCATAAATTCGATCACCAATAAGAATTTGATAAATAAATAATGAAGACCAAAGAGAAGAGAAGTATCTCCATGCAATTGAGTGTCACTATATATAGGTGCTAAAGTCTTATCCAACTCCTTTATAGATAATATAGGGATGACAAGAGTTTGAACTAGTGTCCCTAAACTTCACTTTTCATAAAGATAGTAATTATTGAATTATCCGTGATAGCTCTCTACTTGACCAAGGAGAGGAGAACAACAAAAGAAGTCAACATATTTCTAGAAAAGCTCAAAAATTTAATAAGACATATTGCCAAGAAAATGTTACAATATAGGCTCCAACTAGGGATTGCTTCCTCCCGTGGGATGCAGAAAAAATTAGATCAAGTGCCTTGAACCCTTTGGGCATGGATTCATACCAATTCCCATCAATGAATTATTCCCTTTTTAGTATCCTGCAACTTTTTCTACTCAAACTAAAAATTCCACACACTACAAACTAAAATTTATTTACATGATGAAGAAAATAAAAATCCAACTGATATACTACACACTAACTACTCAAACACAATTTTATTCAGAGACATAACCCTAATTTATTGAATTGAAAATCTGCACTGCCAAGTGTATTCATACTTCCAGTGCAACCAAGTGAGAATTGGATTATTTGATAGACCACTTTGCATGCAATTGAAAACATGAAAATAATATACGTGATGAAAAACAAATTCCATGGGAAGCTTATGCTCACAACTACAAATAATTATACTATTGGAACATTCATCATTGAATAACTTTGAAAACTCCATCCTTTGTAAATATCTGAAATTTTTTATCACTGCTTATAGGAAGAAAAATATACAGATGAATGTAATCATTGCCAAACCTTGAGCTAACACAATAAAAAATGCTTTTGACTTTTTGAAACTAGTGGAATCTTCGCCCATGAAATTTCTAGGAGAAAACAAAGTGGAGTTGTCAGGTGAAATAAATGTAACCAATATCCAATCCCCAATATTTTTTCACCATCAAAGAATATATCTAATCAATTATTATTCTCCCAGGGAAGTATCTCTTCATTATTGTGCTCCTCGACAATGATGACAAATGTTGTATCTATTTCTTGGAGGAAGTTTTTGGGTGAGAAACTATGCCAAAAAATCAACTCAACTTACTCTAGGCTCAAGTTGGCCCTTGATCTAGAGGGGTCTCCCTCGAATGTTATGAGGTCAATTTACTGTTCATGGAAATGAACAATATCCTTTTAAGAACAATGGCCAAATTTAGGGGCTTTTTGAGAGGTGGTTACTTAGGGTTTCAAATCCCTGCTTAAAAAAATAAATCGCTCTCTTTAGAGAGCCCAATCAAGGTGTCAACATCCAACCAAGATAGATTAATTAGAAATTTAAATATGTGGGTAGAATAATAAAGGAGATATTAGACAATTAATATACTCATACTAAATATCTAATTATCCAATAAGGACAGAAAGCATGTAGAAGTATCTTCTACAACTAAAACATAGTATAATTTTTTATTATGCAAAAAGAAACAATCTAAAGGTACAGAGGGACCAATATTGGCAGACTGACTATTTAGTCATCTTAGTTATGAATATAACTTTGCAAGGGAATTAAGGGGGGTTTATACTCATCCTAGCCTCTCATAATGATCTGCAAAAATTCATAATATATGAAGAAAAAGATAATAAAAACTAGAAGTAATTACATATCAAAAAAATTATGTCATAAGATAAAGCCATAAACCTTTATTAAAATATGAAAATATCAGGCTTTACAAAATTACTAGTATTTTGGGCCCAAAAGGAAACCTTTTTACAATTAATATGAAAGAATATATAGAAAATTACAATCCTGAAGTAGCTACAACCTTTTAGGGATAAATATATAACAATATACTAAAAATTAATAGTATCTCTAATTTGTTGCAATAAAGTGGAATTAATATAAAATCCTCTCCCTTTAATTCTAGAAATTGATCCTTTGACTGCTAATATTCCTCCTTAAAATCTAGATCATATTTGTTTCCTGATATTCTGCCCTGACATCTCGGATATATTCCTTAACTTTCCAAAATATTTCCATGTGTTTTGCCAGCTATTCAAATAGTTATTTTATAAATTTTTACCTTCATTTTGAGATTAATATGGCATAATAAAGAATACTCCTCCAATGCCTTCAAAGTGAAATATTTTGAAGCAACAATCTCTAAAAATAAAATGTCTTTCCATGGAAATTGGTTTTCTTTCCACAAATATTTCATAAGTTCCAAATTGTATTTTGGCACTTTTAATTTGAACATGAATAAGGCATCCAATGTGGAACAACGAGGATAGTTTGACATATGCTTTTGAGAAAATAAGAACACGGGTGTTGGCTTCACTCCTATAGTTCTATTTTGGTTTTATATGTATGATATTCTCGAGATAAACATTAATACCAACAACATTAGGAGATCTTGAAATCTAGAAAAAATTCATTTATGACACTCCTCTATGGGTGACATAAGAGTATCAATGAATAGAGGTCCCTTAATTTTCCATATTCTAAGATAACTCAAAAGTGTTGATAATTCTTCAAGAACAAAGTAGCCTATGTAAATCTATTTGGAGGATCAAAACAAGCAAGTTTCTTTGGTTTGAATACTACCACAAGACGTTGGCAGTTTCTTATATCTTTATGTGTGCTTTATTATAGTTTCTAGTTACATTTTAATACCTGAGACTTGTTTATTTTTTTGGTTTCTTGAAGTCTTCATTCGCTTCAATTTATTTGATATTTATAAGTGCTTTAGTGCGTGTAGTTTGTACATCTTGCATATTGATAGAAAATTTTCTCTTTGTTTTCTTGCATACAAGTTCATAGGTGCATTTTGGAATCTTATATTATATTTGGATACATTAGTGTAGTGTGGATTCCACATGGTACAAATCATTCTATGTATTTGTTGACTTTGATCTATAGTGTGAAAATTTTATCTCTTGCATTTTAAAGGAAATAAAAATATTAAATAGTATTTCATAGAACCCAAACTGAAATCACTTTTTCATCGAAGAAAGGGAACTACATTACATGTATTTAATTGTTATTATTTGATTTCTTTTGTGTAAAAAGATCACTGTTCGCACTCTCGTTACCATTTACTTTATAACAAACAAGTAAAAATAGTAATTAATTTAAAATCAACTAAAATTTCATTTTTCATAAAAAATAACTAGTCCAGGTAATCTAGGGCCTTAGAATAGGTGTGTAGAGAGTGAAATCTCCAAGGCCACTCAAAAAAAGCATAGAAGTTAATCTAAGAGTGGAAGTCCAACCTTATATATGTTTTTGGGGAAGCTCCTATAACATAGTAGTCAAGAAATAGGCCATGAGAGGATAAGGAATGAGAGATACCCTCTCTCCTACTTGTCCAAACACTTTCCCATGATTGTTGAAGTTTGCAACAAGAAAAAACGAAGGAGGAATCCTGAAACATCATCCTTGATCCTAGTTGGAAAATAATCACCTAAACTAGGTGGGTCCCACACAGGCTATTTTTAGGTGTATGTCTATTTTTATACATGGTGAGCATATTCTATATGTAGCAGGAGGCTATTTGTAGATGGTTGGTCAAATGTGAAAAATAGATGAAATTCTATTTTTAGAATATTGGGCGAAGTCTATTTATAGATCGTCGATCTAAAAATGGATGCATGTCTATTATTATTAGCTCTTAATAATAATCACACTCTAAACAGCAACTTATTCTCTTGGAGCACTTAATTTCAGTATACAGTTTTTTCAAATCAGTGGGCTGAAAGAATTACGAAATTCCTAAGGGTTTACTAGAGTTCATGCATGGAGGAATTAGTTAGAACTGAAGTGGCAAAGTTATGACAGAGTTGGAAGAGTAGTTCATGGAGTTGTATTCAGTTTAACTCAGTTAGAATCAGTTGAGCTAGTTGTATCTAGTCTAACTGAATGATACACTATTGAGAGTGGAGTGAATTAATTAGTTAATTAATTCACAAATAATAACTCATTAATGAAGTGAACAATACAACAATTAACTACGGTGCATGTCAGATCCAGTGGAGACCCAATGTAGAGATAGGTGAAAGGGTGAGATAGACTATCCGTTGTGACTACTAGTGATGGATGAATTGCATCTACATATACATTGGAATTGCCAATGATAATAATGCAGTAAAGGAGAGTGGTATTGCATTGAATTTTTATTTTTAATCAGCTTGGATTGCGCAATGGAGGTAGGCTAGCAGGAGGGTAGAGATTGGTGCATGGATTTGCAGATTTGTTCTATGTTAGTGTGTGATGATTGATTGTACTAAGAGCTTGATGTACTAAGCTTTGTATGAGATTGTTACACAATCTCCATGATACATAATATATGATATTTGGGGTTTTTAGCTTCAGGATTTCCCGTTAAACAACTGTGTTATGTGCGATTGTTTTTATTTATGCTTCACATGTGTTTTGCAATTATTGATTAAATTTCCGCAAGAATTATAGTGGAAGGATTATGTATTTAGCAAGAAGATAAATATTGTTATATCAGGAGAATCCAGATATATACATGCATATTTTATATAATTTCTACATGGTATTGAAGAGTCGTTAATTACTAGATTTTTCAATTGTGAAGCGGGGCTGAGTTTTATGCTGGTGGAGTAATTCAAATTTGCTGCAGAAGTTTCTTGGTGCGGCAGTTGAGTATAAATTGAAATGTATTTCAATGGGTTGCGGTTGGAGTATGCACTCAAGGGAAACTCTAACTACATAGCCTGGAAGCATAGGATGGAGGCAGTGCTTGAAGATAATGGCTTGAAGGAATTCATCGAGAGAGATTTTCCTAAGCCCACTTCAGTGGATGCTGCAGTACTTGACACATGGCAAAAGAAAGTAGTAAGGGCGAGGAGGATCCTGTTGGAAGGTGTGAAAGACCATTTTTTCTCAAGCCTTCATGGGAAAGCCACTCCATATGCTATGTGGAAGGCTTTGACGGATTTGTTCCAAAGCAGAAGTGACCAGAGGAAGTTGGCGCTTAAAGACAAGCTTAGAAAAATAAAAATGGAGAAGAATGACACTATTCTGGTATACTTGACAAAGTTTGTCCAATGCAAGGATGAGATTGGGAGTGTAGGAGTCAGTGTTTATGATGATGACTTGGTGATCTTGGCTCTCCTTGGGCTTCCGAAGAGTTGGCATAGCTATGAAGACTCTTTCAATGGATGGGAGAAACTGTCGGGTTGGGAGCGACTTTGGTCGGATCTTGTGTAGGAGGAGATAAGGTGAAGTACCAGGGATGTCTCTTCATCAAAGCATGATGATGAAGAGGACTGTGCTTTGGTTTCCAAGGTGAAGAAGAAGAAGGGGAAGAAATTCCATTCTATATCTCAGGCCAGTGAAGATGGCAAAGAGCATGACATGTCCAAAGTGAAGTGTTTTCACTGTCACGAGTTTGGACATATTGCCAAAAATTGTCCACATAAGAAGAAGAACAAGATGGTTGCTAGAGCTATAGCTGGTGAGGCTCTTGCCTTGCAATTTGATCTTTAATTCTCATTGATCGCATGCATGGTTTCTAGTTCATTTGGATCGGGGTGGTACTTTGATAGTGGTGCTTCCTTTCACATGATGGGAGATGTGAACCTTTTCAGTGACTTGGTGGAGAAATATCTCTAGTTGCATGTTGAGTTTGGCGACAATGGATGATATAGTGTGACCAGCATTGGTACCATTACCTTTCAGAGGGCGTCAGGTAAACTCATTCTTTTGAATGGTGTTGTGTATATTCCAGGTTTAAAGAAGAATTTAATCTCAGTCGCAATGTTAGAGGATAAAGGCTATGATGTTGTCTTTAGTGAAGGAAAAGTTTTCCTTCGGCACAAAGCAACAGGGAAAGTCAAGAAGGTTTGGATTCGAGCTAATAATCTCTATAGACTTGAAGTAGATGGGATTTCTACGGAGCTTCCTACTGTTGGGAAGTGTGAGAAAGCCATGCAATTGAAGCTTGAGAGGGAGCAGGATTTGCATGCAGGTAAGAGTGAACCTCGAGATGTGGAGCAGCCATAAGATGAGGATCATGGAGTGGGAGCAACCACTCATGCAGAGAAATTTCATGCTAGATGGGAAGAGAGAGTGCATGCAGCTATACCACCAAGTAAGAGGTGGGGCGACATGCATGGATAATCCAAGAAGAAATTTCTGGACAGGATTCATTGAGATGGTGTGGATCTCATGAATTGAACCTGGCTACAAGGTGCCCATAGAGTAGCAGTAGCATAATCAGTTGGATTGATGTAGGCAGATCAAAGTGACAGTGTTGGATACTGGAGCATGGTTCAAAGTTGACAACAAGTGCAGAGTGCATGGGTGCAGAGTTCAACGACGCAGTGGTTCCTGAAGAAATGTGCAGTAGCTAAGCAGAATTCGAATAATTTGATGATAGATGCATTAGAATGATTGAGTTGTTTGGAGGCTAGTCAGTTTCAGAAGTGTTGTAGCAAGAGTTCAAGAGTGGATACATGGAGTTGCAAGGTGCTTGCAAAGGTTGCAGGGCGAATGCATGGAGTTGCATGTCGCATGAAAAGACAGTCCTTTCTTGTTGAGAGGGATTGTTGAAGTTTGCAACAAGAAACAATGAAGGAGGAATCCTGAAACATCATCCTTGATCCTAGTTGGAAAATAATCACCTAAACTAGGTGGGGCCCACACAGGCTATTTTTAGGTGTATGTCTATTTTTAGACATGGTGAGCATATTCTATATGTATCGGGAAGCTATTTGTAGATGGTTGGTAAAATGTGAAAAATAGATGAAATTATATTTTTAGAATATTGGGCGAAGTCTATTTATAGATCGTCGATCTAAAAATAGATGCATGTCGATTATTATTAGCTCTTAATAATAATCAAACTCTAAACAACAACTTATTCTCTTGGAGCACTTAATTTCAGTATAAATATCTGTCAAATTAGTGGGTTGAAGGAATTACACAATTCCTAAGGGTTTACTGGAGTTTATGCATGGAGGACTCAGCTAGAACTGAAGTGGCAAAGTTACGACAGAGTTGGAAGAGTAGTTCATGGAGTTGTATTCAGTTTAACTCAGTTAGACTCAGTTGAGCTAGTTGTATCTAGTCTAACTGAATGATACACTAGTGAGAGTGGATTGAATTAATTATTTAATTAATTCACAAATAATAACTCATTAATCAACTGAAAAATACAGCAGTTAACTACAGTGCATGTCAGATCCAATGGAGACCTAGTGCAGAGATAGGTGAAAGGGTGAGATAGACTATCCGTTGTGACGACTAGTGGTGCATGAATTGCATCTACATATACATTGGAGTTGCAAATGATAATAACGCACTCAAGGAGAGTGGGATTGCATCAAATTGGTCTTTTTAATCAGCTTGGATTGCGCAATAGAGGCAGGCTAGTAGGAGGGCAGAGATTAGTGCATGGATTTGCAGATTTCTTCTATGTTAGTGTGTGACGATTGATTGTACTAAGAGCTTGATGTACTAAGCTTTGTATGATATTGTTACATGATCTCCATGATACATAATATATGATAGTTGGGGTTTTTAGCTTCAATATTTCCCGTTAAATAACTGTGTTATGTGCGATTGTTTTTATTTGTGCTTCACATGTGTTTTGCAATTGTTGATTAAATTTCTGCAAGAATTATAGTGGAAGGGTTATGTATTTAGCAAGAAGATAAATATTTTTAGATCAGGAGAGTCTAGATATATACATGCATATTGTATATAATTTCTACAATTATTTTCCCTCTCAACATCTCATTATGAACAAGAAGTTTAGTTTTATTTCCTAGGGACCACCTAGGTGACTGTAAGGGGGAATATGTGCGCTATTTGAGACAACCATTGTATCGTTTTCATAGTGCCCAATGTAATTATTTTTACCTTCACTCATAGGGCTTGGGCCCTCATCATCATAGAAATAAATTTCCATGGATGGAAAAGGAAAAGATATTTTCAAGCACATTGATAAAGGAATGGATACTTTGGAGCCACTTTAAGTATCATGGATCATCTCAAGTGCACTCAGAAACTTCTTAGATGGATAGAGACCTGAAATAGATTTCCAACAATACATTAAATTCTAAAAAAGGATTCTTAGATCAAAATTTATTACAGGTCAAAGTTCATAATAAAAGATGTGAAAAGAGTCAAAACAATCAAGGTTCCAGTTAGGCAAGGTTCCAAGTTGGGCCTTGATATGCTCCGACCCCCAACCTAGTCGAACCCTCAACCCCCAACCTATTTGGTCCAACAATGAGCTTTGAACCCAAACCCCCGACCCCTAACCATGTGGGACCCAGTTGAGCCATCAAACCTAGTTAGAGTTTGGGATAAAGTGAAAGTGTGAAACTATGAAAATTATTCGACCCCCAACCCCCTACCTGTTCTCGTTTCTTCATAATTTATAAAGAAATCAAATTCAAAATCAAGGCATGGGACCCCTCTTTAGTCATATAAGTTGACAGTGTGGACCCATCCAATGATAACACATGACACATTTTGTTAGAAACTGTAGCAAGAAAGGATAAATTTGACTAGTTACTTAGTCAAATTTAGTAATTTGATTTTACACACCAGCAAGATGACTTGGATTGATCTGAAATTATTTGTTAGTTAATGTTGTGCTAATATCAGTTTCATAATTAACATGAAAGTGCATTGGTTTGCTTATCATACAAGGGTTTATACATGGGTTTATGATTGACAATTCATTAAACTTGATAATATTAAGCGTATTTCATGAACTTAAAAGCATGGAAACTCAATGTTAAATGAAAGAATATAAAAACATAACAAGCACAAATAACAGAGACAAATACACAAGTTTTTGATGAAGGAGTTCACCCCTCCTGGGCTACATCTCCTTGGTCCAGCTTCATAGTGTGGGCCTTTGTATTAGCTTCAATTGTGAAAAAGTGTTGTTTATAGTCTCTTGTTGCCTCTACAACCTACTCCAATGGCTCCAAAACATCAAAATCTACCAAGAATGACTCTTTCTGAGCCAAAATTGGTCGACAATTTCCTCAATTATGGTAAAACCAATTTTTCCTAGTTTTTCTCCACTAATTCTGGAAGTCCGGCAGTTAACTCCACTAAATGTGGAGATTCCGCTGAATTTGGTGGTTCTACCAAAATTTCCACTAAGGATAATCCGTATTTAATTAGTGATAAGCGCAAAGTTAAGCGTGGTTAGTGGCGCGTTCAGCACAAACCACGTATTAGCGCTAAACACAGTTTAACGTGGTTAAACCACTGATTAACATAATAATACGATTTTAATTTCCATTTAAATATTCCTGCCAAAAAAGGATAGGCTCCTGGTTCCGGGTGCAGGGATATGTGGGAGGGGGTTGGCCCCCTCTGAACCCCCAACTCCCGTTGTGTATTAATTGAAATGGCGGTGAAGTCCTTATGGGGTAAGGACTACATTGACTGGTATAGTGGTAAGACGTTGGTGCTATAGGCGGGTGGTCGTGGGTTCAACCCCAACCCCGCCATAAATTTTTTTTGCATAAACCTTCAGATCCGACCATAGTATAAACTTTGGTTTGTAATGTATGTTTTTTATATATATGTTGCGTTCGTGGTATGGTTCCAACCTTATAATAAAACATGTATATGTGCCCCATTTAATATTGTATTTTTACTATGGTCAAAGCCTTGGTATAATATATATAATGTGCCCAACTTCGACCTTGCATAAAAAATCATGCCAACCAACCTTGCCAAGGGGGAGGGAACGTGGAAGCCTCCGGTTGAGCCATGTGGCCCTTCCCCATGGACCTAAAAATTCCACCATTAATAAAAATAATCCACCATATATAATTCCAAACTTAGGAATAGGAGAAAAATTCAACTTCCCCAAGAAATTTTGGTGAATCTAGTGATGACACTTGTCACAGTGTCACTGGCTAAAAATTCGAGAATATTCCTTGAAGATTCCTGAGGTGCTGACTGGACTTCCAAATCATCAGTCTGTCACTATTCTACACAATTTTACCTATTTGGGAAAATGAACAGCAAACCATAACTCACTCATATGAACTCAGAATTTGATGAAACGATTTGCGTTGGAATTCTGGTGATGAGCTCTATCTGGTCGCTTTGGTTTGAAGCATTTCTGAGCACTTTCATTTTTTAGATAAATATTGAGCCTCTGATCATTCCTCCACACTAGAAGCCTTTTGGACCCCAAAAGATACTATCAATTTTTCAGCATGTGATGGTACAGCTCCCTCACCATTTCACTCTCCATCCATTTGGCCTTTCAAGGATTTTTTCCCTTCAGTCCCTCTCTAAGGTATTCGAAATTCCCTCTTCTTAGTGTTCTAATTCTTCTGTCAAGTATGAGATCTTGTTGAAGTTCATCAAGATACTCACAAGAAATCATATATTTTTGGCATTTGAACATGCTATCCTTGATCATCAATCAAAGGAGGCTCAAACAATCTCAAATTATCGACATTAATGACAGAATATATTTGCATATAAGGAGGAAAATCTAGCTTAAATGCATTAGTACCAATATTTTCCATAATTTTAAATGGACCATAATGGATTGGCTTGGGATTTTTACCTTCCCCTTGCAATATTTATTTTCTGATATACAACCAAACCTCATCTCCAACCTAGAATTTGTGATCAACATGGTGTTTATCATGCCTTGCCTTGTAGCTGCTTTGTCTCTTTTCAACTTGCTCTTGCATTGTGTGATGTATCAACTAAATTTCTCAATGAACTTCCTTGCCTTATCTATGTCATTATGACCATCTATAGCGACATCTTTCTCAAAGATGAAGCCCAAAGGCGATCTTGGTAAGTACCCAAAACATGCCTCAAATGGCGATGTGTTTGTGGAAGAATGATTTTCCATGTTATATGCATGTTGAATGTAATGCAATTGTTCATCCCACAACTTGGGATGTTTGCTACAATAACCTCTAAGAATATGAATAACTATATTGTTTACCACCTCGATCTAGCCATCTGTTTGCGGATTAAATGGTGTACCCTTCTTCAACTTTTTGTCCATCATGTCCCATAATTTTGAACAAAAATTCCCAACAAACCAAGAATCTTGATCACTTGCAATAGAAGTAGGAAGACCAAAATGAAACCATACATTTTGAAAGAAAATATTATTGGTTTTTTCAACTGTAATTTTTTTCTTACATGGCATCAAAATACACATTTTTCTGAACCTATATACCACAACATACAAATAATCATGACATTTCCTTGACATAGGAAGACCACCTACAAAATCCATTGAGATACTCTCCCAAGGATGTGAAGGAACCGGAAGTGGAGTGTACAATCCAAGTTTCCTATTACTAGGCTTACTTATCACACATAAATAACATCCTATAATAAAATAAGATACACTATCAATCATGTGTGGCCAATAACAATACCTTTTGAGATTCACTATTGTCTTGCCTACACCGAAATGTCCAGCAATCAATGATGTGTGAGCGTCCCTTATGATATTGTTTCTTTCTCCTTGTGGTATACATAACTTTCCCAAGTGATACAAAACAATGTTATGCACATGATAATCTAACTCTTCATTTTGGTTTCCTTGACTAAAGCTTTCATACACATCTTGAAAATCACTATCATATGCATATTTTTCAGTGTAACTTTCATGCATAATTGAATTGTGCTTGAGTATAATAGATGAATTTACATTAGACCTAGAGAGAATATTAGCTAGCTTATTGTAGATTCCCTTTTTGTACTTGATAACCAAATGAAATTGTGGTAGAAATCCCATCCATCTGAAATTTCATGATTACTACAACTTTGACTGTGATTGTAAGTACTGCAATGGTTGATGGTCATTATGGATAATGGTCTCTTTCCCCATCAAACAGTGCTTCCATTTATTTAAACTTTGTACCAATGCATATAAATCTTTGTCATAGGTGGGATAATTAGTCACAGCTCCATTAAAAATTTCAGAAAGAAATGAAATAGGCTTGCCATGCTGCATGAGAAATGCTCCCATAGCATAATCACTTGCATCTGTTTGCATCTCAAATGGCTATCTAAGATCTGGGAGATCCAATACAAGTGTTGAACTTATCTTTGCATTAAAGAATCAGATTATATTTTTTGCATATCTCCCCAATGGAAGACTTTCTTGACACTTTTCAATGCATGTAACGGAGCTGCAATGGAAGAAAAATTAGCAATGAATTTCCTCCAATACTGTGATGCCCCAAGAAAACTTCTTACCTATGTAACTATATTGGGCTTGGGCCAATTCAGAATGAATTCTACTTTGGAAGGGTCTATATTCAACTCAACTCCTCCAACAATGTGTCCCAACTACACTAAAGAAGTCTTGCCAAACTCGCACTTTGACGTCTTTAAAAATAATTGCTCTTTTTTCAAGACATCAAGTATCGTGTTCACATGCATGACATGTTCTTCTCTTGATTTTCTGAATAAGTATGTCATGTATTTCATCTAAGTAAAAAATTATGAATTCATCTAGAAATGGTCTAAGTACATCATTCATGACACTCATCAAATTATCTGGAGCATTTGTGTTAGGTCCCTATATTACTAGTATAGTCCCTTATTTTTGTTAGTGTAACCCCCTTATTGTTATTATTGTACCCTTGTAACCCCCATTTTATTATTATTGTACCCTTAAATTATTAATGTTAGGTTGGCTAGGATTACATTGTGGCCCACTAGGATTATATTGTGGCCCCATGGACTCCTATATATAGAAGGAGGTTTTGTTCATTTGTATCATCCAAGAATTGTTCATTTATGTAATGTATTGGAGGTTTCCCCCTCGAAGTGGCTCATTTCTAAGGCGTTTATATCTCTTTTCTTCTCTTTTTGGAGCTGGTTACACAACATTTGGTATCGGAGCTTTGGATTCTAGGGTTTCGCTGCTCCAAACAGGTCATCGTGGCATTTTCGCTATAACTTTTTTTCTACGAAGTTTCAGAAGCTGAAATTTTTAGGGTGCGAAGCCGAAATCCTGAGGAAGCTTTTCTAAAAATTTCAGACCTTGGTTCGCAATATTTGCGGAGATATCATCTGTGGAAGTCAGGTCTTTTTTCAAGCTCCTAAACAGGTCATCGTGGAATTTTCGCTATAAATCTGTTTCTACGAAGGTTCAGAATCTGAAATTCATATGGTGCAAAGCTGAAATCCTGAGGAAATTCATCAAAAAATTTCAGAGCTTGGTTCGCAATATTTTTGGAGATATGATCTGTGGAAGGTAGTGCTTTTTCAGGCTCCTGAATTGCATCTCAAAGAGGTGATCGTGGGAAAAGTTCAATAACTCTCTCTCTGGGCATCAGATTGAAGTGCCGTAAAAAGTGGTCACAAGTAAACAGACTATCATTTCTTTGCTATCAATTTCAGAGACAAAGGATGAAACAGTGACACGTGGCAAGTCGTACAAGTTTGCTCTACTGAACCAGTCCATAATTAGGTCATTGTGGGAGATTGGACACAACTTTGTCTTGGAGAATCCAAATCAGGTCAGACCTGTGGCATTAAAAAGAGAATTCAGAGGGCTACTTTAGTGGTGAATTTCAGATATATAAGAGCCACAATCATGGAGATAATACAATTTCAATATCGATCTCCTCAAAAGCAAGTAAAAGGTGTGTATTTTGTTTCCGAATTGCATAAGTCTTGTTTGAAGAATCAAGTTGAATTGATTGCAAGGGCATATTGTAGAATAGATATCAGTATTGGATTATAAAATGGCCCCAAAAAATAATTCAACACCCATTAAGCCTTTGGAAATCTCTACTATGACTCATGAAGATGAAGAATTGCAACATGATCTATCAAAATTACAAGAGCAAGTGCAACAAATTTCACTCTCGCAAAGAGCAACAAAAAATGAAATAGAAGTTTTGAAGAAAGGCATGGAAGCTAAGATGGATGGCATGGAGGCTGGAATAGAATCTAAGATGGATGACATGGAAGCTAATATCGATGGGAAAATGGAAAACATGAAGAATTTTCTAAAAGTAGACATGGAAGGTTTGACAAAGCTGATACAAGAAAGGTTTCCTAATGGTGAAAAGATAGTAGAAGAACCTCATGATGAGAAAAAAATAAATGTTAATTGTGATTTCATAAACTCTAATGTTGGCGGGAAGAGCCACCATATTCCAAAGATGGATATGAGGAAGTTTGATGGAAAGGATCCTGTAACATGGATACTACAGATGGAGCAATATTTTGATCTCCATAACGTGCAAAACACACAAAAGGTACGCATTGCAACTTTACATTTGGAACAAAATACATTTGTATGGTATCAATGGCTTTGCTCCCGTAAAAAAATTGTCACTTGGTCAATTTTTACGGAGGAAATGATAGCACATTATGAGGATAAAAAGAGAAACACCTTCTTTAGCCAATTGATAAATCTCAAACAAAAGGGTTTAGTGGGGCAGCACATTGAGGACTTCCAAAAATTGAATATAAGGGTAACTGATATTCCAGAGGAACACAGGATTGATCTATTCATAGGTACTCTAAAGGATAACATCCAACATGAAGTTCGTGTTTTGGAACCTGATTCATTGGAGAAGGCATTCAGGTTGGCAAGAAAAGTTGAATGTAAAATTATGGCGACAAGGAAGCCTACCACTCAATTCTATAAATAAGGAAGTGTTGCTATGCCTAGATTTCCACAACCTACAAGGTTGACACCACAACAATTGGAAGAAAAAAGAGCAAAAGGGCTTTGCTACAGTTGTGATAGCAAATACACTAAAGGTCATAAGTGTGCTGAAAAGAAATTATTTTACATAGGTTGTGAAGAAGAAGAAGAAAATGAACAAGAAGAGGATATACACCAAGAACCGGCCCTAGAAGAGGAAGAAATGAATCTGACCATATCATGTAATGCACTGGCAGGAATTACCACTCCTCAAACTCTCAAGATAGCAGGACAGATCAAGAAGAAAAAGATAATAGTGTTGATTGATTCAGGTAGCACCCATAATTTTATTCATTGTAAGGTAGCCAAGGAATTAAATTGTTTCCTATACCCAGCACCAGAATGTCAAGTGATGGTTGCAAATGGAGGAACTATAAATTGCTCTGGAAAATGCCATAATATCAAGCTAACCATGGGGGAATATGTATTTACTAGTCCAATGCATTCTATTCCTATGGGAGGTGCTGATGTTGTACTAGGAGTACAATGGTTACAATCTTTGGGGACGGTAGCTTTTAATTTTCAAGAACTTTTCTTGAAATTTTTTTCAAAGGGAAAGGAAGTCGAATTACAAGGTATTGAAGGGAATCCGGGAAGGATAATAAGCTCTAATGTCATGACAAAGCTTCTAAAGAAATAATGACGAGGCGTAATTGCACAATTATGCTCACTATAAGTTCCGACATCAAAATCATCTATTTCTGCAGATCTCCAATAAGTCTTGGACAATCATTCCAATGTGTTTGAAACTCTGAAAGGAATCCCACCTATTCGTGATCATGATCATGCTATTCATTTGATTCCAGGAAGTGTTCCTCCAAACATCAGGCCTTATAGATATCCTTACTTCCAAAAGAGCGAAATTGAACGTATGATTGCAGAAATGTTAGAGGTGGGTATAATTCAGCCTAGTCAAAGTTCTTTCTCTGCTCCTGTAGTATTGGTACACAAGAAGGATGGATCATGGCGAATGTGTCCGGATTATAGGGAGCTCAATAAGCTCACCATTAAAGATAAATTTCCCATTTCTGTGATTGATGAATTATTGGATGAATTACATGGAGCAATTTATTTTACCAAGTTGGATCTTCGTTCAGGATATCATCAAATTAGAATGAAGACTGAAGATATTCCAAAAACAGCATTTCGAACTCATGAGGGTCATTATGAATTTTTGGTCATGCCTTTTGGCCTTACCAATGCACCTTCTAAATTTCAAGGGTTGATAAATTCCATTTTCAAACCCTTCCTTAGAAAATTTGTGCTAGTATTTTTTGATGATATACTAATCTACAGCAGGTCTTGGAAGGATCATGTTGAACATGTTGATAGGGTGCTCAAACTATTGCAGGAGAAACAATTATATGCAAAAAAACCAAATGTTTCTTTGGAGTACAAGAGGTGGAATATCTGGGTCATATTGTATCTCACGAGGGTGTTAAAGTAGACCCTAACAAAATTAAAGCCATTAAGGAATGGAAAGTCCCTACAACCATAAAGCAGTTGCGAGGATTTCTCAGGTTAACAGGGTATTATCGCAAGTTTGTTAAGAATTATGGGAGAATAGCAGCACCTCTAACAACATTATTGAAGAAAGATGCATTTTCATGGACTCCTGAAGCAACTAAGGCCTTTGAATGTCTTAAAGAGGCAATGTGTATGGCACCGGTCTTAGCTACGCTAGACTTCACAAAAACCTTTATTGTGGAATGTGATGCCTCAGGAAATGGAATTGGTGCGGTTTTAATGCAGGAAGGAAGACCCATTTCTTTTGAAAGTCATATAATCAAAGGAAAGTATTTACAGAAACCTATTTATGAGAAATAAATGTTAGCAATACTGCATGCACTAAAGAAATGGCGAACTTACCTAATAGGAAGACACTTCAAGGTAAAAATTGATCATGATAGTCTTAATCACTTTTTAGAACAAAGACTATCATCAGAAGAGCAGCAAAAATGGGTCACAAAGATGTTGGGTTATGACTTTGAAATAATCTACAAAAAAGGAAAGCTTAATGTGGTTGCAAATGCACTCTCAAGAAAGAATGAAGAGGTGGAAGCATTGCTTTGTGCCATTTCTATTATCCAACCAGATTGGATAACCGAAGCAAGAGATGAATGGAAGAAGGACAAAGATGTATGGACACTGATTCAAAAGTTGCAGCAAGATCCTAGTACATCTGATACATTTAGTTGGAAAAATGATTCCTTATGGTACAAAGATCGCTTATATCTTTGTAAGAATTCCCAACTAAAACAAAATATTCTTCTGGAATTGCACACTTCTCCTTTAGGAGGACACTCGGGATTTTAAAAAACTTACCACAGGGTGAAGAAAGAATTTTTTTGGGATGGCCTTAAATCTGATATTCAAAAGTTTGTGGCGGAATGTTTGGTTTGCCAGCAGAATAAAGTGGAAACAATTAAGACCCCAGGACTTCTACAACCTTTATCCATTCCAAGTCAACGTTGGGAGGAGATTTCAATTGATTTTATCACAGGTTTACCTAAGTCCGAAGGAAAGAGTGTCATCATGGTGGTAGTTGATAGACTTACCAAGTATGCACACTTTTGTGGATTATCTCATCCATTTAAAGCAAGTACAGTTGCTACTACATTTATGGACAGAATTCAAAAGCTACATGGAAGCCCAAGGGTTATTGTGAGCGGCAGAGATCCCATTTTTACTGGAAATTTTTGGACGGAGTTATTTTCTTGTTTGGGTACTCAATTAGCTCATAGCTCATCTTATCATCCTCAATCTGATGGTCAAACTGAAATAGTAAATAAATGTTTGGAAGGATATCTTCGTTGTTTTGTATCTGATAAACAAACACAATGGGTCAAGTGGTTACCTCTCGCTGAATGGTGGTATAACACTTCCTTCAATACTGCAGCAAAAATGACCCCATTTATGGCACTTTATGGATATCATCCACCATCCATAACATCATCTTTAAGGGAAAATTCGAAGGTTCAAGCAGTGGAAGATCACATCGAGCATCAGCAAGAAGTTCTCCAACTCTTAAAGGATAACCTGAATTTGGCACAAAATCGAATGAAACAACAGGCAAATCAACATCGCAGCGAGAGAAGTTTTGATGTAAGAGATTGGGTATTTTTATGGCTACAACCATACAAACAAATGTCCCTCAAGCAAGCAAAGAAGGATAATAAATTATCGCCAAAGTACTATGGTCCTTAGAAGGTGTTCCAAAAGATTGGTACTATGGCATACAAATTGGAGCTTCTTGCTTCTTCGCGAGTACATCCAATTTTCCATGTTTCATGCTTAAAGAAGGTTATCGGTGAAAATCTTCCAGTTCAAACAATATTACCAGAACTTGATGAGGAAGGAAAAATCATATTGGAACCTGAAGCGGTCACGGAAAAAAGAACTCGACAACTACGGAATCGATCTATTTCAGAGTATCTCATCAAGTGGAAGAACTTACCCACTGAAGATTCTACATGGGAGGATGAGAATTTTATACAGAAGCACCCAGAGCTACTCAAGCGTTGAGGACAACACTTTTTTGAAGGAGAGGGGCATGTTAGGTCCCTATATTACTAGAATAGTCCCTTATTGTTGTTAGTGTAACCCCCTTATTGTTATTATTGTACCCCTGTAACCCCCATATTGTTATTATTGTGCCCTTAAATTATTATTGTTAGGTCGGCTAGGATTACATTGTAGCCCCACTAGGATTATATTGTGGCCCCATGGACTCCTATATATAGAAGGAGGTTTTGTTCATTTGTATCATCCAAGAATTGTTCATTTATGTAATGTATTGGAGGTTTCCCCCTCGAAGTGGCTCATTTCTAAGGCGTTGATATCTCTTTTCTTCTATTTTTGGAGCTGGTTACACAACAATTTCTTAAACCGAATGGCATAACTAACCACTCAAAAAATCATTGTCTACTTTTAAAAGAAGTTTTCCAAATGTCTTCCTCAGCTATTCTAACTTGATGATAACCAATTTGCAAGTACAACTTATTGAAATATCTTTCATACTTCAATTGATCTAGAAAATATTCAATGTGTGGGAGTGAGTAGTGATTATTTACCGTGATTTTATTCAATGCATGGAAATCGATGCACATGTGACAAGTCTCATCCTTCTTTGGTACCAAAACAATTGGTGAACCACATGGCAAAGTAGATGGGAATACAACACCTTTGTTCAGTAATTCTTGAATTTTCTTCTTGATTTTGAAACTCTACATAATTGACATGCAATACATACCAATTTTTGGAAGTGGAACATCCTGCTACAACTGAATCTCCCATTGAATTCCTCTCTTGGGAGGTAACCCATTTGGTTCTTGAAACATCTCGCCATACTGACTTACCACATCAAACAAATCAGATTTTAATTTTTCATCACATCCTTCAAAAGATTCAATTCAACATCATCCTTTTTCTTGATCATGAGAAGCACAAAATTTTTACTTGCATTAACTAGCCTCTTCATTTTCCTTGTATTAACTAAATAAATATTCAATTTTTTGCAATGAACTCTCACAATATACTCCACCCCATCCTTAAGCAAATGATATTTGTTCTCATGGTGATAAAACACCGCTTTCATTTCATACAAAAATTGACTTCCCAAGATAATCTCGGAAATGTCAAGTGGAACCACATCTAACTCAACTTCATCAACAAAGTTTGCAATAATAGAAAATCAAAATATGCATTTCCTTGTAACCTATAAATTGGAATTCTTAACTATCCATCCCAAAGGGTATAATTTATGATGTGGTATGGTTTCAAGGTTAATATGTTTGACCAAGTATTCTAAAATCAAGTTTTCTTGTAACCCACAATCAAATAATGCATCAATCTTTGTATTATTTGAAATCACTCTAACATGGAACAATTCTATCCTTGTGTCTTCATTTTGAGTGTTGTTGTGAATATTTGAGGAACTAGTACTTTCTATGGCTTCCTTTCCTTTTTTAACCATGGATACAATCTTAATCTCATCTCCTGAATCAGATCCAAGATCTTGTTGTGTGGGGGCAGTCATCTTTTGTTTCCCTTTGTTATTTTTTTTCTTTGGCCTTAGTTCGGGATGTAGTTTCCAATAGTGGGCTTCATCATGCCCCTCTTTTGAAAAAAAATTGCATGTAGTTTTCTCCCCTTCTTTCTTGATGCTTGCATTCTTATTTCCCTTCCATTTTCCTCCCTTGTCTTTTCCCTTACCCTTGAATGGCTTCTTTTTACAACCCTCTTCATGAATGTTCTTTCCCCTTGATTCAAGATGTGTGGCTTGCACACATACTTCATCTAAGTTATTTGGGTTAAATATAAGGATAATATGCTTCAAGTATGAAGGTAAACCCCCAATGTATTTCAAGAGTGTGTCTTGTGAATTCAAGTTTACTCCTAACAACAAAGCCCTCTTTCTAAACTCCTGAGTGTACTCTTGAACAGTTTGGCCTTTGAGTTGCCTAAATTTTTTCCAACTCATTATTTCTTTTTGCATACAGTCTAATGGATAAAACTTTATTTTAATGGAAGAAAGGAATTCAACCCAAGAAATGGATATCTTACCATGAATTCGCATTTCCTCTTGATTCTTTGCCTCCCACCAAACTAGTTTTGCTCCTTCTAGCCTTAATGGATCCAATTGGATCTTTATGTCATCCTCTTGTAGATTCTGAATTATGCAGTATACTTCCAATTGACGGATCCAATTTCCTAACTTCTCTACATATACCTCACCATTATACATGGGAAGTTCAAACTTGATGTCCAACTTCAGTAATGGAGTTTTTCCTGTTGGGATTTTTGAATGAGTGTGGGTGGTTTTTGTGGTGGAAGTGGAAGATCAAGATGTTGATGAAGATGATGAGGATGAGGATGGTGGATATGGGGGTGGATTTGCTCCACTGCCATTTTAACTCTTCTCTTCATCCTTCTTACCATCTAAATATCCTTCTCCATGTAGAGGCTTAGAACATTCTCCTGTTCTTTTTGTAGTGAATGCATCAAACATGGTTTTAACCATTCTCTGAATGCCTTTGAAGTCTCTCTTGAAATCCTCTTCTTCTGACTATCCATGAGTCTCTCAAAATCTTGATATAATGGCTAAGGATTCAAGCTCAACCTCTGATGCTTGTACCTCTTCAATCTCAACTACTGGAGATATAACTTGAGGTGCTTCAAGTGCAGCTTTCAGTGGAGCCTTCAGTGAAAAAGATTCTCTCTCAGCTCTCTTTCTTCTCATCCTAATCTTAGTACTAACAACCAATAGCTTCCCTTCTCCTCTCTGCAACTTAAACCTTGTAAGCATCACAAAATTGCAACTATTAAAACCCTTCTTGCACAATCTCAAGCAAAGCAAGAAAATAACCTTTCGAAACCTTGTGATCTGATACAAACTTGATCTACAATTAATTGGTATTTAATGTTGTGCTAATATTAGTTTCATAATTAACATGAAAGTGCTTTGGTTTACTTATCATACAAGGGTTTATACATGGGTTTATGATTGAAAATTCATTAAAATGGATGATATTAAGTGTATTTCATGAACTTAAAAGCATGGAAACACAATGTTGAAAAACAGTATATAAAAACACAACAAGCACAAATAACGGAGACAAATAAAAAAAATTTTGATGAAGGAGTTCACTGCTCATGGGCTACATCTCCTTGGTCCAGTTTCATAGTGTGGGCCTTTGTATTAGCTTCAATTGTGAAATTTTTTTGTTTACATTATCTTTTTGCCTCTTCAACATGCTCCAATGGCTCCAAAACATCCAAATCTACCAGTAATGACTCTTCCTGAGCCAAAATTGGTTGAAAATTGCCTCATTTATGGAAAAACCAATTTTTTCTAGTTTTTCTCCACTAATTCTAGAAGTCCGCCAGTTAACTCCACTAAATGTGGAGATTCCGTCAAATATGGTGGGTCCTCCAAAAGCACCGCTAAGGATAATTCATAGTTAATTAGTGATAAGCACAAATTTAAGCACAATTAGTGGTGTGTTTAACGCAAACCATGTATTAGCGCTAAACACGGTTTAACATGGTTAAACCACGGATTAACATATATAATATAGTTTTAATTTCTGTTTAAATATTCCCGTTGAAAATGCATTAGCTCCTGGTTCCATGTGCGTGGAAATGTGGGAGGGGGTTGGCCCCCACTGAACCCCCAACTCCCACTACGTATTAATTGAAATAGTGGTAAGGACTGCGATGGTTGGTATAGTGGTAAGTCATTGATGTTGTAGGTGGGTGGTCATGGGTTCGACCTCGACCTCACCATAAAATTTTATTGCATAAACCTTCAAATCTAACCATAGTATAAAATTTGTTTTATAATGTATGTTGTTGATATATATGTTGCGCCCATGGTATGGTTCCAACCTTATAATAAAACATGTATATGCGCCCCATTTGATAATGTATTTTGACTATGGTCCAAGCCTTTGTATAATATATATAATGCGCCCAACTTCGACCTTGCATTAAAAAAAAAAAAAATCCAAACAACCTTGCCATGGGGGATGGCATGTGGAAGCCTCTAGTTGTGCCACTGGCCTTTCCCCATTGGCCTAAAAATTCCACCATTAATAAAAATAATCCACCATATAAGACAATTCTAAACTTAGGAATAGGAGAAAAATTCAACTTCCCCAAGAAACATTGGTGAATATGGTGATGACACTTGTCACAGTGTCATTGGCTGAAAAATGAAAAATATTCCCTGAATATTCCTGTGGTGCTGACAGGACTACCAAGTCATCAATCTGTCACTGTTCTGCACAATTTTTACATGTTTGGAAAAACGAACAGTGGACCATAACTCACTCATACGAAGTCGGAATTTGACGAAACGAGTTGTGTTGGAATCCGGGTGATGAGCTCTATCTAGTCGCTCTAGTTTGAAGCATTTCTGAACACTTTCATTTTTTAGCTAAATACTGAGCCTGTGATCATGGATTGTAGTTAACTTGTGTGACATGGATATTTCAACTAGTTTACTAAGTAAATTTGAGTTATATGCTATAAGTAGAGTTATGCATGTAGTGATTTCTAAAATTTAGAAATATAGTTGAGTTATTTTCATTTTGACTCAGTTAACTGAGCTCAAATAACTAATTAAGTCATTTGAAGGTCATTTGAGTATTATAATTGTTGTTAACTCAATGATCTCCTAGTTAAACAAGTTAATTAGCTAAAAATAGCCCAAACATGCATGGAATTCAAATTTCCTAGTTGGAGTGGAGGAAAAGGAACATTGTTATTTCAATTGTATATTAGTTGTGTGTATAGGCTTGGAAGTTAAGAGAGTGAATCATTCCTTGGGAATTACACAAGAAAATAGGAGAAAATTACTATATTTTAGAAGCTAATTTCCTCCAGGATTGAGCAAGGAAATAGGATCAAGTTGGGGCCTTGAATTGGATAAGTGTTGGCGAGAGTAGGAAAGTCAATAGGAGAAAATGTTTACATTGCAGGGTGTGCTTCAAGATCGAAGCAATACATTGTAATAATTTCTCCATCTCATCAGATTAATGAAAAGTAGTGGAGGAGTTTCATCTAGTTGGGTTCCCCTGTAAATCATTATGTTCTTTAATGGTTGCATGTCATTGCATGTGTTTCTAAATTTTGATTTCCATTCCGCAGAATAGTAGATCAAATTTGTAATCACTTATTTTCAGTTCAAATACATCATTAGTAGAAAATTTCTATTAGTTTTTACACATTTTGATTAGCTCATGTTGTGACATGGAAGCACAGGTGGGGATATGGTGGCATAGGATTTCAGTGGCTCAAAGGTTTGGGATGAAATTAACATTATGTAAGCACATGTGACATGCTAGTATAGACCAAGGACACATGGCATGTTTATTTATATTGTTTGGGCGGCCAAGTACGCTAAATTTGAGTGAAACTTGGCACCACTCAGGAGTCACCAATGGAAAGGTTGATTTCAGCAGTATGACATGGAAAAACCTCGAAATTCAGGTCATAGGTCATGTTCGGCGAAGTTTTCGTATGTTTTTTTTATTAGTGAAAATATGAAAATTGGGTTAAGGTCGAGACTTTGGCCAGTTGGGTTTCCTTGTTAATTTTTCCTTAAGGCTATATTGTTCTTTACTTTTATAATTTCATTTCTTCATTGACACATTACATTCACCCCATAACATCATAACGTTATTTATATTTCCATCATTATTCAACAACATATGAAACTATGTAGAAAGAATAATGTCATCATCATCAATGCATCGGAACATAAAAGAATAACAGAAGAAAAGCATTCACACATAGTGACACTAGGATCTTTCGGAGACCAAGGGAAAACCCACTATGGGAAAGACCCTTGCAAATTGTTCTATGCAATTAACTAGCAAAACAACTACCACATCCATGAAATGAACCCAACAATGTATACACTCAGAAATCATATTTTTAAGGTACAAAACTATCACTCACTGAAGTCAACTATTGAACCCTATAGTAACTGAGATAAATATTGAGAATATTGATATTTCATCTTTAAGGTCTTGGTCACACAAAGGATATCACATGTGAGTGACTATAGTTTTCCTAGTCACACTTGTAAGCCTGGAAAGCGAGCGCTTGGGGTCAAAACTGAACTTTAGAAACCCTAATCTCCCAGTGGCATGCACAGTGAGATGTTTGTGTGACTGGAAGGCTCCAGTTGCATGCATGAGCCTCTGTGGGAGTGATCGTTGTCAAGTTATTCTTGTTTTATGCCTATGACTGGGGCCCAAAACACTAAATCAGTGATGCAAGCCTCAAACCCTATAATTTCACCTTAGAGTGAACCTATACCTCTATGAATGAGCCTGTTGGAGCCAAAAAAAAATATAGAAGAGTGTCTCATGATTGTGTCCAAATTAGGTATAGGTCACTTGTATTTATAACCTTTCAAGGTGGTCCACTTTGCTTTAGGGTTGACCTTATCAAATATGCACATGTGGGATTTTATTCATAAGTACACTTTCACTTATCTGATTTGAGTGATATTTAGGTCAATTTTTATCCTCTCGAAAATAAGAATTCAATGCAATCATTATCTCTATCAAGTGAACTCTCCAAAGTGTAATTTGAATGTAGTTGCATATTTTTAACATTCCTAACCTATGGGAGGAAAATGTTGGGAAGTAAAGTTGAAAAATGGGTTGGCCTATGACCTTAGACCCTATTCATCCCCTGAAATCCTTGGATATTGGTCACAACTCTAGTTCATATGGGTAAAGGTGCTAACAAGTAGGTTTCTTCAGCAGTCGACGAAGAATAGAACTAGTCAGTGGATTTTTTTGGCAGAAAAACAAAATTTGGTAGGTTTCTAATGTCGGCGAATAATTCACTCACATTTAAGTGGTGGTGGGTGAATTTGGCAGAAAAATAATATAATTGGTGGTATATTTGGAAAAATTTCCAAATTATGGTGGTGTGAAAAATTTAGAAAATCTTAGAAAATCTCTACTAAAACCTGTAAAATTCTAGACTTGCAAATTTGGACAATTTAACTTATATTTTCTCACAGATACAACATACTAGAGTTTGAATACTTCAATAACATATTCAGAAGACTTGAAAGAAGTGGGAGATATGAAAAAATAAGAGTTTGTGCATGAATAAGAGTTTAACATAACTCAAAGTTCAAAATCTAAAAACATTAGCTCAATTTCTATAAAAGCATAATAGAATTTGCAAGAAGAAATTTTTCTAGAGGTAGATGGTATTCATGTTGTTGTTGTATATGGTGGATTAATCAGTAATTAAAAAATTTTGAAGGTGATTTTATGGTATTTGGGGTGAAAAATTAAGGAGGAATTCATTTTTTTTATGAAAGGTAGTGGCCTTCATGATTTTAGTTTGAAAACATTATGAAAGATGAATCAAGGAGGTCAAAGAAAGTGACAACTTATACATGAGGAGTTATAGGCCCCTCCAATAGTTCCTAGTAAATAATTATGGTTTGTAGCTCCTTTTAGTAGTAGTGGATAAAACAACAGTTGTATCCCCTTTAATTAGTATTTGATAAACAAGGGTAGTGATGACGAGATAAATCAATCTTGCGGACAAGATCGATCTCCCTAGTACCAAAAAGTAATCTAGCAAAAAATAGCCAAATAAACCTATCTTTCTCTAGACATATGTGATTTACAAAAGAATACTATAAAGGTGTTAAGGTCTTATCGTAGATCCAATGCTTGTTCGAAGTTGTTGTCCCTCGGTCACTTGAAGGAGTTATCTTTATAAACCTGTAGTCACAAAAAAAGTAAACATTAAATAGCACCTGTATAGTAAATATTATAAATTGTGCCTATCATTGTGATCAAGGAATCCGTGAAATAAACAGTTAATTAACAGCTTATTGACAAAAATGAATTCATTTTTATTAACTTTGAAAGAAGGAAAACCTTACAACCTTAGCCTTGATGTTGAATAGGCCTTCCCGGGGTTCAAAAGCAGGAATCTCCTCTACTTTGACAAGCCTTGCACTCTTCCAACCGAGACAGATAGAGGTATGTGATCTTTCCTCATAAAATCTAAGTTAAATGAGTCTGAATCCTAACAGCACTTAACCTCAAATAATTCTAAAGCTTGAACTCCCCTTGAGGCTACCCAATTCCTCTTTTTATAGTGAAAAAGAGGAGGTTTCAGATCCAACTATGAAGGGATAGAATTCTCCTTCAAAGGGATAAGCTCCTCACATCAAGGGGTTAGCTCCTTAAGGTAAGGGATACATGAACCTCAAAAGAGCGGTTCTGCCACCGTAAGATTCCTTCTAGAGGCTTCTAGAATTTACTGAAAGTGAGATTTTTGAGTTTACTTGCGCCTTTTTAATCTTTTACAGGGGTCTGCACCCATAACACAGAGAAAGTGCATTCAGATACCCAAGAGTCATGAACATTAGGTGCGGGACCGCAGGCAAGATAAAGAGAAAGTGCGATACCAGAGTTAAGGAGATTTTTAAGAACTTTTCTCTTATTTTCAAGGCTTGAAATGAGGAACTGATGTGTTAGACTTGCAAAGGAGGAAGTATGAGTGATAATGAGCTCATACAGATAGTAGAATGTTAAGATGACAATTTTCAGTGTAACAGATTTCCCCCTAAAGTGAAAAGTCTGGAATAGATGAAGCTGAAGTCTGTCATATATGAAGAGTGTAGTACTTTATCATTTCAAGTATCATCCTGTGGACACCCCAGTCGGAACCTGTAAAAACATTCAATGAAAAATATATATATGTAAACATATCATCACTGAGGTAGGCATTCCCATACTCAGATCAAAACTAACTAGAAATTGATTTAAACTATTCTGATACAGGAATGATTTTCAATACATCAACAATATAGACATATGTAGACACAATATGGACACAACCATCTGTTTATGAATAGTCCACTATATAAATCAATAACAAAATTCCTCGCAGCCTGGATGGTAGAAACTAGATCCAGGGTCTTTATTTCCGCTTCTCGAACTAGTACGATTCTATCCATGTGAATAGATGTGTCGAAGTCGAACATGGTAGAAACCACTTGATTACCAGTCAATAATGTAAAATGTTAACAAGTGTGAGAGTAACCACCAGTAATGTCAATAGTCCTCAAAGTACTCAGTACAATCCAAGAAATGTGAATGAATGAGCTGAAGTCGAACATGTCATGGAATCATTTGATCGAAGGTCAATGATGCAACCTATCGTCGAAGGCGAGAAACCTGCCATTAAGGCATGCAGATTTCAAGGTACTGATGATTTCTAGATCTTCCTAGATAATGAGCTGTCGTCGATAGGAAGTGATCCGTCGTAGGCAAGCCCACAACACGAAATCATAGATCAAGTTTTGAAGAAATATATTGGCAAGGACTGACTCAGGGACGGTAAAAAATGGAAGACAAATATTTTGCAGATGAATGGTTTGTTTGAACTATCCTCTTGGACACATAATGACACTGCAGATGGCTTGGTGACAATTGACCCAAAGCTAATACCCAGAAACCAGCTAAAGACTTCCAATATGTTTTGATTAACTGTTACGCAAAGGATTTTCCCAACCCATGTGAACAAAAGTGTCATGTTCGAGAGTGGTTAACTGGCTTTTCGAATAATCAAAATACAACAAACATGCTCATTTTTCTCTTTTTCCCCCACCATTTCTGGCAAGTAACTCTTTACTTTTGACAAGCTTGAGAAGGATAACATTTGCTTGTTTATAAGCTCATCCTTCGGATGAGTCCAACTTAGTTTAAGATTTGAACCCTAAGAAGGAGTGGTTCATTCCTGTTTAAAATTGAACAGGTCCTTTACTGTTAAATTTTAACGAGTCCAGTATAGGAGAAACTTGATGTTTTTTCAATTTTAGAGAATCAGAAGAAAAAACTTAAGAAGACTCCATGGGGTTACTTTTTCGTAAATTTAGTCTCTAGAGCCCAAAAAAGAATAAAATAATGTGGGAGAGAACTCTATTGACCGTAATTAGTCAACATATACCTTTTTCGTAAATAGTCCATTTCAGTCCGTAAAAGGGGTAAACTTATACTGAAAGGACAATCATTCATTTATTTTAATGATTTCGAATAATCAAGTGCTCAGCAATCTTTTCAATTTTCGAGAGTCTGAAAAGAGCTTAAAAGAGGACTCCAAGTTTTCGCTTTTTCGTAAATTTTGGAAAGAGTCCGAAAAAGTGATAAAAGTATGCTCTTTGTTGAAAAACGATCAATTTTCCCAAAAAATCCAATTTTCTGCACAAAAACTCGAAACATTACACATACCTGTTTAAGATAAATAAAAATGCTTTCAAAAATAACCTTTTTAAAGTGAAAAATAAACAAATTAAAAATTCATTTATTCGAAAAAACTTATAAAAAGGACTTTTCGAACTTCATTTTTACCATTTGTGTTTAGAGTGAAAAGTAAGAGCTTTTGGGTAAAAAAGTTCCTGCGAAGATTCTAGAAAATCCGTCCGACGAAATCGAGAACCGTCAGCTCCAGGTAATCATCGACCTCCTTATCTTGCATTTCATCTTTTTATATTTTTTTTTTAGGCTTTATATTTCATTTTTTAAGCAAAAATAGGTTGAAAAAATCGCCCGCGAGGGTCTGCAGGTGCAACACGCGGGCCCTGCAAACCCTGAATTTTTTCTACATAGAAAAAAGTCTTGGGTTTGCACCTGTTCCACAGCACCCGTGCGTACCTACGCACTATGTATGAACTTAAGGTGCGGACCCCACGCAATGAAATTTCAAACTAAATTTTCTCAATTTTCGCCCAAAAATTTTCAAAAAATCTTGTTCTAATATGTCTTTTTATGCATTGTAGGACATACAAGATTCTTTTTTGGAGAGAATGCAAGCATGAAGATATAGATGATGCCGCAATGAATCATTTTCCTACAATGCAGGCATCGATATCATGCGGTTTGTATAAATTTTGGGCCATTCAGGGCATGAGGGTAAACGTAGACCTCCTGACGTGACTAGTGAACAGATGGAATGTACAGGACCAATGTTTTAGTATTGGAAGCCACCGGCTTGAAATTGAGCTGGAGGATATCTATTTTTTGACTGGTTTGTCGATGAGGGGCGAACAAATTTCTCTGTTTGGGACTAGGCCAGGTGGCCAGTCTGTCGCTAGTCTTCGAATAGTGTTCTGTGATGATCAGGAAAACCCCCAGGACAAATGGATTGACATAAAAACTATCATCCGTCCTGAGCTTAAAGTTATTTCATTTACTGTCACCAGACTGTGCGGGAGCGCAGCATTGCATGTGGCTACCGATTCCCAAATGCACATTGCTGTAGACTGTTTTCGAGGCACCATTTTCAGCTGGTGCAAAGCTGTGTTGGCCAATGTAAAAGGCCAACTAACCAGAGCAAAAAATGGAAAGCTAAAAAGCTTCGGATATGGATCCATTGTAGTATCCTTTGCTCTAGAGAGGATCCCCATGTTAGCTCCGCAGAAAATTCCTGTTGATGTTGGTCGACCTCGAGAACCTAGGATGGTTCGTTGGGTTGCATTGATGGCCCGTCATGCTAAGGGCATCGAGGTTGTTTGATTTTCTTCTTCATATTTTCGTTGGCTAGAACGCCAACTTTTTTTTATAGAGGACTTTCCATACGCCGGGATAGATTTCCACGACGATCGAGAGATGGCTCTCCCTGCAGGGGAACAATGGGATGACTCAGGTAAAAATAATTTTCAAAAATTTCTAAGTTCTAATTTTTTTGTATTTTAATCATCCCAAAACTAATAATCAAAATTTTAAATGCAGATGTGGGCCCACGGCAACTAGCCCATCTCTAGCCTTATGAGAGGAGGCATCCAGCTGCAGCTGCACCAGCCCTAGAAGGCCAATCAACAGAGATCTTGTCTGATTTAGAGCATCACCTAGAGAGCTTGACTCTAGACATTCCAGAGACCAACATAGATGATATTCCGCTTATATTACAGAGATATGTGTTTGGTGTAGGGTGGCCTGGGCAGTGGTCTCTTATCATGATCATCATCAGGGATAGGATGATTGTTTTGTAGACTCATAAAATTTGACCTTTTGTATTATCATTTTTGCCGATCATAAGGTGTTTTTCAACCTATGATCGAAGACGATGTATTTTTTGAAACAAACTTCTATGCTATGATATCATTATCACCGACTATCTATGTACATGTTATCGAATGTTGTTCAATTTATTGTTTTGATCATTGCAAATGTCTATTTATCATACTAGAAGCAACTGCATCTGCTAATGTATTTAAATGTCTTGTAATATGTTGATATTCAATGTAATCAAATTCACGTTCCAAGAGACAAACTCTTAAAAATAACCATAATAACACTAGATTTCTAATGGCATAAACCTTGTTAAGCTATAATACAAAAAGTTCAGAATCCAACCTAACAATCAAACTCTGAATTCCAAATGATATGGATTCAGATAATAATTCAATCACTGCACTATACTCTGCAATGTTATTCGTTATTTGACTGAGGCTTACCCCATGCATGGATGCTAACTCATCAGAGGGTGAATAGATAACCCAAGCTAGGGAAGAAATGTTATGTGTACTATGACAAGCACTATTAGTAAAACCAATGTAGGTTTGAAGAGACGTCGGCATCTGCAATATCAAGAGTAAAACTCAGATAAGCAGGAATAGTGATAAGAACACACTCTAAGCTAGGCACACTTTTCTAATCTAAGACACACCAGCAGTAAAGAATCTAATCTAATTAAAAAATCTCCACACCAAGTTTAAGCATAATATCTCTTCAGATAAAGCCCATTTCTAGGTTTATCTAAAGGGACACCATCAAAATCTATCAACTCATAGGCCCCTTTTTCCAGCTTTCGCTTAACAATGAAAGGACCATGCCACATGGGCACAAATTTTCCAACCCCTAGCTTATCGTTGGCTTGATCGTACACTAAAACTAGGTCTCCTTCTAAAAAATTACGAGGTGTAACATTTCTATCGTACTGAGCCTTTATTCGTTTGACATGAGCTTTGTTTGCTAATGCAGCATTTCGTCAATTCTCATCTAGCTGAGACAAGTACAAAAAACGCTTCTCCTCTTCAAACATAGCTGGGAGTAATTATGTGGCAAATTTCAATGACGGAATTTCGCATTCAATAGGTAACATAGCTTCCAAACCATAAACTAGTTGACGTTTTTACTAAGGTCCGATATGCCCAAAGTGCTGAAAATAACATGGAATGCCAATTTGAGTTATGAATACCAATAATTTGTTTAATCATAGTGACTAAAACTTTATTGATAGCTTCAACCAGACCATTAGCCTGCGGGTAATATGGAGTAGAACTATCATGGCGCAGGCCAAGTTGATATGTCAGTTCAGTCATCGTGATATTTCGAAAATGACTTCCATGATTCGTAATAATGGCTTGAGGAACACCGAATCTAGCAATTATATGATTGAACATGAAATTTGCAGCAGTCTTGCCATCTGCCGAAAATGTAGGCATCACCTCAGCCCACTTAGTAAAATAATCTACCACTAGGATAATATATGCATGCCCCCCGGCCAAGTGAGGGTTACATGTAATAAAGTCAATACCCCACTTTGCGAAAGGACCAACAACAATTATAGGGTGAAGAGGAGCGGGTGGTGCACGCATTTTACGATCAAAGACCTAAAAATTGTGGCATTTTTGGACTGCATAGATACAATCTTTGAATAACGATGGCCAGAAATAACCAGCGTGCATATCTTTTGGGATGTGGCATACCTAGACATATGACCGCCACATGCTCCAGAATGGTAGTCATTTAGAACCTTCTCAGCTTCTTCATGAGTAAGACAACATTGGAAAATAGAATCTGCTTCATGACGATAGAGTGTATCACCAATAATATTGTATTGTTGGGATTGGAAACGTATTTTTTGTCGTTGAGATCGTGAAATTTCAAGCCAAAAAGATTGGGTTTGGAGATAAACAATAATATCCCCATACCAAGGATCAAGAGTACTGATAAGAAACAAGGATTTGTCCGCAATGGGCTGCTCTGCCACAATTTCAGTATCAGTAGAGGGGAAATCACACATCAGTTCGACAAAAACCAAAGATTTCTTTGCCTTGGATTTTTAAAATTCCAAGTCAAATTCCTGCAGGATAACTATCCATTTGGAATACTTTCCCCCTAGCAATTGTTTGGTAAAGATGTACATCATTGGGTTACATTCAAAAATTACTGTGGTTTTGTGTAATAAGATGTAGTGACGGAATTTTTGGATAGCTTGAACAGCTGTTAAGGCCAATTTCTCCACATGCGTGTATTTGATCTCAGTCGAGTGCAGATTTCGACTAAGATAGTAAATCACATGTTCATTTTTGAATTCATCTTCCTGAACTAAAACCATCCCAATGGTGGAATGAGAGGCGACGAGATACAAAAAATAGTCTTGGTTCTAATTGCGAGGATGCAATAATGATGCATGGGTAAACACGTGTTTGAGTGCATCAAAAGATCGATTAGCGATTTCATCCCAAAAGAATGGAATGTTCTGTTTTAACAACCTGGTAAAACCATTTGTTAACTCAGCGTAGTTAGGAATGAACCGATGTAAAAAGTTTGCTTTCCCCTGCAAACTTTGGAGTTGGCGTAGAGTCGAAGGAGGAGGTAGATTGACAATAGCTTCGACCTTCGACGGATCAACGTGAATGCCTGCTTTCGAAACAACAAATCCTAGTAAGCGACTCGATTTTACACAGAAAACACATTTTTTTGGATTCATCCTAATTCGATAATGCCTACATCTCATAAAGATCGCTCGTAAATGAGTGATATGGTCGGCCCTACGTGATGAATGAGCAGGTAAATCATCGAGATAAGGCTGCACAATGTGCTTAATGTCATGAAATGCGTAAGACATAGCCCTTTGAAAATTTTCCCCAACGTTCTTCAATCCAAAGGGTAGTTTGCAATAAGAAAATGTCCCCCATGGAAAAATGAAAGTTGTTTTTGGTTGATCTACAGGGAGTATGTTTACTTGATTGTAACCAGAAAAACCATCCATAAAGGAAAACATTTCACTGTCGGAACAATCATCAATGATTTGATCGATATAGGGGGTTGGATAATTGTCTTTAGGACAAGCTCGATTAATATCCCTATAGTCGATACATACTCTTATCGTTCCTTGTTTTTTGTTAACAGGAACAATATTTGATACCCAATTGGTTAAAGGAATTGGATAAATGAAACCTACACGAAGTAATTTCTCAATTTCAGCTTCGATAGCAACAGCTTTTCTCGGATGTATCTGACGTAAGCATTGTCGGATAGGTTTTGCATCCGGGTAAGTCTTGATTTCATGTACAACAATCGACGGATCGATTCTTGGCATTTCTTCATATGACCAAGCAAAAATATCATGGAATTCTTGAAATAGGACTTTATAAGATTGGATTTCATCATCCATACAACAAGCACCTATATGAATGTTTTCAATTATTCTTTGCTTAACTGAAATGTCAATAGGAATCGTTCAAGACATATTTTCCAAATTTAACTTAGAATCAGGATTTTGCAATGGATTCTATGGTTATTTGACATATTCAGCAGTAAAAATAGAAGCAAAATCATTTTCAAAATGATCCAGCTCAGGTAAAAATGAAGATCGATGATGTAGATCTTCCCATGGTAAATCATCAACAGACAAAAGTTCACGAATTTTCTCATCAGTATGAACAAGATCTGGAAATGTCATTGTGGCTGAGCTAGATATAGAAAGAGATTCCTCATGGATCCCATTCATTGGATCAGTTTCATTTGAAGAAGGATCGGAAAGCGACTGTATAGCCTAATATGCAATTTCAAAGGGACTGACAGGCATCGCGCCATCAAATGAATCCAACTCAGAATCAGAAGGTACAATCCAAGGATCATCAAACGTAATGGTATTCGATGAAATCATATGAATATTTGCAATAGGAGGCGATACGTTAGGAGGAGGAAAGGAAAAAGTTCCTAGTAAACCAAAATCTTTAATCAAACCTACCCCAACATCCTTGTAAGGGATAGTCGTTTTACCGATGTGCTGGATAGTTTCTGTAGAGGCTGGATCGGATGAGAAATAAGTGAGTTGATCTATTGTAACGATCTTTCCTTGATGTGGAAACTTGATAAGTCGAAAGACCGATGAAACAATAGCAGTCATAGAATAATACCAACGACGACCTAGTAGAAGGTTGTAATCTAGAGGGGCATCAACCACTTCCACATCTAGATTTACGGTTTTTCCTTCGACCCCTATAGGTAAATCCTGAAAAATACCAAAAGGATGGAACCTTTGGCCATCAAAAGCCTTTAGAATTGTTGGATACTGATTGAGTGTAAGAGAACCAAGTTATTTCCAACACTGGATCGACATAATACATGTACAAGCCCCTTCATCAATCACAGTCCGAAAGATCAGTCTGTTTTTGACTAATACTAGAATTTGGAAAGCCATTTGATGAGGTAGGTGGGGTGTACTATTCTCTAAATCAAATATTATAAGGTTCGAATCCTGAATATCGACAGCTCCTATAGCAGAAAAAAGTAATTTACGCTGTGCTAGGCACGATTGTAGCACTTCCAAAGCCGACATTGCTGAAGGGGGAATAACTAATCCCTCAACAATGTTGTAATTCTTAGCAGCTCTCGCATGTGGATTGAAAGCTGATTTACGAAGTACACCTTTAGCAGGAGATTTTATTACTAGTCTGGATTGGGTCTCTCGATCTGTAGTGGATCAGAAATGGGAGGAGGTGTAGTTGATGTGTTTGAATTAGAAGATTCTGCTTCTTTACCACCAACAGGACTTTTACTACCATAATCTTGTGATCGCGTCGCAATCCTGACATGAGACATCATCATAATAGGTTCTTCTGAGGCATTCGAGGTGGAACCAATCATCTTACTGTCTTGAGTGGGAAAATGATCCTTCAAGACAGCAGGTTGTTGAGAACCTTTAACGAATTTCGAAACCTCTACTTGATGTGGGCATTTTTTAGTAAAATGATCCTCGTCGCAAATGAAACAAGGATAGCAAGACTTGCGTTTTTCATCATTAGATTCAGTTTTATCTGTTTTTTCTTTTGAATTCTGTTTGTTTTTATTCTTCCCCTTCTTTTTATCACCAAATTTAGATTTGGCCGTAGATGTCTCTACGACATGAATGTCGGCAGAAATTTCAATTAAAGATTCTCCTTTCGGGGAATCAGGTAAAGTTATAATAGGAGAAGAATTCTTTGAAAATTTCTTCTTGCTTTTAGTATTAACTGTACCAATCATACCGTCAGCGGCATGAGACCCTGAAGGAGCTGCAGTTATTTGACCTTTTTTTGGAAGATCGGGGATTTTTTCATGTGAAGTACCTGACTACGTATAAACAAGGTCAAGATACTGAGCTTGAGCAATGAATTTCTCCTCAGTAACAACTCCTGCCTTAGCTACATCTTCAATGATTTTGGGTAATAATGATTTAACAAACCATTCTACCAAAATTTGATCTAGAATGAAAACTTTCACTAAACGCCTTCTACGTCGCCATTCGTGAATATGATCAGAAATATATGTGGACATGGATTGTTTTAGCGAAGTCAATATTTCCGTGCCATTGTCATATCTGATAGGAAACTGAAAATGAGTTAAGAAATCAATTGCTAACTGACTGAAATTATTAAAATAACCACGTGGTAACTCAATGTACCATATGGTGGCAAGACCAATAAGAGTTCGCTGAAAAAGATCCTCTCCTGGCTTACCCTCGAATTTCGAAATATCACTGGGCAACTTATGTGGAATTAGCAGCCAATATGGATGATAGAAAATTGGATCATTCATAAGGCATGACAAATCAGGTAAATCCAAAGTTGCAATAAATGGTAACTGATAGTTAGGGTCACTAAAAACTTGAGTAACAAGAGCAGTTCCGGGAGGAGGATACCCAGGATAGCTGGGAATCGGATTTGCATTAGGAATGGTATAACCCCCCGGGAAACCAGGATTAACCAGACCAAACTGTGGTTGTGTAGGCTGTTGATAAGTATAGCTAGGGTAAGGTTGATACTGATAAACTGGGTTTTGTGAAACAGGACCGAATTGATACTATCCCTAGTACAGTTGATACATGAATTGTGGTTGACTTGTGACAATCGTACTTGTACCAGCTTGTCCTGCAGGTATCTAGACCGAAGTCTGAACTGTAGGTCCTGACTGCGGTACATAGACTTGAGGGATTTGCACGGATGCAGGGATAGAAGAAACCGGAGCTACAGATACTCCAGAAACAGGTGTTATAGGTTGAACAGATGTTGCAGCAGTTGCAGCAGTTTGAGGCGGAGTCTGAGGTGTACTAGGCCCAGACTACTGAACAGAACTAGGTGTAGGGATTTGAACAGTAGGCTAGACAGGTTGCTGGGTTGGACCAAAAACCAAAGGTTGTCCAGGTTGAGTAGACAACTGCACATTAGGTTTCATAGTCTGTTGAATTTGGGACAGATCCTACACCATGTTTATTCAGGGGTATTGTCCTGTAGAAGGTTGTACATATGAAGGACAATAGCCTGGTTGAATGTAGGGTTGATAATTAAGTGGTAAATTTCCAACTCCTTGTACAAATGATTGACTAGAAGGTGGTTGAAAACCTTGAGTTGGGTACTGACCTTGAGGTTGATAACCCTGAGGCGCGTACTAAATCTGGGGTTGATAAGGACCTTCAGGAACATATTGAGTTTGGGGTTGAACTTGGGGTATGTACTGTCCTGAAGGTTGATAACCTTGAGGTATGTACCATCCTTGAGGTTGTTCTCTAAAATAATATTGTCCTACAGTTTTTCCTGGGAAAAAATTACCGTGTAGTTTCCCCCCAGGCGGTAATTCACTGCCTTGAGTTTGACTCGTAGGTGGTAACTGACTGCCTTGAGTTTTCCCCCCAGGCGGTAACTGACCACCTTGAGGTTGCCCCCCAGGAGGTAACTGAACACTTTGAGGTTGCCCCCCAGGCGGTAACTGACCACCTTGAGGTTGAGGATTTGGAATATTACCAGACATCATAAAGATTTTCTCTGTGTTCGACGTTTTAGTTTGAATTCCATTAAGACCAGATGATAATACTTGTTCAATCGATCGAGGAGATTCTCCTGAGAAAGTATCAGAAAGAGTCTGATACCCCGATGGAACAGAAGGACCACCGTGTAAAAATGCTTCCGGTGATTGGGAAAACATAGATGACTCTCCTGACATGATAGATGAAGGATAGTAACCTCTGGGCATAGGATGAAATGGAATTCGAGGTGGAGAAAAAGCAAGACCCAGTTTTTCTAAAAAAAAATTCAAAGATAGATACCAAGCGTCACTCCTAATAGGGCTGTATAAAATGGATTCACGCTCCCTAAGATTCAAAGACTGAGGGGATTCGGGAATAGATACCTCTTCGTCTGGACTAGAAAGTTCTTCAATGGAAATGAGGCCAGATGGAAGATCTTCAGTAACAATATTTCTTACCCTAGGTGAACCAGGATCGCTAGAAGTTGGAGTAATAAATCCTAAGGATGTTTCCAAAATAGAATATTCAGTGTCAGGTTTGGAAATTTCAGTTTCTTCAGCTAGTTCACTAGAAGGAGAAATACTACCAGTAACTTCGGAAACTGAAATCGGTTCTTGAATGTGTTTTGTTGTGGGTATTTGATGATCAGGATGAACAACTATAGATGAAATTCCAATTTCTGTTGATCTAATTCTACTGCTACTAGATGATACTAGAGCACGCAGCCCTTCAAGCTGACTTGGTGTATACTCAAGGGGCTTCCCCTGAAGTCTCCGGGATTTCCTCGGTAATTTTTCCACAATTAAATATTAATCAATCACACGCAAACAAATAAAATTTCAATAAAAACACCTAACGTCTCTAAAGAAACAAATAGATGAACCACACACCTAAAAAAATCTAAGAGTTCAAACCACACACAAACAATAACTTCCCGTACTAAAAACACTAGTTGGTGATGAAATCCAACTTAGTAGAAATTTAATACAGAAAGGGTGGTTAAAACAGTTACCCCAAAAACCTGCTTAATGAAATAGACTGGCATAAGTTTCTTCAAAAAACCATCTTGAGTGAAGAGAAACCCCCAGAGAGTCCAAGTGAGTCTAGTCGACATCTGCTCCAGGTACAGTGAGATCTTTCCTTCACTGTCACCTTAGGAAATAATCTTAAGCTTATGGACACTAAGGTTACCAACAGTAACAAATACAACTGGGGGAACAATCTACCATCCGATTCCACGCGCAAGGGCAGAGTAACAAAGCTCAATCCCCTTGAAGTCTCCTCGACATGGTCAATCCAAGGTTTACCGACAAGTAACCCCAGGCTCCTCGATAATGGTTAATCTGAGGTTTACTGTTTGTAATGCGCACAAATATTCTATCTTTCCCAAAGAAACAGAATTGATTGTCTGAAAGGTTCGAACATGATCTCATGATTAAATCCTTTAAGAGAAGCTTCCCAGATTATACCAATTACAATTAGATTTATTCCCTACCACAAGATTTATCTACTTTTTTGTTTTAACTATCTTGGAGAGTTAATTACTCCCTACTCCAAGATACTAGCCTAAGCTATATTGGTGATAAGAGACCTAGAAATAAAAAGATTACTAGATCACTTTTAATTAAGCGTTGTTTTTATGGGTTGTTCTTTAAGTCAGTAGGTATGGAAATGAAACTTTGATGGTGTGAAGACTCGACTTCCAAAAACACTAAAAAATTCACCTAAAAATGATAATCAATTCGCTTTTCTTTCAATGAAATTCTAGCTAAAGAAAGAGTTCGAGAATGAAATTCTTTTAGGAGACAATTCTTTCTTTGAACATCAAGAATAAATGAAAGAAAATCTTTTTGTTTTTTCAATAAGAACTCAAAACGAGACAAATAATCAATGCTCACAATAAATCCCTTTTTCTTTCAAGACTCGAAACTACAAAAAACAACTTTCCTTCAAAAGAAATCTACAATTTCTAAAAAGCACTCAAAATTACAAAAAACTAATTTTGAGATCTACAAACTTTGAAAATCTAATTGAATAAAAGCTTTAATTTTTTTTTAGAATTTTTTACTTAGTTGTTCAGTAAACTAAGGATTCATTTGTCTAGAATAATAAACAAATCAAAAAACATCCAGATATGTTTCCTTTTGTAAAAATGAAATTCAAAACTTATAACAAAGTTGGTTCAAAGATTTGCAAAGAGACAACTAGATCTATTTCTCAAGAAAGGATGGATTTCACAACCAAGTTAGACTCATCAAGAATAAAAAAGTACCAGTGTGATCTGAGGTATTTCGAGCTTCTAATCTTTGAGTCACTACAGAGACCAAGAGAAAACCAATCCAAGTATGCAAAACTTCTAGAAAATCACCCAAAACACAAATACTGTTGGAACTCACTCACAAGAGACTTTTGACAGGAACAATACAGATCTGGGCAGATACTAAAAACCCTAAATCAAATTAAAGATAAACTGGAAGAAGAAATCTGGAGTTTTTCAAAAACTTTAACAGGGTCCGCAGGCCCCAGAAGTAACAGGTGCAGTCCCGCACTGGTTACTCAAGGAAAGTGCGAAACTGCCCGCACTATGTAAGAAAACAAAGTGTGGTCCCTAGAAAAGTTCAAGAAAAATATAAAAGACTTCAAAATTTTTAAAATAAAAGTAAAGCTAAGCTACCCAGGCAAGTATCCATCAATAAAAAACCAGAAAAATCATTTTCTCAAGTCAAAACAAAGGAAAACCAAAAAACAAGAATCCTTCCCCAGCGAAGTCGCCAATTTGTTGACCGGATAAATCAATCTTGCAGAAAGATCGATCTCCCTAGTACCAAAAGGTAATCTAGCAACAAACAGCCAAATAAACCTATCTTTCTCTAGACATATACGATTTACAAAAGAATACTATAAAGGTGTTAAGGTCTTACCGTACATCCAATGCTTGTTCGAAGTTGTTGTCCCTCGGTCACTTGAAGGAGTTATCTTTATAAACCTGCAGTCACAAACAAGAAAACATTAAATAGAACCTGTATAGTAACTATTATAAATCATTCCTATCATGGTGATCAAGGAATCCATGAAATAAACAGTTAATTAATAGCTTATTGAGAAAAATGAACTCATTTGTATTAACTTTGAAAGAAGGAAAACCTTACAACCTTAGCCTTGATGTTGAACAGGCCTTCCCAGGGTCCAAAAGTAGGAATATCCTCTACTCTGACAAGCCTTACACTCTTCCAACCGAGACAGATAGAGGTATGTGATCTTTCCTCATAAAATCTTAGTTAAATGAGTCTGAATCCCAATAGCACTTAACCTCAAATAATTCTAAAGCTTGAACTCCCCTTGAGGCTACCCAATTCCTCTTTTTATAGTGCAAAAGAGGAGGTTTCAATTCCAAATATGAAGGGATAGAATCCTCCTTCAAAGGGATAAGTTCCTCACATCAAGGGGTTAGCTCCTTAAGGTAAGGGATACATGAACCTCAAAAGAGCGATTCTGCCACCACAAGATTCCTTCCAGAGGCTTTTAGAATTTACTGAAAGTGAGATTTTTGAGTTTACTTGTGCCTTTTTAATCCTTTATAGGGGTCTGCACCCATAACACAAATAAATTGCGTTCAGATATGCAGGAGTCATGAACATTAGGTGTGGGACCGCAAGCAAGATAAAGAGAAAGTGCGATACCAGAGTTAAGGATATTTTTAAGAACTTTTCTCTTATTTTCAAGGCTTGACATGAGGAACTGATGTGTTAGACTTGAAAATGAGGAAGTATGAGTGATAATGAGCTCATACAGATAGCATAATGTCAAGATGACAATTTTCAATGTAACAAGTAGTAGCTTCCTTCTAGTTATAGCCAGAGAAATTTGTAACATCAAGTTGAATATTTCCATTGTGAAATTAATTGAAGAAAACTTTGAAGAATGTATGTGTGCTATTTTTACTTATTTTTTTGATTCTTATGATGCTCATATTAAATAGCATTGAAGTGTTTATTGGTGTCTACATACTCTCTTTTTTTCCCAATGAAAACTCATAATTTTCATTAATTTTGAAAATTACATGTTGTAGATGCATTGCATATGCATGTTGTGATTGTTGTCACTTACATTTAGATCCTAAAATGTTCCCTCGATGGGGTGTACATAAAAAAATATAATATAGCATAAACACAATAATTAAAATATATTAGAAAATAAATCTGTCAATACTGTCCATCAAAAACTGTCAAAAAACTATAAAAAATCTGTCTATTTTCAGATCATCTATGTTGTGTTATGAGGTTGTTTTATAAATGGATGATGATAATAGCAGAAATGTTGAGTATCATTTTGTTCCTCTATGTGCGAGAGCCCCATGTGTTGGATCGATGCCTCCTTGGAAAGCTTTTCAGAAATGCAGTTTCGTTCCCTGTATATGTGAGAGCAAGAGATTAATGAGAAATGTTCCTTTAATCGCCATATATCTTCAAAAATAGAAATAAGTGTGTGCACATGACAAGATTCTATTTTTTTGAGCCAATTTATGATAATTTTTTAATCCCCAAATACTTGAATATGTATAATGTTATCCGCTAAAGAAAACTGTAGTAGGTGGCGAAGTGTGATAAGCTCAGCATAATTATTTGTGTCGGGTCCCAGACCCAATTTGATTTTGAAGAAATGCAAATTGAAGAGATGTAATAGTGCACCTCCACCATAACCTAATGGTTGTGCAGACCCATCGAAATAATCCCATGGTGAGTTGTGATTAATGTGTTCAGTAGTGATAATTCGGGGGGGTTTAGGAGGCTTATCTTTAGGTATGCAAGAGAAGCTAGATAAGATGTTGGACTTAATCAAATTCCATAGGGGGTGAGAGTCTTTAAAAATAGATGCATTCCTGGCCAACCAGATGCCCCAACAGACAGGGAGTGGGAGGCTTATAACTTTGTATGAAGAGGCAGAGTTCCACCAAGCTTGCCATGCCTCGTTTATGTTATGTCCTTGCCAAGTTAGATTAATTCCCAGGTCGTGTATAATGGATGTCCAGAGCGCAACAGTGGTTCTGTAGAAAAGGAGTAGGTGATCAATGGATTCTGAGTCGTTTCTACAGAGTGTACACCAAGTGGGTCCATGAATGGATCGTTTGAGAAGATTATCCATGGAAGGAGCAATGTTGTTTAGGGAGCACCACATGAATAATCTAGTGTGGGGAGGGGCCGGAAGCTTCCAAATGAGGTGCCACCACCATTAACGTCTCTGAGGGAGGTGGTCTAGGTATATATGCAGATATCCATATTTTGGAGTATATATCCTGGATTTTGCAGGGGCCCAAATCATTTCATCATCCCCAATGCCTATTCAAATATGAAATTCTACCAGTGTTGTAGTATAGGTCTGCCACTCATGTTTCAGATGCTATGGAATGCCAAGTTGGTTGGCAGTTTTCCATCCCTGCACGTAGATGTCCGTGGTTCGAGACTCAGCAATCTGAGAAATGTATCGAATGTCATGACCAGCCAGATGGTTGATGAGATTCGGAGGTAGAATGTGAGTATTGTTGCAGCCTGACCACAATTCAATACCAATACAAGCTTTGTTCCCTAATCTAATTCTCCAAGAATTTCCATTTCTTATATGAGGCAAGGATGTAATGAAAAATTTCCAAATGGATGAAATGTTGCGATGATTCCATGTTGGTAGCCGTATCCAATCAAAAATGTTCATAGGCAAAATATACTTCATATAGACCACATGTGTCCATAGATTCTTGGTTTTCATGATTTCCCATCCCATTTTAGCAGCAAGGGCTCTTGCAAAAGAGTCCATGTTTTTGATGCCCCATCCTCCCCATTTTTTGGGGAGGGCTATGTTATCCCATTTGACCCATGCAAAATTTCAACCCTCTCTACTGCCATTCCAGAGAAATCTGTTGTAGTTGTTTAATGCAATGGATAATAGCCCGGGGTAAACAAGCCAATGACATCCAGTACACAGGGGTGGCTTCCAAAACAAATTTAAGGAGGGTTATTTGACCAGCCCGAGATAACCATCTATTGTGCCAAATACCAATGTGTTTTTCCAACTTGGCCACAAGCCAACTCCAATCTGCAATTTGTTTTCTATGTTTGATGGAGTGCAAAACCTCTTGTGCAGTGCCAATAGCTTCATGAATTTGGCACTTGCGAAGCAAAGAAATTTTTTTAGGAGAGATGTGCTCAGAGAGGATGGGCTTGATGTGATTAGAAATGATTTTGGCTATGATCTTGTATATGCAATTACATAGAGATATAGGTCGATAGTTAGAGAAATGATGTGGATCATCAGATTTGGGGATAAGGGCAATGAAAGTGGAATTGAATGCATCATATAGTCTTCCGGTAGTTTTGCATTATTCGACCAAGTTGAGGATGTCCTATCCTATGACTTCGAAGAAGGCTAAGTAGAATTAAGTTGGCCAACCATCCATTCCTATAAATTTTATCTTTCTAGAACCATTTTAAGGTGTCCCCAAGTTCGTGAAGATAGACCAGTTTCATTACAAGATCTTCAACTTGGTGATCCACAAACCTTGGGAAGAGCCTAGCCACTCTGATAATTTTGTCTAGGTTTGTGTAAGCAAGGTCTTTATATAGTTCTCTGAAGTGATTAATACCCATTTGAGCCAATTGGTGGAAGTTGTGGGCTTGATTATCCTGATGGTCATTTAGTGTCCAAATGGTATTGATAACTTTACATCCATTAGCGAAATGGTGGAATAATTTGGAGTTCTCGTCCCCAGATTTTATCCAAATGGCTCTAATTTGAAGGTTCCAACTTTCTTCTTGTTCTCTGAGAATCCAGGTTCGATCTTTTATCAACTGTGTTAGTTGGGATCTGATTTTTTCAAAGCATGTTCCAGTCAGTAGACTTCCTTCAATCTCTACAATCACCTGTTCATTTTTATTCAGAGTGTCCTCATATTTTTTCCTTTAATCTCTAGCCCAGATTTTAGTTAATTTCTTAATAGCATTCATATTTGGAGCAAACGAAGCCGAGGGGTAGCTTGAGTGAGCTATAGGATGAGTAGTCCAATAGTTTTTAACCAAATCAATGTAATCATGGCAAGCTAACTAAGTAGAATTGAATTTGAAAGGACTACAGGGCTTCCTTCGGAGAGGTGAAAGTTCTAAATAAATGGGAGAGTGATCATAGATCCCGCAAGTGCCAACCCATTGTCGATAATAAATGCCCGAGATATTGAGATCTTCGTGAATCAAGAACCAATCAAGTCTCCTGGCCACTAAGGCCTCCCCATTTCTGTGGTTTTCCCAAGTGGGATGAAGTCAGGCCATCGGAATATCTATCAGATGGTGGGATTATAAGATTTGTGACATGTCATCTGCTAGAGGATCAACAGTAGCATGCAGACCCCAAGATTCCGCCAAGCCCAGGGAGAAGTTAAGATCCCCACCAATGACCAGATTATGTGCAGATAAAAGAGAGGAGCTGAGAATATTGTGCTAAAAAGTAAGCCGGGATGAACATGGTGCATAAATATTGACAAGACAGTAAGCAGCTCCTAGATCGGATGAGAAGATATCAACCCCCAGAAATCCTTCCCCTCCCCATTGGTTTAGGATTCTAATGGTACGGGGGTTGGTACCAATTGAAACCCCCCCAAACTAACCTCGAGCATCCAGAGCCTGGAAAATCCAACCAGGGCAGATAGCTTGGAGAGTAAAGGTGACATGTTCAGAGGAGTCCAGAGTTTCTTGAAGGAAATTTACGTCAGTGGGGGTGTTGTGTAGAATTTTGCGCAGGGAAAATTTCTTTTCAAGGCTAGCCAGCCCTCGACAGTTGAAGGAAATTATTTTCATGAGGTAACCATGGGTCGGGTCATCCATGCTCTAAGGAACCCTTCAAGTGTATTTTGTTTCCCCTCTACAATATCTTGACCAGCTTGAATAATAGCTTTGGATATGTTGGAGTGTCGACCTCTGCCAGGTTTAGATCGGGTATGTTCAATCAGGCCAAGTCCACTGATCTCAGATGAGGGGGGTAAGGAATGAGCGAGGGATCAGAGGTGGTCGGGATGGGGTGGGTGCATATCCGAGGATTATGCTGAGGGAGAGTGTGGGGGGGAGAATTCAAGGATTGAAGGGGGGGTATCAGAATAATTAGGATGGGAGGAGGGTCTAGGGAAAGTTGCCAAAGGGAGAGGGACAGAGTCAGAGGGAGAAGGAATGCAATGTGTGTGTGTGGTAAAAAATGTAGAAGAGATAAAAAGAGATGCATAAATAGAGGATGGAGAAGTACCTGATGCCTGCCTGGCAGCAGCAGCCCAAGCTCTGGTCATTCACGGAGAGGGAGGTCTAAGGGGGGAAAAGGAGAGCTTAGGCCCAGATCCGGTCTTCTTCCCTTTATAGTGATCTTTGGCAGTGTTGACAGATGGGGGAGTGGGTTGTGAGGGGATGGTTTGTGCATGGTCTGGCTCTCCAAAAGTGTCAGCACCCTTCAGAAGTGGGAAATCCTTATATATATGCTCGACTTCATGACATATTCAGCATCTGTAAGGAACTCCTTCGTAATCAAGGATCTGAATTTTGATGAAATTTCTCCACCTCAGCGTGATGGCTTCTTCTAGCCCATCTCTGGTGTCCAAATGTACCAGTATCCTTGCCATTTTCATGATTCCTGATGTGAGGAAATATTTTTCATGGTCCAAATAGGTGCCAAGGGTGTTGCCTGTGTGCTACATAATGTCCTTAGACTAGAAGTGTAGAGGCAACCCTGGTAGCTGCACCCAAATTGGTCCAGCTCCGACTTGTTATTTTTTAGGATCAAAGAGGGGGCTCCATCTTTTGAATAAAACAAGAGCTTTTTCAATGTGCCACAGCTTCGATATTACCCAATTAACATGCTCAGATAGATGGAATCATAAGGCAAACCATCCGCGAGGGAGGATCACAATCCATGGCAGGTCTTCCATTATAGGCCCCCAGATCTCATTTTTCCAGGATCTTAATCGCGAGAGGTTGTATCGTTGCCCTCTCACGTGTCCGACCAGGACCCTGTCAGCTGTATCCAAAACTTCTCCCATGTTGAGACCACCCCCTAAGGTTAGGTCAAAATTCCTGTTACTTTTCTTGTTGCAGTTGGATCGACGTCTACCTTTGTGCAAAGGATTAGGGTTATGAGGGCCGAGGTCAGGATCAGGTACAAATTAGGGAGAAAATAGATTTAGGGCATCCGGTGAAAGGGATATGGGCGGCGCGGAAAAACAGCTCGATGGATCAAGTTCAGATCAAGGAGGGTCCTGAGGTGCAGTCCATATAGAAAAGGGTCATGAGCAGGGGGGTTCGAGGGGCGGGGCAATAGAAGGGCCTTGAAGGAAGGTAGTGAGGAAATTCAGAGAGTCTGGTGAGAAAACAAGTGATTCCGACGCCGGCGAGGAGGTGAAAGGGATAGCTAGAATGTCGGTGAGTGAAAACGGCGAAGATTCAGTGGTCAAAGGCTGATCAAAGAGCGGATGAGAGAGTGTAGGGGGAAACACAGGACCAGCAAATGCCACCTCAGGAATATTGAATGCCAAGAGGGCATGAGGTGGCATAGGATAGTTAGGGGATCCCCAGATCTTCACACCTTCTAAGGGGTCTGGTGAATAATCAATCTCTTCATCCATGGTTGCACAGCTAACCTGAGATTCTTGTGCTTCTTGTCATCGTCGCACCCTACCAATGGTAACAATGGAGAGGTTGCAATGGTGGTTGCAGTTGGTTCCAAATCGTGCCTGCAAAAAACCTTAATTGTCTCACAACCCTAGCGGACAAGGTAACTCTGGTGTGTGCGAGCGCTTAATGCCACAGAGGTTTGAGCTTTCACATTTTTTCCTCCAATTTGAAAGTCAATTTCATGTCTACATACTCTTTACTAGTGAAATAAAGTTTTAAAATTCACATATAATTGATTCACCCCCACACCCCACCCACCACCCCCCCCCCCCCCCCTCTCTTAGTATTGTCCTTGTTTCTAACAATTTCTATCAGAGCCACAAGGTTACTTCAAGATCAGTTTAATAGCTGGAGAAAATATCAAGGACCATGGCATACTAGGAAGGATGGTACACCAATAGGGCACCAATGTTCAATGGAACAAGCTATGCTTTGGAAATTCAATATGAAAACCTATATTCAATAATGTGGTGTTCATGTATGGGATTCAATGGAGTAAAAATATCAAAATCCTAAAGCCCTAATTACCATAGATCAGAAGATGGAATTTACATGCAATTATAAAGCAATGAATGCTCTATTACCTAGCCTACCTAAATCAAAATTTGTCAAGGTCATGGATTGCACTATTGCAAAAGATATTTGGGACAAGATGAGTAGTTACTATGAAGGTGAAAAAACGTAGAGAAAGTCAAACTTTGAGGTCTTAGAATGAAACTTTATTCTTTGAAGATGCATGATGATGAAGATATTTCGAAATACTTTCTTAGATTTTATGAGGTTTTGAATAGTATAAGAGGTCTTGCTGAAGAGTGGTAAGAGTATGTAGTAGTTCAAAAGGTGTTGATATCTCTCCCTAATATATTTAATCCCAAATTTTTAGCCATAGAGGAGATGAAAAATTTGAATACTCTTACTTTGGACCAACTGCTTGGCACTCTTACTACCTATGAGATGAAAATTTCTAATTTCAAGCCAACAACAAAAGAGTCATCCTTCAAAGCAGATAAGAATCCCAAGGAAGAGCATAAGTATTCATGAAGTTAATCAGATGAAGAGAAAACTAAGTTCATGAGGAAGTCAAGAGAGGCTTAGGAAAGTACAAAGGTAAGCTACCTTTTAAGTTATTTGACTATGGTAAAGTGAGTCATGATGCTTCCAAGTGTACAAAAAAGAAGAAGAAATAATATGACCCTAGAGAGAATTTTATAAAAGTGTAAAAGGACAAAAAGAAGGCTAAGAAAAAAATATTCTACACCTAAGATGTCAACTATTAAGAAAGTGAATGCAATTAATCATCATATGAGGACAGATATTATGAAAGCTCAAAGGAATTTATGCTCATTTCCATAGAGAATTTGCTTTCAAGTAGAATTTTTTTATTCTATTGAAGAAGAGGCTGAGGTTGACTTAAAAAGTGAACTGGTGAATTCTCTTGAAGAAATTCAAATTTTGAGGAAGAAAAATAAAAAACATAAATAATTGTTGATAAAGGAAAAAGTTAAAGCAATTGAACCTCTCCTCCTACAAATTGAAGAAGGCAAGAAGATTCAAGAAACTCTAAATCAGTAGCTCAATGAGAAAAATAAATCAAGTGAAATGCTTTAAGGAGAAATAGTTTTTCTAAGGAAAGAGATTGAAAAATATAGAACTCGACTGATAGTTAATGAGAAATTTGGAAAAGACAGTAAAAGTTTGAATGGGATTATTTAAGCACAAATAATCTCCAATGATAGAGTATGTCTTGGATTTTAGGTCGATTCATGCTCAATAACTAATGTGAATGGAAAGAAGTCAATTAACTTTGTTCAAGCAATAAAAATTGGATACAACGCAGCAGCCAAAAGTGATCCAACGCAACAACAAAATGGAAAAGGAAGAAAACAATAAAATATTTAGCCAAAGACAAATAAAGTGTTGCAAAATAAAAGGATAAATACGATTAAGAAAAAATCAAGTAACGCAGGAGAGGAAAATCAAATTTTATGGAGAAAAATTCAACCAACCTTCACGAATCAATTTTCTCCCAGGTATGAATGCATCTTACCATGATATTGTTTTACATGTACAAACTATGGGAACAATACATAAAATTGTAGCATGAATTTTTCATTTAGACAACTTAGGACACTAAGGAGAAATTATTATCCAAATAATCAATTTGTTAGGCAAAGGATGAGTAGACCCGGATTCAGAAACAAAAGGGAAACTCCATAATTCAAGCAATCAAACCAAAAACCCAAATTATGGAAGGAATAAGAAAGCACAAAGAGATGTAATATTTTTTTATATGCTCAAAATGAAGGAATCCATTTGTATGTGGAAAGTGGTTATTCTAGGCACATGTTAGGAGATGAAATCAAGTTATTGTCTTGTAAACCCGCTGACAAAGGTAACGTGACTTTGGGGAATAATGCACCTAGTAAGATTGTGCGCAAAGGAGTTGTCATCTTAGCTAATTGTAGAAATAAATCCAAGGATGTGATATTTGTTGATGGTTTGAAGCATATTTAAATCAGTGTGTCTTAGATGTGTGACCAAGGCTATGATGTGATTTTTAAAGCTAAAAAATGTCAAATCAAGTCTATAGGAATAGTTGAAGTTTCTATAATAGACAGTACTGTCTATGCGATAAAAGTGATGACATACAGGTAGTGTTTGTCAAATATTGATGAGAGTTGGTTATGGCATCGAATACTTGGACACCTAAACTTTGATCTTATTTTAAAATTGGGAAAGAATAATGTTTTTAGAGATTTTCCAAATATTTCAAAGCCTAAGAATACTATTTGCAGGTCCTGTTGTATTGGTAAACAAATGTGAGTACTATTCAAGTCCAAGGAGAACTCATCAAAATAGGCCATTGCAATTAGTACATATGGACTTGTGTGGTCCTTCAAGAACTCGGACACCTTCAAGTAAATTGTATTTCATACTTATGATTGATTATTTTAGAAGAATGATTTGAGTAGAAATTTTAAGAGAAAAATCAAAGGCTTTTGAAAAGTTTAAGAACTTTAAGTCCATGGTTGAAAATGAGAAAAAGTGTAAAATAAAATGCATAAGGTCTAATAACGGAGTTGAGTTTACTTCAAAAGATTTTTATGATTTTTAGAAACAACATGACATCAAAATATAGTTTACCATAGTATAAAATCCATAACAAAATGGTGTAGCAGAGAGAGCCAATATATTATTCCAACAGTTGGCAAGAGCCATGATGAGAGAAGGGAATATTCAGCAGAGATTTTGGGATGAATCCATTCACACAACAGTGGTGATTCTAAACAAAGCACACTTCACACCAAATACTGATAAAACTCCATATGAGATTTGGCAATGGAAGACCTATGATAGTGAATCATTTCAAAGTGTTTGGAATCAAGTGTTAGATCAAAAGGAACGATGAAAATATTGGTAATTTTGATACAAGAGTCAATGAAGGTATTTTTCTTGGATACTCTCAAGCTAGCAAGGGCTATAGATGTTAAAACAATAATACAAAGAGAGTATTTGATTGCATTGATGTTAAATTTGATGAACATATTGATTTTGAAGATAATTAGCCAGTAAATATCATATTTAATTATCCAGTCAATAATGATGAGAAATATGATCAACCATTTACAGATGAATACATTGAAGAAATTATCAATCCACAATCCAAGTATTCTACAAGATATGTGCAAAAACACCACCTTGTTTACCAAATTATTGGTGACTTAAATTCATGTGTGCGGACAAGAAGAAGATTGTTAAATACCCCTACTCAAACACATGTAGCTTTCCTATCTATGATGGAACCAAAAGATTTTATTCAGACTAGCCAATATGACAATTGGTTAAAGGCCACAAATGAAGAGCTTGATCAGACTGAGAAAAATCAGACATGGAATATTGTTCCTAGATTGGCAAAAAAAAATTTGATTGGCTTGAAGTGGCTCTTTAGGAAAAAATTGAATGAATATGGTGAAGTGGTAAGAAATCAAGCATGGTTACTTTACAAAGGTTTTGCACAAATTGAAGGTTTATATTTTGATGAAACATTTTCTCTTGTTGTTATATTAGAGGCAATTTGCATGTTCTTGGATTTTGCTAGTTTCAAGAAATTCAAGATATATCAGATGGATGAAAAATATGCCTTTTAAAATGGAGAATGACATGAAGAAGTATACATTGAGAAACTTGATGGTTTTTAGCTTTTAGATAAGAATTATTATGTTTTCAAGTTGAAAATGGTCTTGTATGATCTTAAGCAAGACCCGCGGGCTTGGTATTCTGATTTGGACAGTTATCTGAACAAATGTTGTTTTAAAATAGGTGCAACTGATAGTAATTTATGTGTGAAATATAATAATGGAAAATTGTTAGTGGTGGTTGTCTATGTTGATGATATTATTCTTGAAAATGATTCAAATTCTCTAACTTTCTATTTTTCATCTTATATGAATGTGGAGTTTGAGATGTCTATGCTTAGAAAACTTTCTTATTTCCTTGGTTTGCAAATTATACATCTTCAAAAGGAGTTTTATCTTCCAAGGAAAGTACATCAAGGAATTTTTGAAGAAATTTAGCATGGAGGAATGTTGTTCTTTGGTAAGCACTCTAATGTTATAGGTTGAAAGCTTAGCAAGACTGATGAAGCACTAGAATTAGATCAAACTTTATATAAATCTATTATTGGAAAATTCATATATTTGACAACCTCAAGACCAGATATCATGCAAGAAGTTGGCATTGATGAAATATTTCAAGCAGCCCCCAGAGAGAACCATATCCTAGCCGCAAAGAGGATTCTCAGATATCTAACTGCCATAATGGAATATGGACTATGGTAACCCAGAGGTAAATATTTTTCACTAACTATTTTTACTAATGTTGATTTCCTACTTGATGTAGATGATCGAAAGAGAACTAGTGGTAGTGATTTATTTCTTGGTGCATGTATTATTTCATGGTTGAGCAAGAAGAAAGCTTCAATTTCTCTCTCTACCATTGAAGCAGAATATATAGCAGAAGCTTCTTGTTGCACCTAGATTTTATGGATGAAGCATACTTTAAAAGATGTACAAGTGATATATGATCAGCCTATGTCAATCATCTGTTATAATACAAGTTCCATCAGCATGTCCAAGAATATTTTTTTCCATTCAAAGACAAAGCATATTCCAATCAAGTACCACTTCATCAGTGAACAAGTTGCAAATCAAATTTTCAAGTTATATTATGTACCTACAAAAGATAAGCTAGCTAATATATTCACCAAACTTCCCCCAAGATATCAATTTGAGTACTTAAGGGAAATATTAGGAGTAGTTCCTCTTATCTCCCTCCACTAGATATTTCTCAAAAGGAAGAAAGGTTACCAACAAGCACTCAATATCACAATAAAGATTTTCAAATCCATAGGATTAGTAAGATAGGGGGAGCTAGGTTGTAGGGGTATGATATTGTGTTATTTTCCCTTAATGTCTAAGGGGTATAAGTACACCAAAGGGGGAGTTATACTAAAATAAATAGGTTAAAGAGAAGTAATAAGTACACTTTTATTTTATTATTGTGTTTTAGGTGTTTCCATCAATTCTAAAGAGGGAGAATGTTAGAAATAAGTTTTCATTAATGGGAAATTGATAGCAAAGGAGAAGATGGTTGCAAGCATATTGATAAAGGAACAGAGACTTTGGCTCAATTTTTATTATCAAAAATCATCTAATGTGAAATTATAAACTACTCATATGGATAGAGATCTGAAAGATATTTCCAATTATATATTGAAGTCTAAAAAATGCATCCTAGGTCAAAATTTATTGCATATAAAATTTCATACTTAAAGACGTGAAAAGAATCGAAACATTCAAGGTTCCAATTCAGGCTTTTATACACTATGACCCACGCCATAGTCAAGCCCTCGACCCTGGACCTAGTAGGTACTTTGGGAGCTAGTCTAGGTGTGCAACAATGAAATTAGCTCTGAGCCCCAACATCGACCCTTGACCATGTGGGACCTAGTCAGGCCATCAAGCGTCGTCATAGTTTGAGAGTAGGTGCAAGTGTGCAACAATGGAAATTTTATGACCCTTGACCCCATAATTTTTCTAGTTTCCTTTAATTTTAAAATAAATTCAATGAAAAAACAAGGTATGGGACCCCTCTTTTGATGTATGAGTTGACAACATGGACCTATCTTATGATGACACATGGAACATTTTGATTGGCTCAGAGATGTGATACGGAAGCACAGGTGGAGCCATGATGGCACATGATATTAGTAGCTCAAAGGTATGAAATCATCATGACATAAGCATATGTGACATGGAATTACAGACCAAGGGCACATGCCCTATTGATTTGGACTTTTTGAGTGGCCACATGGGCCAAATTTGAGTGAAATGTGGCATCACTCAGGAGTGGGCATGTGGCAACGATGATGTGGAAGAACCTTGAAATTTGAGCTAGAGGTCGTTTTCGATGATTTTTTCTTGTGTATCTATTATTTGGTGAAAATATGAAAAATTGGATAGGGTTAGGACTACAGGCCTCTCAGGTGTCCAGACCAGTCGAAGGAAAATGTTGGGACATACAGTTGAAAAATGGACTACCTATGGCCTCTGACCTTATTCAAATCCTAGCCTCATTGGATCTTGGTCATAGCTCCAAGTCATATGGGTAAAGTGTTATATTCTTTCCATGACTAGTCACAAGAGGGGAGATATCACTTCTTGTACGTTGCGCCAGGTGCAGCAAGGGGGTCGTAGGGGGGGCTGAAGCCCCTCCCTGTTCGGGGTCCGGGGCAGCGCCCTGGTAAAAAAAAAATTGGACCCTATTTTTCGGTGGGCAGACCCGCCCATGGTTTTGTGCATGGGTTTTCACATGGTTTTGGGGTTTATGTATGCTTCGGCATGTATATATATGTGTTGTAACACTAAAATGAATACAATGAAAAATCAAGCTGGTCATCTCGATTTGGGATCCAAGGGAAAATCTCTGTGTATATCTGTTTTATGTTTTATGCTCTTGCTATTGTTTATTTTATGTTTTTAAGATTCATTTGCAGATAATTTCTGTACAAAGTTAAAACCTACATAAAGGTGCTAATAGGCAGGCCACTCTAGCATTCGATGGAGAAAATAACTAGTTGGCGGATTTTTTTATAGAAACAACCAAATCTGGTAGGTTGCTAAAGTCATTGAAAATTTTAGCCACAATTAAGTGTTTGTTGGTGAATTTGGTGGAAAATTCTTTGATTGGAAGCATGTTGGAACAATTCCCAAATCTGGTAGTGCACCAAATTTATAAAAGCTCTGCTAAAACCTGTAAAATTCCATAATTGCAAATTCAGATAATTTAACTGATATTTTCTCATAGAGACAATAGATTATTGTTTTAAGACTTCAAGAACACATTTAGAAGACTTGAAAGAAGTGGTAGTTATGCAAAAATAATATTTTATGCACAAAGAAGAGTTGAACTTAACTCAAATTTCAAAAACTAAAAACATCATCTCAATTTCTATAAAATCATAATTAAATCTGCAAGAAGAATTGTTTTTCATAGGTGGATGATATTGATTTTTCTGGTGTATATGGTGGATTAATTAGAGATCAAATATTGTTGAAGGTAATTTTATGGTGTTTGGGGTGAGTAATTAAGGAGGAAAATATTTTTTATGAAAGTTAGTGGCCTTAATGATTTGAGTTTGAAAATGGTATGAAAGATGAATCAAAGAGGTCAGGGAAAGTGGAAGCTTGTAGATCAGGGGTTGTATCTCCTTCCAGTAGTGATTGGTAAGTAATTAAGAGTTATATCTCCTTTCAGTAGTAGCTTATAAATTAGGGGTTCTAGGTCCTTTCAGTAGTAGCTGATAAAAAAGGGAGTAGTAGCTTCCTTCTAGTTGTAACCAAAGAGCTTTGTAAAAATAATTTGAACCTTGATTTTGTGAAAGTAACTGAAGAAAAGTTTGAAGAATCTATGTGTGCTATTTTTACTTCTTGTGATGCTCATATGAATTCTTTCTCAAACAAATATTGGCGTCCCCGTATTATTTACTAGTGAGAAATTTTTAAAATTCACACAATACTAGTTCACCCTCACTCTCAGTATTGTTCTAGTTTCTAGAAAATCGTCCTAAGATTGCCTTCGGAAGGCCCCTTCTTTTATTTCTCATATTTTAATGTCTGGTCCTTGTTGAAATAAGGAATTACTGAGGGGTGGTGACTCAATAATAATGAGGTTCTTAAAAAAAATTATGAATATGTATTTAGTTTTTTCATCTATTATCTGTTACTTATGAGAGCATCCATACACAATACAAAAGAACATAAAAATAAGGCATTCACATGCACATACAATCCATCATATGAGTAGCACACATATTGACACCAATATTTTTACGTGGAATCCCAAAAGGAGAAAACCACCAATCTTTTTGTTTGTTATGATGCAAATTAAGCACCTACTTAATTATATCAAGTTGTTTGTGAGTACCCACTCACAGGAGGCACTGACCCCCTTAGAATAGAAAGAACCTTATTTCCAAGAGGCACCAACCTCTTATGAATTTAGGCCACCACCTACTCTAGCCACTGTTCTACTTTTCATACGATTTTAAAACTAAAAATAAAGGAAAATACAAATGGAAAAAATACCAATATGGTTTACTACATAATCTGATTCTACTCTCGGTCCTCTACTATTCCACAAACCCTCTCAGACTCACACAACAACACCCTATCCTATACATTATGCCTTCTAACACATAAGCTCTTGATATAAGTCTACTTTAATCGAACACTTGGGCTACTTGCTCAGCTCACACACACTCTTCTGTGCTCTGTTCACTTCAACACATTCAACACTATTGTCTTTCCCCGTTTTTCTCAATGGAACTCACTGGTGTTTTTCCTATATTGCACTCTACACAGTGCTACCTCTTATACCTATTTCCACACTTCCCGAGTATACCTCTGTATGGCTCCTCAATGCTACTATTGAGTTTGATGCTATAATTATGCTACTGCATTAAACATGAGAATAGGCTCCTGAGCGCTTCACCAAATTTCTATGTGTTTATCCATGCTGAGAATTCTATCTCAGTCCACCTGCACATTCCAATGAGACTTACCATGCGTATTCATGATCTGTAGAGCTTGACTCTACCACATCATGGCTTCATTAGTCCTATAATGCATGCACATGATATGAGAGATGGCTTTCTTTCAACATCGAAAGAAGCCTAATAGTTCTTTTCGAATAATTTTTGTCCTTGTTGCCTTGAACCAACGATCTCTACAGATGTCATTAAATCCATAAACCAACTCCTGTGGATTGCATTTACTCTCTAGTTTTTGACCCATTCATCCTGTTAGGGTCCTATAATAATAGGATTCATAATTTTGAATTAGATTTGCTAAAATCTTGTACTATTGTACATACCTTTTCTTTCTGCAAATGTATTCTGAAATTAAAAATGAAAAGAGGGTATGTCCTGAAAGAACAATCAAAGGAAAAAAAGAAACAAATATCAAAAAAGAATATTAAATATGAAACCCAAAAAAAAAGGTAAAATAGATCATGAAAGTGATGCAAATTCAAATGCCATTACTATTTACTTTTTCTGCAGAATAAAGATTATGTGCATCTTGTTTAAAATGTCGTAATCCATGATAAGTCAAACAGTTTAATATTGACTTCTCATGCTTTAAATTTAATGTTGATAGATGGAGAATAAATATCTAGCAAAATAGTTTAACCTTGGCAGATCAGTAGTTATATAGAGAATAATAAGGAGCTCAACATTTTAATCTGAGCCCTTGGAATAAATAAGATTAGAATTAGATAGTTTCCTCTCATCAAAAGAAAATGAATAAGGATTTGCAAGCTCAAATGCACCCATGTAAATAAATAAAAAAATTTAGGGTAGAAAATGGGTAGGTACAAGCAGTTTTTACAAGCATAGATAAACATCATTTGGCATATTACTAATTTCGCTCCCTACAATGTGTTCTAGTACTAAACCCTTCAGTTATAAAGGCTCAGAGCATTTCTCTGAATTTTGGTGGGACCAGACCCACGGAATAATGACTAATTGGCACTAAATTATTGAAATCCCCTTCATAAGAACCCTTCCCCTCCATAAAAATCCCTTTTCCCCTTCATCATCCTGTAATATTCCTTCTTAGGAATTTCAGTAATATGGACAGTAAAAACGTTGTTTTCAGAAAATTATGCTATATAATTGAGAAACTAGACTTGGATCCTTTATTTTATACATCATAACCCTCACATACAGAATGGGATCAGAAACAAATCATTCTAGCTATGTTAAATAGATCTCCCCAACACAATATAGCTCAAAAACACCCAAACCCCATGACTTTTACCAAACAGAAATTATGAAGCATGTGATAGCGTTATTCCATGAGGGTTTCTATAGAAAATTATCAATCATAACATATCTAGAGATTTCATTAATCATAGTGCCAAGAAAATGGAGGTCGGGCCCCTTTTATTCAAAATGGAGACAACCCAGCAAGGGTTTCATGGGTTTCATGAATGCACAAGTATAAAATGGTAGCTCTATGAGAAAATCACGCAGTCTACTACAAATATATATTGATATGGCTAAAAAATACATAATATGGCTGAAAGACCCTCCTTACTAGCCTTCCAAGAGAGGAAGAGCCCCTTCTCCTAGGGAACTAGCACAAAATCAAGGGATTTAACCCTACCACAGCATCACCTTCAGAAATGATGTAGTTTCTAAAAGAGACTGCACTGTAGAGGTTGGTGATTGCTTGACCCAAATTCTGATGGTGGAAATGTAGCCCAAAATTCTACTCTTAGATCCCTTCAACAAGCTGAACCAAGAAAGAGAATGGAACTCTCGCATGAGAATCCCTTGCACTAAACAGTGCAACAAACCCAACTAAATAGCTGAAGCATGCAAGAATTCATAAGACCCAAAAATAGACAAGATTCTAAATGCCTCTCATGGTTTCCATCCCCTCCCTTTTATTCTTGGTGAGCCTCCTCACCCTTGACCCCACACATTTATGAGGTTACTTCCTTGCAAAGAGTCCTCCATCAAAACTGTGTTGTCCCCATTGGTTACCCTCCTCTTTTAGCAGCGTTTTTGGTTTGGTCAACATAGATCTATCGTTCATCCATTTCCTCCTTTCACACCAAAGGTAGCTTTATTTTGCCTTCCTAAACTGATCCCCTTTCACATTGGGAATGATTTATTCCTACTAAAGAGATTTAAGGGTCTCCTTACCCCATTTATTCTTCTAAGCTGCAAAATAGAGCAACATATAATATTCCAACTAGTAGCATCTAATTGGAAATATTACATTCCTCCCCTCTCAAAAGTTGCTTTTCCTCAAGAAACAACAAAGAAGGATGTTGTAATATCTTCTCTCCTTCCCAAGTGGAATCCTCATCGAGAAGATTTCTCCATCGAATCAGATATTCCTTGATCACCTGGTTCCTTAGCTGCCTCTCCCGTATATCCAAGATTTCCTCTGGTTGCAAAATTAGATGGCCTTCATCATCAATAAGTGGGAGGTCCACATTGGCAACTATATTTTTTCCAATGGCCTTCTTGAGGCATGAAAAATGGAAGATGTTATGGATTTTTCTCCCCTTAGGAAGATCCAAATCATATGCTACTTACCCAACACAACGAATCACCCTATAGGGTCCATAGAAACATGGTTTGAGCTTCTCATCCCCCTTCTCTTTGAGTGTAGATTGTCTATAAGGCTGAAGACGGAGATATACCAAATCATCTACCTAAAAGGATCTCTCTATCTCACCACGGTCTGCACACATCTTTTGTTGATTTTGTGGAGTAGCAATGTTTTCTTTGAGGGCCTGAAGTATGTCCTGACTCTCTTGAATCCATTATTTAGCTATGGGAGCCTTGCTAGCTCCAAACATGACATCAAAAAATGAGAGTGCATCATACCCATAGAGATCTCAGAATGGGATCATACTAATGGACATATGGTAAGTAGTGTTGTGGCAATACTCCCCCAAATGGAGCCAACGCAGCCATGCCCTCTGTTGTCCTGAAACATAGTTTCTCAAATAGCCTTCCAGCCACTTGTTCACTATCTAAGTTTGTCCATCGGTTTGTGGGTGATAGCTAGTACTTGGTGTCAATTCAGCCCCCACTAACTGGAAAAGTTCTTGCCAAAAGCCACCCATGAAGTGGCTATCCTGATCACTCACTATGGTCCTTGGGAGACCATGGAGCCTAAACACATCTCTGAAGAAGGGCTCAGCTACCTATGAAGTAGTATAATGTGTAAAAATGGCAAATAAGTATGAATATTTTGTTAGTCTATCAACAACTACAAAAATACAATCCTTACCCTGAACGAAAGGTAGACCAGTGATGAAGTCCATGGAGATGCTCTCCCATTTTCCATCCAGAATAGGAAGTGGCTACAATAACCTTGCAGGGTGGGTGTGTTCTCCTTTGTTATGTTGGCAAACCATGCACTCCTTAATGTGTTGGAGTACATCCTCCTTGAGACCCTTCCATGAGAATCTCTCCCTTATGGCTTGATAAGTCTTTGTGAATCCTTGACGCCCTGCAAGTGGGGAATCATGTAATGCTTGTAGGATATTTTCTTTGAGTTTAGAATCCTTAGTCAAAAGGACCCAGTCCTGGTAATAGATGATCTCATCCATTACTCTATACCTCTCATATGATTTCACCCCATCAAGTATTTCACATGCAAATTCCTCTTTGGAATACTCAGCCAACAATTGAGCCTTCCAATCTACATCTATGCCCCTTAAGGACAGTGTTGCTGGCCTTCTGGATAGAGCATCAGCTGCTACATTTCTCTTCCCCTTGACATATTCTATGTCAAAGTCATAGGCTTGGATTTTTCTCACCAATTTCTATTGTCTCTCTTGGAGTTGCTTTTGCTCAAGAAAGAATCAGAGACCGCTATGATCAGTCTTTACCCTGAATTTATTCCCTAACAATTACCACCAGAATTTGGCTAAAGCATGCAAAATAGCCAACATTTCTTTACCATGGATGGGGTATAGCCTCTCATGTGGCAGCAGCTTCCTGCTCTCAAAGGTTATAGGATGCCCTCCTTGCATCAATACTACTCCAATACGTTCCCCTAATGCATCACACTCCAACACAAAAGGTTGAGAAAAATCTGGTAGGACTAACACTGGGCAGCTACTCATTACCTCCTTGAGCTTATCAAAAGCTCTTTGTGTTGTAGGTGTCCAACTAAAAGCTCCCTTATTTGTAAGATCTATGAGTGGTGCTGCAAGTTGAGAGAACCCTTTGACAAACTTCTGGTAATATGTGCAAATGCCTATAAATCCCCGGAGTTCTGTAACATTCCTTGGTTCAGGCCAATCCTTGGTTGCTCGGATCTTTTCTTCATGTACTCTTACTCCATCCACTCCAATGATGTGACCCAAGTAAAGAATCTCTGTGAGTCCAAACTCATATTTGGAGAGCTTAGCATAGAATTGTTGCTCGTTAAGAATATGCAATATTGTCTCAATATGTTGCAAATGTTCTTCCCACGTGTGGCTGTAAATAAGAATGTCATCAAAGAAGACCAACACAAATTTTCTTAGATGACCATGGAAGATTTGGTTCATGCAAGATTTGGATGTTGTTGGGGCATTGGTCAATCCAAAAATGGCATTAATAAAAACTCAAAATGCCCATAGTGACACTTGAACACTATCTTGGGGATATCTTGATCCCTCACCCTAATTTGATGATACCCAAATCTCAAATCAATCTTGGAGAAGTATTTTTATCCTAATAGCTCATGCATTAGCTCATTGATCCTGGGAATTGGGTATTTATTCTTCATGGTCTTCTTTAATGCTCTATAGTCAATGCACATCCTCAATGCGCCATCCTTCTTCTTAACCAAGACTACCAAAGATGCAAAAGGGCTAGTGCTAGGCCGGATATGTCCTAGATATAATAGCTCTTGGATGGCCCTTTCAATCTCATTTGTATAAGCTTTGGGATGCCTATAAGGGTTGGTAATCATTGCTTGAATTCCCTGCTCCAACTCAATAGTGTGCTCAAATTCTAGATCAGGAGGCCTCCCTGGTGGAATATCTCCAAATGCTGTGGAGTACCAGTCTAAGAGAGATCGTACATCTAGATGTACTAGTGAATCCTTTCCTCCTACTTTAGACAAATGCAGTTCTATTGCCCACTCTATGTCTCCTCTGCGTAAATATGCTTCCATCCTATGGGCTGAAACAATCTGAGGTGGGTAAGTGTGCATGCCTTTGATTTTCTGAATCTTACCATTCTCTTTTTCTACCCATTCCATCTCTAGAGTCTCCCAATCAGTGGTAACTATCCCAAGAGTGATTAACCACTGGACACCCAATATAACATTGGTGTTGGAACAGGATCTCCTGCAAGCTGCGAAACTGGTCCAATTTTGCATATTTTTGTGTATAATTATTCTAGCGCAGGAGTTTTGGGGTGGTTCAAATCCCTGAAAGCATTGTAATGGGTCAAAGGGTAGACCTAGAGTTTGAAAACCATGGTTTGCAGACCATAGGAAATATTAGGCTATATTTCTATAAATAGAGGGACATTTTCAATTATAAGGCAAGAATATGATGAGATCTTGAAGCGAATTGTGGCTTAGTAGATCTGTTTGGGTTTTTGGGGAAAGGACTCCTGCTGGCTGTGTGCGCGGAGATCCCAAGTCTTGCTATGTGCGGACCCTGCTACTGTGTGCGTAGGTCGGGTTTGGGTATTGTAAGAAGGAAATGAAGGGTTAATGAATGAGAAAGGTTGATGTGTAGCTTAATATAATTGTACTGTTGACGTGAATCTTTGATAGCTGATGTATTATGCATATTCTGTGTTAAGCTGCGAAAGTATTGTGTTAAGTGTTTCTTCTGCATCTGGGTTTGTTCTGTTATGTTTTATGCAAATAATAAGTGTAATGTTGCACTATTGTTTTAGAAGTATATGATTTTTTGAGTACAGTAAGTATAGTTGACCTTGCGCACGTGGATGCGAAGGAGATCTATAGATTTGGTTCTGAGATAGGTGATCTGGTCATCATAAAGCCGGGTGTAGCTCTTCTTGGCTTACCTATCCTCTCTCAGGGTGTGGAAACCTGGTTCCAGCACCCACCCATACTTCTTCGGGTGAGACTTTGACCTGCGCAAGTAGGTCACTGTCGAAAGGGCCAGTAGTATAGGGGTTTGTTGGCAAACCTTAACCTCTGAACCTGGGTTAGGACCCCTCGAGCCAACAAATGGTTCCATTGGCGGGACCGGGAGAATTTTGAGAGAGGGATTGGGTAATGAAAAGAGAGTACTGGAAGCCTGAGAGGAATGAAATTGAAGAGTGGTTTGAAAAGCAGATTCAGAAATTTTCAATAAAAGAGAATCATAGCACGAGGTTAACAACAGAAAATTGGAAAGACAGGTACATTCTTACAGAAAGCTATGGAATTTTCTTTTTGACATTTGCAATCGAGCTTCAGGAGTGGCTGGCAAGGCTCGTAGAGTTCCAGAAGTGTTGGAAGGATGAAAAATTCACTCAATGGACTCCAAGGCTGATCCAGCAACTGGAAAGGACTGATAATACCATAGCTCGCACGGTGGATCACTGGGTGGACAGTGTGCTAGGAGGGTTTGTGATAGAATTTGACATTGATCAGTTCGTCTCCTACTCCGAAGCAGAGCAGAGATTCTTTAAAGGTTTCCGGGGCAAGTTTCTGAAGACATTACCCTTGCTGATTAAGATATTACTATGCGAGAAGAGTATTTTTTGTAGTCACACCGAGTGAATGACCTCAGATCTAGACGAGAGCAGGACACGCAGTGATAAATACTATCGAACCAACCTTGAAGGGGGAAGATCTATCTATAGCCCTCTGTAAGAGACAGCTGCGCAGAGCCCCCCAGCTACACCGCCGTCCAATACGCACAAAGGTAAGAATTCACCCATACCACCACCTCCTTTGGATAGTGATATGGCTGCACACCTGAAACTACCTACCTTCAAGGGGGTAGGAGATGAGGATATTGAATCATTTTGGTTTGTTGAAAATTCCATATGAACTACGTAAAATATGGCAAGAGTTATGATGAAGAGGGCGCAACTGTCCCTGGAATTCGAAGAAAGAGCTTTGGACTGGTATATGCGATACATATCTCAGAACGGGAATGCATCTATTCAAGATATTAAGGACACTCTGAAGCAACAGTTTTGAAAGCCAAAATATTACTCTCAGTTAGTATTAGATGTGAAGGACTTCAAGCAAGGAGCATCTGAGTCTGTATGGGAGGCTGATCAGCGACTAAAGAGAGCAATCAGGGAAGGAGTATTTGAGTATGACGATCGACAACATACGGAATGGTTCATCACTATGTTTTTGCCTCACCTGCACATACCAATGAGTCACCAATCCTTCGAGTTGTAGGAAAAAGTTGTGGAAGTCGCTATGAAACTATAAGTTGCGCCCAGAGAAGATACTTCGTTAGGAGTACAGCAAATTCAGGAGCAACTCAAAGCTATGCACATGAAAATTCAAACCTACGAAAGGAACGAGGAAAAGGAGCCAACAAAGATATATGGTGCATACGATGTTAGGTATCTAGCCATACGAAGGATCAGTGCCAACTATTGACAAATTACATACAAGCAAGAGAACCTAAGCTAGTGCGTCCAGGCTCAAGAGGATCTGTGTTATGGTGCGATGAATTCCACATCACAGGGCTGCACAATACGAACCATTGCCCCTGGCTAGGAGCATATGTCCCAGAACTTAAGCAACAGTGGTGCAAGTTCTATCGGTCGATAGGACACGATGAGGAAAACTGTCAAAATTATGATCTGATGATAGATCGAGGAAAATTGTATAGGGTACAATCAAACCCTGCGTCACCTAGATCTCCCACGAACTTTGGTGGCTCTCCAGCAAGGGGCAAGGGAGGAGGTCGGGAAGGAAGTGCAGGTCAAGGACGCGGACAGCTAATCTGCTATAATTGCGGAGAAGTAGGGCACTTTGCTAGGGACTTCCCAAATCCTACATGGAAATCCTACCGATATTGCAGACAACTGGACCATGTGATCGAAGATTTCCCAATATTAATAGCAAAAATACAGGAAAATAAGCCCACCCCTATGCAGAATGTGTAGAGAGCTAAAGCCGAGCTAAGGAACATGGAATTAAGTGTGAAAGTCATAACACACAGTGGGATGGCCACCCGGGGACCAAGGGAAGAGGCTGCCATGGATCCTCTAACCCATCAAGAAGGATCTAACATGTAAAAGGGACAAGAAACAATGGCCGTAGCTAGCTAGGACTTTACTAAAGAAGAAGCAGCTACTGTGCAAGTACCGACACACCCCAAGACAGATGAGGGGTTCGAGCCCTTCCTACAGGCATGTATGAAGCTGCTACATAACCCAAAGGTTGTAGAGAACCTTCAGGCATTAATGAATAGCTGCATATCACGGCCCAATCCAACCCCAAGAACCAAGGATGTACACAAAATATACTAGTATAAAAAACACACCAGAAGAGAAATGCGGTTGACTGCGCAGATTGGTGACTACGAGATGGATTAGGTTATTTTGGACCTTGGATCATATGCGAACACGTTACCTAAAAAAACATGGCAATGAATAGGAGAACCTAAGTTGGAATGGTCCACCATCCAACTGCACATGGCGAATCAACAGAAGATTATCCCTCTGGGAAGGCTGCCAAAAATCATGGTATATATCGCAGGGGTAAAGGCCCAAGCTGACTTTGAGGAAATAGAAATCGTAGAAGATGCGGACCCCTACCCTGCGCTCCTAGGACTGGATAGGGCTATAGATATGGGGGGTGTTATCAATCTCAAAAAGTGAAGCATGGTGTTTGAAAATAACAGTACACGAGTAATAGTACCGTTGGATCCCCCGGAAGGTGCATGGTATACAGAGCCAGAGCGGGATGAGGAGAAAGTAGATCAAATTTACAAGTTGACTACATAGGATGAAGATTGGATTAACCCCACAGCAGAAGGAGTACTCTTCTGGGAAAAAGACAGTGAATGCTTTTCCAACTTTTATGGGGAACTAGAGAATTGGCAAGGCCGGTTGCATGAGGTTTTGGCACTGCGATGTCTTCGGGTCACAAGGAACTTCCGCTGCATCTCCTCTGAGGTAAGAGACCTGCCCTACTTTGGGGATTCAGGTAACATTAAGGAATTTTTATGAGAATTTGATGCAGAAGTTCCCAAGGGACGCAGGCTATGGGCCCTTAAGTTAGCCCTACGTGGAACACCTGCACACTAGTGGGATATGCATAGGAAGTTATTCCGCAATTGGGAGGAATGTCGGGATAAGATGATCATGAAATTTCAAGCTCCAACTATGAGACGGATCAAAAATTTCCTCGGGTCGGAAGATCCAAACAGAAATTTTCTCGCATGGGAAACATAGTGGTGTGACAAAACCCAAAAAGAACGGATCCACTTTTTTATCCATGCTCTGGGACTTCATCCAACTACATGGTATTTAGATGCGGAGCTACATCAGTGCACTTGCCATTGGGAGACTTTGCGGGATGATTTTCTGTGAACATTTAGGATATTAGATGGCACAGGAGCGCTCGATGCAGCTCTGCAGAACATTGACTATTGTGAAACCAGCTCCAAAAAGAGAAGAAAAGAGATATCAATGCCTTAGAAATAAGCCACTTCGAGGGGGAAACCTCCAATACATTACATGAATGAACAATTCTTGGATGATTCAAATTACAAAACCTCCTTTCTATATATAAGAGTCCATGGGGCCACAATGTAATCCTAGCCGACCTAACAATAATAATTTAAGGGCACAATAATAACAATATAGGGGTTACAAGGGTACAATAATAACAATAAGGGGGTTACACTAACAATAATAAGGGACTATACTAGTAATATAGGGACCTAACATGCCCCTCTCCTTCAAAAAAAGTGTTGTCCTCAACGCTTGAGTAGCTCTCGGTGCTTTTGTATAAAATTCTCATCCTCCCATGTAGAATCTTCAGTGGGTAAGTTCTTCCACTTGATGAGATACTCTGAAATTGATCGATTCCGTAGTTATCGAGTTCTTGTTTCCGTAACCGCTTCAGGTTCCAATATGATTTTTCCTTCCTCATCAAGTTCTGGAAATATTGTTTGAACTGGAATATTTTCACCCATAACCTTCTTTAAGCATGAAACATGGAAAACTGGATGCACTCGCGAAGAAGCAGGAAGCTCCAATTTGTATGCCATAGTACCAATCTTTTGCAACACCTTGTAAGGACCATAGTACTTTGGCGATAATTTATTATCCTTCTTAGCTTGCTTGAGAGAAATTTGTTTGTATGGTTGTAGCCGTAAAAATACCCAATCTCCTACATCAAAACTTCTCTCGCTGCGATGTTGATCTGCCTGTTGTTTCATTCGATTTTGTGCCAAATTCAGGTTATCCTTTAAGAGTTGGAGAACTTCTTGTTGATGCTCGATGTGATCTTCCACTTCTTGAACCTTTGAATTTTCCCTTAAGGATGATGTGATGGATGGTGGATGATATCCATAAAGTGCCATAAATGGGGTCATTTTTGCTGCAGTATGGAAGGAAGTGTTATACCACCATTCAGCAAGAGGTAACCTCTTGACCCATTGTGTTTGTTTATCAGATACAAAACAACGAAGATATCCTTCCAAACATTTATTTACTATCTCAGTTTGACCATCAGATTGAGGATGATAAGATGAGCTATGAGCTAATTGAGTACCCAAACACGAAAATAACTCCGTCCAAAAATTTCCAGTAAAAATGGGATCTCTGTCGCTCACAATAACCCTTGGGCTTCCATGTAGCTTTTGAATTCTATCCATAAATGTAGTAGCAACTATACTTTCTTTAAATGGATGAGATAATGCACAAAAGTGTGCATACTTGGTAAGTCTATCAACTACCACCATGATGACACTCTTTCCTTCGGACTTAGGTAAACCTGTGATAAAATCCATTGAAATCTCCTCCCAACGTTGACCTGGAATGGATAAAGGTTGTAGAAGTCCTGGGGTCTTAATTGTTTCCACTTTATTCTGTTGGCAAACCAAACATTCCGCCACAAACTTTCGAATATCAGATTTAAGGCCATCCCAAAAAAATTCTTTCTTCACCCTGTGGTAAGTTTTTAAAAATCCTGAGTGTCCTCCCAAAGGAGAAGTGTGCAATTCCAGAAGAATCTTTTGTTTTAGTTGGGAATTCTTACAAAGATATAAGCGATCTTTGTACCATAAGGAATCATTTTTCCACTAAATGTATCAGATGTACTAGGATCTTGCTGCAACTTTTGAATGAGTATCCATACATCTTTGTCCTTCTTCCATTCATCTCTTGCTTCAGTTATCCAATCTGGCTGGATAATAGAAATGGCACAAAGCAATGCTTCCACCTCTTCATTCTTTCTTGAGAGTGCATCTGCAACAACATTAAGCTTTCCTTTTTTGTAGATTATTTCAAAGTCATAACCCAACATCTTTGTGACCCATTTTTGCTACTCTTCTGATGATAGTCTTTGTTCCAAAAGTTTTTAAGACTATCATGATCAGTTTTTACCTTGAAGTGTCTTCCCATTAGGTAAGTTCGCCATTTCTTTAGTGCATGCAGTATTGCTAACATTTCCTTCTCATAAATAGGTTTTTGTAAATACTTTCGTTTGATTGGACGACTTTCAAAAGCAATGGGTCTTCCTTCCTGCATTAAAACTGCACCAATTCCATTTCCTGAGGCATCACATTCCACAATAAAGGTTTTTGTGAAGTCTGGCGTAGCTAAGACCGGTGCTAGGCACATTGCCTCGTTAAGATGTTCAAAGGCCTTAGTTGCTTCAGGAGTCCATGAAAATGCATCTTTCTTCAATAATGTTGTTAGAGGTGCTGCTATTCTCCCATAATTCTTAACAAACTTTCGATAATACCTTGTTAACCCGAGAAATCCTCGCAACTGCTTTATGGTTGTGGGGACTTTCCATTCCTTAATGGCTTTAATTTTGTTAGGGTCTACCTTAACACCCTCGTGAGATACAATATGACCCAGATTTTCCACCTCTTGTACTCCAAAGAAACATTTGGATGTTTTTGCATATAATTGTTTCTCCCGCAATAGTTTGAGCACCCTGTCAACATGTTCAACATGATCCTTCCAAGACCTGCTATAGATTAGTATATCATCAAAAAATACCAGCACAAATTTTCTAAGGAGGGGTTTGAAAATGGAATTCATCAACCCTTGAAATGTAGAAGGTGCATTGGTAAGGCCAAAAGGCATGGCCAAAAATTCATAATGACCCTCATGAGTTCGAAATGTTGTTTTTGGAATATCTTCAGTCTTCATTCTAATTTGATGATATCCTGAACGAAGATCCAACTTGGTAAAATAAATTGCTCCATGTAATTCATCCAATAATTCATCAATTATAGGAATGGGAAATTTATCTTTAATGGTGAGCTTATTGATCTCCCTATAATCCGGACACATTCGCCATGATCCATCCTTCTTGTGTACCAATACTACAGGAGCAGAGAAAGAACTTTGACTAGGTTGAATTATACCCGCCTCTAACATTTCCGCAATCATACGTTCAATTTCGCTCTTTTGGAAGTAAGGATATCTATAAGGCCTGATGTTTGGAGGAACACTTCCTGGAATCAAATGAATAGCATGATCATGATCACGAATAGGTGGGAGTCCTTTGGGAGTTTCAAACACCTTGGAATGATTGTCCAAGACTTGTTGGAGATCTGCAGCAATAGATGATTTTGATGTTGGAACTTCTAGTGAGCATAATTGTGCAATTACGCCTCGTTGTTCTTTCTTTAGAAGCTTTGTCATGACATTAGAGCTTATTATCCTTCCTGGCTTACCTTCAATACCTCATAATTCGACTTCCTTTCCTTCTGAAAAAAATTTCAAGAAAAGTTCTTGAAAATTAAAAGCTACCGTCCCCAAAGATTGTAACCATTGTACTCCTAGTACAACATCAGCACCTCCCATAGGAATGGAAAGCATTGGACTATTCAATACATATTCCCCCATGGTTAGCTTGATATTATGGCATTTTCCACAGCAATTTATAGTTCCTCCATTTGCAACCATCACTTGACATTCTGGTGCTAGGTATAGGAAACAATTTAATTCCTTGGCTACCTTACAATGAATAAAATTATGGGTGCTACCTGAATCAATCAACACTATTACCTTTTTCTTCTTGATTTGTCCTTGTATCTTGAGAGTTTCAGGAGTGGTAATTCCTGCCAGTGCATTACACGATATGGTCGGATTCATTTCTTCCTCTTCTAGGGTTGGTTCCTGGTGTATATCCTCTTCTTGTTCATTTTCTTCTTCCTCTTCACAATCTATGTAAAATAATTTCTTCTCAACACACTTATGACCTTTAGTGTATTTTCTATCACAACCGTAGCAAAGCCCTTTTGCTCTTTTTTCTTCCAATTGTTGTGGTGTCAACCTTGTAGGTTGTGGAAATCTAGGCGTAGCAACACTTCCTTCTTTATAGAATTGAGTGGTAGGCTTCCTTGTCGCCATTATTTTACATTCAACTTTTCTTGCCAACTCGAATGCCTTCTCCAATGAATCCGGTTCCAAAACGCGAACTTCGTGTTGGATGTTATTCTTTAAAGTGCCTATGAAGAGATCGATCCTGTGTTCTTCTAGAATATCAGTTACCCTTCTATTCAATTTTTGGAAGTCCTCAATGTGCTGCCCCACTAAACCCTTTTGTTTGAGATTTATCAATTGGCTAAAGAAGGTGTTGCTCTTTGTATCCTCATAATGTGCTATCATTTCCTCCATAAAAATTGACCAAGTGACAATTTTTTTATGGGAGAAAATCCATCGATACCATACAAATTTATTTTGTTCTAAATGTAAAGTTGCAATGCGTACCTTTTGTGTGTTTTGCACATTATGGAGATCAAAATATTGCTCCATCTATAGTATCCATGTTACAGAAACCTTTCCATCAAACTTTCTCATATCCATTTTTGGAATATAGTGGTTCTTCCCGCCAACATTGGATTTTATGAAATCACGATTAACATTTATTTTGTTCTCATCATAAGTTTCCTCTACTATCTTTTCACCATTAGGAAACATTTCTTGTATCAACTTTGTCAAACCTTCCATGTCTGCTTTTAGATCATTCTTCATGTTTTCCATTTTCTCATCGATCTTAGCTTCCATGTCATCCATCTTATATTCCATGCCAGCTTCCATGCCATCTATCTTAGATTCCATGCCATTCTTCAAACCATCCATCTTAGATTCGACGCCTTTCTTCAAACCATCCATCTTAGTTTCCACACCTTTCTTCAAAACTTCCATTTCATTTTTTGTTGTTCTTTGTGAGAGCGAAATTTGTTGCACTTGCTCTTGTAATTTTGATATGTCATGTTGCCATTCTTTGTCTTCATGAGTCATAGTATAGCTTTCTAAAGGCTTAATGGGTGTTGAATTATTTTTAGGGGCCATTTTAGAATCCAATATTGATATCTATTCTAAAATATGCCCTTGGAATCAATTCAACTTGATTCTTCAAACAAGACTTATGCAATTCGGAAAAAAAATATGCACTTTTACTTGCTTTTGAGGAGCTTGATATTGAAATTGAATTATCTCTATAATTGAAGATCCTCAATATCTAAAATTAAGCCCTGTAGTAGCCCTCTGAAGCTTATTTCAAATGCCACAGGTCTGACCTGATTTGGATTCTTCAAGGCAAAGTTATGTCCAATCTCCCGCAATGACCCAATTTTGGACTTGTTCAGTAGAGAAAACTTGTATGACTTGCCATGTGACACTATTTCCTCCTTTGGCTCTGAAATTGATAGACCAAAAACTATAGTCCGTGTAATTGTGGCCACTTTTTACAGCATTCCAATCTGGTTCTCAGAGAGAGATCTATGAAGATTTTCCCACAATCACCTATTTGAAATGAAATTCAAAAGCCTCAAAAAGCCCTAACTTCCACAGAACATATCTCTGAAAATATTGCGAACCAATATCTAAAATTTTGCGATGATGTTCCTTAGGATTGCGGCTTCGCACTCTAAAAATTTCATCTTCTTAACCTTCGTAGAAAAAAAATTATTACGAAAATACCACGATGACCTGTTTAGGTTAAATTTATGAGCCTGCAAAATGACCTAACTTGCACAGATCATATCTCAGAAAATATTGCGAACCAAGCTCTGAAATTTTGCAACGATGTTCCTCGGGATTTTGGCTTTGCACTCTAAAAATTTCAGATTCTGAACCTTTGTAGGAACAAAGGTATAGTGAAAATTCCATGATGACCTGTTTGGAGCAGCGAAACCCTAGAATCTCAAAGCTCTGATACCAAATGTTGTGAAACCAGCTCCAAAAAGAGAAGAAAAGAGATATCAAAGCCTTAGAAATAAGCCACTTCGAGGAGGAAACCTCCAATACATTACATGAATGAACAATTCTTGGATGATTTAATTAACAAAACCTCCTTTCTATATATAGGATTCCATGGGGCCACAATGTAATCCTAGCCGACCTAACAATAATAATTTAAGGGCACAATAATAAAAATATGGGGGTTACAAGGGTACAATAATAAAAATAAGGGGGTTACACTAACAACAATAAGGGACTATACTGGTAATATAGGGACCTAACATTGACACCTTGACTCAGGGTAGACCACGCCTGTACATCGCATCCGAATCATGGGGAACGTAGGTACCACACATGGTTGAATACTGCAGCCTTAGCCCAATGGAAGGAAAGGATAATCCCTAAACTATTCAAAACTCGGAACTGGATGGGATGCGCACGGTTGCCAAGTTATTTAGGTTGCACCTGAATCGTATTACGGCGCACCCTACTTCGGCTATAATTAAGGATGTGCAAGTACCACGGATGCTTCATCCAAGGTCAGTAGATCCATGGGAAGGCCATAGGGTGCGAACGATGATAGTCAGGACACTGAACTCTGGTAAAAAGGGAATATTACCGTTATAGAAAACAGGTGGCTAGCAATTAATGAGGAAATTTCTTGTGAGTTTTTACCATTTTCTTGATGGTAATTTCCAAGTAAGATTCACCTTACCATTGGACAGCCACAGGCACTATAAGGGAGAAAGGATAACTCCAACCAAGGTTCCATATCATCTCTGTAATCTGCATGTATTATTCTGCTACATGATTTTCTAGACCTTTAGCGTTCTGTTCATACCCAATCAACCCACTTCAGTTGCCTGTGAGTCTCCAAATTCAAGATCCCCTCCTTACATTAATATGGTAGCCCCTAACCCCATAAACGCTTCAACGCTTACCAGTCCAGAGCCTACGGACATTACATTGAGGGGGTTTGGGGATGCCGACATTGATAAGCTAATTTCCCTCTGGCTCCCTGCAGGGAGAATTGACTTCAAACCCTACATGAATTGGCGTCAAAGCTATATGACAAAATTTAACGCCCCTTCCAAACCTGGGATGATCCCAGGATCCAGCCGGACAGGCTCGGAAGCAGCCACGAAAGATGTTATGCAACTGCTGCAGATCATTGTAAGAGCTGACATGGTCGACTCGTAGCTAGTCCTGCAAATGAAAAGGATGACTAGCAAGGATACTACATCCCCCAAGGGGTATGAAGCGGCACAGGGAGCTTGCAAAGGGGCCCTAGAAAAAGTAGCGCGCCCAACACCCAGAATATGATGCAACGATCACGCTAACTGATGGTGATCTCTAGCGAATCACGGATGCACTTACTCTGGCTACAGAGGATTAGTGGGCATCCATAGAAGCACAACAAGAGGTTGCAATCGACGCCATGCGGGTTGAGCTTCAAAACCTTTAGAAAAAGTCGGATATGTTGCAACCTACCAACAGTACCGAGCTAACTACAAATGAAAGCCATGCTTATTCGTTACCTAGCACTATCCTGGTCGGCACCCACCTTCCAGTGGATATGGGACTAAAATTGGACTTATAAAGGCTGCCCTGCGAGGTGTTACAGGGTTTCCACACCGCCGTGCTTCAAGAGATCCATCATTGCGACTGGACCATGCAACAACAACTCGATGTGGCCACGCCTATCATCGCACGACAGACCACAGATGTCTCCCTTGCTATCTCGTAGACGGCGCAGCTCGAAACAGTGGTCCACCAGCTCGACACAAAGGTCCTAGATGAGCTCCTGGCTACAGCTTCGCTCTGGGCTATAGTAGAATGCTTGGTTGCAGCACGAAAGGCATCCAGAACCAAAATACAGACCCTTAAGACCCAAATGTATTGGAAAATCACTACATTACAGGCCCAATTACAGCCTGCCACACCTCTGGAGGTACGAGCCCAACGTGCTGCGCTAGTAACAGAAGCTACGGACATCATTACAGGACAACTTACCCAAGGTACTCAGTTGCTCGAGTCGGCCATGCAGCTTTGGACAGCGGTCCAGTTCAACCCAGTTCTTCAGAAAATAAAATAGGACTTACGACAGAAGGAAGCCACTTTCGATCAGATCGAAGCTACCTTGGCCTCCTTAGTCCCTGTGCAGCATCTTCCATGCTTGAAGACTAGCAACGCACTCTGAGATACGATTGAGGATATCCAAAGAATGAAGCATACCATCACAAAATGCTTAAATCCATGGGCTAATGCTACCCTCCAGCTATCACAGGATACCAATGGTGTGATCAACCGACACAACAAGATATTAGAGCGGGTTATCGCGGCTACTGAAGGACCGACCTCCCAGAAGCTTGTAGACATCGTGTAGAGTGTTGCTACTCAGATTCAAGAAGTATTACCTCCACTGATCACAGCCATCAATTCCCTACATGCGCAGATAGAGACCGCACCACCACAGTGACTCGGGACAAGTCACAAGATTGTGTTAGGGGACTGTTGGAACAGGGTCTCCTGCAAGCTGCGAAACTGGTCCAATTTTGCATACTTTTGTGTATAATTAGTCTAGCGCAGGGGTTTGGGGTGGGTCAAAGCCTCGAAAGCATTCTAATGGGTCAAAGGGTAGACCTAGATTCTGCAAACCATGGTCTACGGACCATAGGAAAGATTAGGCTAGATTGCTATAAATAGAGGGACATTTTGAATTATAAGGCAAGAATATTATGAGATCTTGATGCGAATTGTGGCTTAGTAGATTTGTTTGGGTTTTTGGGGAAAGGACTCCTGCTGGCTGTGTGCACGGAGATCCCAAGTCCTGTTGTGTGCAGACCCTGCTGTTGTGTGCATAGGTCGGGTTTGGGTATTGTAAGAAGGAACTAAAGGGTTAATGCATGAGAAAGGTTGTTGCATAGCTGAATATAATTGTACTGTTGATGCGAATCTTTGATAGTTGTTGTGTTATGCATATTCTTTGTTAAGCTATGAAAGTACTGTGTTAATTGTTTCTTCTGCATCTGGGTTTTTTCTGTTATGTTTTATGCAAAGATTAATTGTAATGATGCACTACTGTTTTACAATTATATGATTTTTTGAGTACAGTAAGTATAGTTGACCTTGCGCAAGTGGATGCAAAGGAGATCTATAGATCCGGTTCTGAGATAGGCGATCTGGTCATCTTAAAGCGATATGCAGCTCTTCTTGGCTTACCTATCCTCTCTCATGGTGCGGAAACCTGGTTCTAGCACCCACCCATACTTCTTCGAGTGAGACTTTGACCTGTGCAAGCAGTTCATTGCCGAAAGGGCTAGTAGTATAGGGGTTTTTTGGCAAACCTTAACCTCTAAAACTGGGTCAGGACCCCTCGAGCCAAAAATTGGTGTCAGGAATATCAACCACAAAGAATTGTTCTGTCAGAGTGTATGTTCCCATGGTGATAGACAATTGTGGAACATATTTGGCGCACTGCATAGTCCTAGATCCTAGTACCAAAACTGAGAAACCTTCAAAGTCTTCCATGTGGATGCCCCTTCTTTGTAGTAGCTGTGAGTCAATGAAGTTATGAGTAGCTCCACTGTCTACTAGTACTAATACTATTTTCCCCATAATAGTGCCTCTAACTCTCAAGGTCATATATTTAGGGACTCCTCTTAACGCTGCAAGAGCTCCTCCTTTTGGAGAAAAATTTTTTGTTGCATCTTCTAGGGGTGGTACAGCGCTAGCCCTCTCCTCTTCATCTAAAAATATCTCAATGAAATGTGCCTTCCCTGCAACACATTGATGGTTTGGCACCCATGGTTTCTGACAAGTGAGGAAAATTTTTTCCTTCCTTAATTTCTTCTGATCATTATTAAGAGGTGTTCTCCTATTATGTAAACTTGACTCGGGATAGAGTCAATGTTGAATAGGGTAAATAGTAGTGGATTTTTGGCAAATGGTATTGTGCACCCATAGTTTTTATCCCATGGTATTGCAATTAATGGAGCCTATAAAAGGTTGGGAATACTTCATTGTAATGTATGCCTGGAGGTGAGCCGTGAAGGCTCACTTGGCCAGATTAGCCAGGGTTTTGGCCAATGCTTAATGAAATTTCATTGGTTGGGTTTTGCCTTGGATTTGGGGGTTTTCTTGGATAAAAATATTTGTTTATGTTTATGATTTGTTGTTGGCTATTTTATGGTTTTTTGTTCCTCTCGGTAAATTTATTATTTCTCCAGTAAATTCTAAAAAATGGTATCGGAGCCATATTTGGTTTCATAGGGACGCTTTTGTAGCTAAAGGTTTTATTGGCCTGTGAATGGAGATATACATGTGAAAAAGGAATATTTGGTCAGATATGATCATTGGAAAATGGATGGACGAGTTGGTGGCCATGCGAACCATGGAGATCGCGGTGTCCTTTAGAGGAAGCGATGTTTGAAAAACCGCTAAGGAAGCGACATTATTTGCAACATTTTTCAGAAGGTGGTGGAAGTGGTATTATATACTAAAATCTATCATCGAGGAAGGCTTTGGTTCATACTGGTGGCTAAAACCAAAGCCCGGAACCGAAGGCTACGTCGAGAACATGGGTGAGCAATGCTCTTGGCTTACCTAGAGCCCGCGCAAACCCCTATCGCATGGTGGGTTCATGGAAGGATATGCCACAACCATCGTGATGCTCGTGGATGCCAAAATGAATTGGAGCCTGCATCGGAACGAATTGGAGTCTGCAGGAAGAGGAAATTTGGAGAGCTTTGTAAGGCAATAAGCATGAAAATCATGGAACCAACGATTTATAGCGTTGAGAGAAAGGAGCCAGCGAGGAGAAATTTTTGTTCTTAGAGAGCTCTTATGTTCATTGTGGATGCTATCGAGCAACTCAAGATAGGAATGAAAATGGAAGCTGGCAAAGCTTAAGCGTGGGTGTCAAAGCGTAGATGTGGGAATTATAGCGCATCCATGGAAATAAAATGAAGGCAGTGATGAAGGGAGAATCGCTGAGGAACAAAATGATGTTGCACAGAGAAAGATTTCGATCATAAAATGAAGGTGTGTAGTTTTGCAAAAGAGAGGTCGGGGTTATGGAAATTATTCCTGTTTATGGCAGAGGAAATGTCTACACCGAAGCTGAAGCTTTAATTGAAGCCGAGGTTAAATGTTCTTCAAATCACGATAACCTGAAAATACTCAAAAGACCACATACCCATAGGGTTGAAAGCTCTATAATTGAGTGGAGAAGGTCATTGAGGGTGGCCAGGTGAGTGGTAGCATTTGCACCGCTCAGGTGTCAAAAATCTCTGCGAAATCGTCGACAATTTTTGCACACAGATGGCCACATAATCAATATTCCAAAGGGTGAAATGGTGTTCCACGTCTGCGAGTTGGTGGGGGTCGATATATTGGTAAACTACTCCATGTAACATATGAGCAGATGAGTGGAACAAAAATAGCATCTATCAATGGGAGGTGGTTTATAGAATTCCACTAGTGATATCGATAGAACCCAGATGTCAATGCTATTGTCACTTAAGCACATGTGCAAAGAAAATACTATGGAAAATATGAGCGATGACAGTGGTCTTCTGGGGTTCATTTCCTTGTCAAAGTTCTAGAGGAATTCTGGTCAATGGCCTTGATGATAGGTGTAGCTCTGCATCTCAGAAATTGTTGTGTAGGAATTCATGCTATGCCGAGAAGGAATTTTGGCACTACTCACACACATTGGCGTATGTGAAGATGGAGATCTATCTCCACAAACCCTAGAGATGTAATTGTTGCAGTAGAAAAAGGTTGGACATCACGTCAATGACAATGACGATGATGTTCTGTAAGAATTCTTACATTATTTTATAGTTGGATCCAAGGAAGCATATGCCAAATAGTAATCATGACAGAGATGAAGTCACCACATTTTGATAGGGGAAGCCATTGAATTTTGCTGCGCTAGGAGAGAAAATTCTGTGTGCACGTGGATTAATTAATTGATGAACCATGTATCTGAAGAGAACTCCTAGAGGACTGGCGGTTACAAAGGCTGGTGACCCATGTAATCCGATAGATGGGTACTTTTTATATGGACATTGATTTCATGTTTACAAAGACAGTAACAATGAAACAAAATATATATATATATATATATATATATATTATTATAATAGAGTTAATTTATTACATGTAAATGGGCATACTACTGTAAGACCCGGTATGGCATGCGTACCCCTGGGTAATCATTGGTAAAGTATGGGTTAGATCTAGGTGATAGGGGGGATGTCAAGCTAACAATTACCCTGGGTTAAAAAAAAAAAAAAAAAATTGAGGGGGGAAGAGCTAGAGTGAGCAGGGTTGTCTCACTTAGCAATTTTGGTTGGATTTAGTCAAGAAACCCCAAGTCAAGTTTAAGGGGGGAATTTTTAGGTAAAATTAACTCGAGATAGAGTCAATGTTGACTACGGTAAATAGAAGTGGTTTTGGGGCACATGGTATTGTGCACCCATGGTTTTTATCCCATGGTATTGCATGTAATGGAGCCTATAAAAGGCTAGGAATACTTAATTGTAATGTAGGCCTGGAGGTGACCCATGAAGGCTCACTTGGCCGAATTGTCCAGGGTTTTGGCCAATGCTTAATGAAATTTCATTGGTTCGGTTTTGCCTCGGATTTTCGGGTTTTCCCGGATAAACATATTTGTTTATGTTTATGATTTGTTGAGGTGTTCTCCCTTGATCCTCTCTTGGACATGAAGAAATTCATTGCTGAAATAATGCTTTTGTCTTGGGAAAATCATGTTGTAAATCTCTAGCCTTCTCCACAACTTCTTGGAGTGTAGTAGGTTGAGAAGATTTCACCAACCCTTACAATGGTTCAGCTAGCCCATCAATAAACATGCACATCCTCATACTCATAGTGAGGTTTGATACAGTCACTGAAAGCTTCAAATGTTCAAAAATATAATCTTCTAGTTCTCCCTTTTGTTTGAGCTTGGTTAGCTCAACGAAGTGGGCCTCCAGATCTCTTGGATCAAATCTCTCTACTTTTTTTTTGGTAAAAACTGAGTATGAAGAGATATGGGCATGCCCAAGTGTAGTAAACCCATGGAACCACCATTCATGAGATTATCCTTCCAAGTGCAGCGCAACTATTTTGATAGCTTCTATTTCAGAAACTCTGTTGAGTTGGAAATAAGTATCCAACTTTTCCACCCAAGCCTTGGTTGTGCATTTAAGTGATACATCATATGAAGGTAAGAAGAACCTTCCCATACTTCGCTGTAGGTTTTATCCCTGCATAAAACCTCCTTTCCTTTGGTGAAGACAATTCCTACTTCCATCCTTGATCCGGCAGAACTCCTGAAAGTTCAAGTGTTCCTTGAATCTTCGGTATTGGGCTTCATATTCCACAAAATAATCACCAAGGGTTTCTTCCTCACCTTCCTAAAATATGCATGTGGGCATAGTGGAGAATTTTGAAGAAGTATGTGTGGTTGATTGTCCCAAACAATCTGATGTATTGGTGCTTCTTTCATGATAAAACCCTTTAGGGGCTTCCTTATGCCTCATCTCCTTGATATCTTTGGCAAAGTTCTGCATGGTTTGAAGAAGAAGCTTTGGAATCTCTTTCTCCTCCATAACTATAGATATATTTTTCCCCACAAGCTAAGCCAAGAACAGAGCTCTGATACCACTGTAATATTCCTTCTTAGGAATTTCAGCAATATGGACAGTAAAAACATTGTTTTCAGAAAATTACGATATAGAATTGAGAAAATGGACTTGAATCCTTTATTTTATACATCATAACCCTCACATATATAATGGTATTAGAAAAAAATCATTCTAGCTATGTTAAACAGATCTCCCCAACCCAATATAGCTCAAAAACACCCAAACCCCATGACTTTTACCAAACAGAAATTCTGAAGCATGTGACAGCATTATTCCATGAGGATTTCTATAGAAAAATATGAATCATAACAAATCTGGAGATTTAATTAATCATGGAGCCAATAAAATGCAGGTCTAGCCCCTTTTATACAAAATGGAGATAACTCGACAAAGGTTTCATGAATGCACAAGTATAAAATGGTAGCTCTGCAGGAAAATCATGCATTCTACTGCAACTCTATATTGATATGGCTAAAAAATACATGATGGCTGAATAATAAATAAAAATTACGGAAAGACCCTCCTTACTATCCTTCCAAGAGAGGAAGAGCCCCTTCTCGTAGGGAACTAGCACAAAATCAAGGGATTTAACCCTACCACAGCATCACCTTCTGAAATGATGTAGTTTCTACAAGAGACTGCGATGTAGAGGTTGGTGACTACTTGACCCAAAGTCTGATGGTGGAAATGTAGCCCAGAATTCTCCTCTTAGATCCCTTCAAAAAACTGAACCAAGAAAGAGAATGGAACTCCCGCATGATAATCCCTTGCACTAAACAATGCAGCAAACCGAGCTAAACAGTTGAAGCATGCAAGAAGTCATAAGATCCAAATATAGACAAGATTATGAATGCCTCTCATGGTTTCCATCCCCTCCCTTTTATTCTTGGTGAGCCTCCTCACCCTTGACCCCACACATTTATGAGGTTACTTCCTTGCAAAGAGTCCTCCATCAAAACTACGTTGTCCCCATTGGTTTCCCTCCTCTTTTAGCAGCGTTTTTGATTTGGTCAACATACATCTAGCCTTCATGCATTGCCTCCTTTCACACCAAAGGTAACTTTATTTTTCCTTCCTAAACTAATCCCCTTTCACATAGGGAATGATTTATTCCTACTAAAGAGATTTAAGGGTCTCCTTACCCCATTTAGTCTTCTAAGCTGCAAAATAGAGAAACATATAATATTCCAACTAACAATATCTAATTGGGAATATTACACATCCATTTTCCTTTGCAAAAATCCCCTTTTCCTAAGGTTAAAATACATTTTATCTAGGAAAAGTAAAACCCCCCTTAACTAATTTCATTTCATACAAAAACAATCAAAAAACCCACAAAAATGCATTTGTTAAGTGTAAAGGGCCAAAAATATGAAAAAATGCACCCAAATGCCTAAAATACACTATATAAAGGGTTTTGGTATATTTTTTCGTTCATTCATATCATATTAACTTTTAACTTATTTCATTAATTCCCTTATAAATACCCCACCCCGTAGTATATTAATTCATTTATATTAAATAAGACCAACCCATATTATTTCATTTATCCTATGGTATATTAGCCCCACGTGATATATTCCTCGATCCCCATAGATTTAAACCATTCTATTTATATATTAACTCGCCCAACGTTTACATTCCACCTATATACATTGTATTGGTTGAATAAACATTATATCCGCCTATCCCTTTTAACATTAAAAATTTATTTTAAAACTTTGATTTAACGTAAATTTTCAAATCCCACTGCATAAAAGAATCTTGGGCCCCACGCCTGATACCCAACAACTAAACCGATTAATCCTGACCATTCGCATCCCTCCGCTTGATCCAATGGCCCATAATCCCCATCGCAAATTTAATAGCACGGTCATTAAACGAATTCAGATTTGTGATATGGGTGGCTTTTAATACCCCTTCCCCTGCTATGTGGCGGCCTCTCAATGGTATCGCACAATTTCAAATAAAACCACCCAGCGACAAAATGCAGTGTGATATCCACCCAAAACCACTCTTCTCCTATGCAATAAAACCACCCTCCATTTAAATTGCCTTCCCTCCTCTGCTTACCTCCTATTTCACTGTGTCCTCCTCTGAAAGCCATATTTCCACTATGCGATGTGTTAAAACCATCCAACTACCTCTCCAATCTGCACTATGCACTAAATCAATGCAAAAATCCCTAAAAAATAAACTGTGTTAAAGCTCCAGAACTGTGCAAAAGGCTAAAAATCATTTCAAAAACTCTATATTTTAAGTTATTGAGAGTCATTGCCAACAAAATGGAATCTCGCTGGAATTAAAAACATTTTTCATAGTCTTTTCCCATCATCAAAGCCATTATCCCTCCTTTCAGACCTATGTTTCATTAACTTTTGGTTTATTTTTGCAGGTAATCGAACAATACTTGGATAAATAGTATAATACTAGTTAAGACCTGTTTATTCCAAAAAACTCACAAGGAAATGAATTCAAATGATTTTCCTTAACAAAATATTCCAAGCAGCAAAACATAAAGAATTCATTTATGGAGAGAGAGATATATTTTCATAGTGAATGGTAAAATTGAAATAAAAATTCACAGTGACAGTGAAAACAGAACAGTCAAAGAGAATCAGAGTTAAAATGTATCAGATAAAAGTTAGAGTGAAAGTCAAATCAGAAAAAACAAAGAAGTCAAGGTAAAATAGTAAAAGTAAATACAGAGGTAGTAATGGTTAAACAGAGATGAAAATACTTTCACCAACAACAATGAATTTTATCCAAAGTAAAATAAAAAATAGTTAAAATAACAAAAAGGTTAAAAGATGAAAACAGAGCAGGATGGTACATTTTCCATAAATTTCCTATTTAAGTCATAATTTTACAGAAAATATTGTGACCAATCTAAGATGAATTTTGCAAAACTGGGGGAGGTTTATGTAGCTAAGAGGCCAATCTACAAAAACCTATCTCACTTTTTACACAGGTATTACAGAATGAGAGATACATGCACATATTCACAGCCTAATTTTCAGATTATGCCAAATTATGTTTTACACATCTTTTGCAGAGCTTATTGTGACTAACTAGAATGGAATTTTAGGAAACTGAGATAATTTTATCTCAAAAACATATTTATATACAATAACCTCTTTCACTTTTTACATATATATCTCAGATTGAGATATACAAAGGTATCACTGGACGCCAATTTTGAAGAATTTCTAGAACAAAATGCACAAAGGAAGGAGACAGTTAGTGACTTGGATGCCTCATCATCAACTAAGATTTGATATAAAATTCAAATTTCTCTTCTTTGTCATCATCAATCCATAAAAATAGTGCCTAATAGATTCATTAGTTTTGAGTGTCCTTTTATTAAGTTATATTTATGTAAAACAATTTGAGATATTTGCAAACCAATCTTGATATTTTTTCAAGATATTCTAGTTTAGAATTTGTATAAATACTTCATCATTTGAAGTATTGAGTGTGGAATAAATTGCTGAATATTTCTATAGTCATTTTTTCTATACCTGAAGGCTTTTTGTAGCAAGTTCAAGTAGAAGATTGGATCAAATCACAAAGCATCATATTTCAGGATTCATGTGATGAGCCATTGAAGTGAAGTAATTTCTACTGTCATTGTTTATCTTCTTATGTTTTACATGCATCCATATATGTGTTCTAAATTTGAATGATGAACTAGGAATATTATTACAGGATTTGTTAAAAGCACCCTATCTTTAACTAGTTATCATTTCTGTGTTTTCTACTGATTTCCAGAGTAGAGAACCCTTAGTTTCTCCCTCTTTCGAATGACCCATGCCTTCTCCTTCCTTATCCGAATCAAAGAATCCTTGATTGCTCTTTATCTCGATCAAACCACTTCACCAATCAGCCTTCCAAGATCTTCAATGACTTGTCTATCTTGCCCTGAAAATATTTGACTTTTTTTACCTTGATCCTAGTCCTATTTGCTTGACATTTGACTCCCTAGCCCAATGGACAAACAGATCTATCACTATCCATCTCATTAAGTGATTTTTTCTCACCAAACCAAACCAATTTGCAAAATCATAACTAGCCTAATATAATATAATTAAAACAAAGTTAAATCTTATAGAGAGAGCCCTCTCTGAACCCTAAGAAGGCTAGATCCTAGAGTTTAAAAGTTGTTATGTGGTTACCTCTAATGTTCTTTGACTAAAAATCAAAATCTCACAACTTAAGAATTATTAGAGTGATAACACATCCTTTAACTCTTTATACTACAGTATCGAAGCTCCACTCATCATAAATTTCATTTAAAAAAAGTTACGATATTACCATATTTTGAAGTTCCTTTAGCTCCTTTCTGCTTAGCCCCCTTATCATTTTTCCATATGAATGTCGGCTTAGCACCTGGGTGCTAGGGCTTTTATGCTCCTATTGGGAGCCTATCTTCATTTTTTGACTAATTTTCATCATTGGTTCCTTTAGTCTCCTCGATCAAGCACCACCACATCATAGCTCCTTGTATTGGGACTTCCTTCATACCTTAATTTTGAAGGAGTTCTAAAATTCCAACCTCTGAAATACTTATACCCAGTTGTTGAGTCTTCTTTCTATACCCTTGGTTCTATGGGTCCTTAAGACCATGTTCCAACACCATCGGAGCTCCTTCCATCGTAACGTTTCTAAAAATATTTTACAACGAAGTTACGATGTCTCTCTCCTCTAAAATTGTTTCCTCCGAGATGATGTCATGTTGTCACCATAATTTCCACGTGGAGCCTCCATAGTGGTGAAATGTGTCACCTTGGTTTTCCCCATTATTCCACCCAGTATTTTCAAATATGACTGCCATGTTTCCACTGTACATCCATGTCATGTTGATTTCATCTACCACGTCAACTCCTTAGTGTCATTCAGCTGTTGCCATGTGTCTATTTGAGGAGAGATAAAGGGTCCTCTTGGTTCCTTTTTTTCAATTAATTCCTTTGTAATTCTCACCTTCGCAAACCATGACAATTATAAATAATTTCAATTGTTGAGTTACGAGGTTTTGACCTTCATTATTATGTCCTCTCATGTTCAAAGCCTTCCGATATGTGACCTTCTAAAATTTGACTCCAGATATTTTTTCCGTCGATTGACTGAGGCTATGACCTTTAATATTGTGAATTACTCCAATATTTGGCCTACTCTGATATTTAGGGTTTTGAAATCTCTAGGCTTCTGGGGTTCCAAACCTCCAAGAATATGACCTCTGATATTTATGGTTTTGATATTTCTCCTTGTGTTTTTCCTGCTCTGTTGAATCAGAACTTCCCTAAAAAGGAAATTTCATTGGAGTTACGAAGTCCCAATATGCTCAATTTCTCTAATATTTTGCCCTGATTAGTACTTCAAGATTCTAACTTCGTTAGTCCATAAATTTTGATCCAAGAGGCCATTTCTGGACTTCTACATACTGCTAGATTGCTTAGTTAAAGCACTTTTTAGTGGAGAGTGTCTGATGTAGTCCTTAAGCCCATTTTCCACCTAAAACATGGATGAAAAAATATCTGCCTCAATTATTTTCTGATTGACATCAATTCCAACATATCGAATTCCATAATCATACAATGTCAATTTTCCAACAATATCCACCTTTGGAATTGATGGAAACAACATAAGATCCCCTTGAAACTAGGCATGGTCTTCTTCATTTTTGTTCTTCTCTGATGCACCAGTAATTTTCTACCCATTTGGCATCAATGGAAATTAATACCCTTTAAAACCCCCCCTCAACCATTGTATCCTACTCTTCCATTATTCCCACATGCTAAGTAGCTTCCAATTCACACTATAATTTAGTCATTTGGGAGGAGTCACAAATCCTATCTATTGCATGAGATATTCAAAGGGTTCTCTTTCCAATGGCTTAGTAAATATATCTGCAAGTTGGTCTTTAGTGGCCACATATTCAAGTCGAACAACATTGGTTTAAACCCGTTCTCTTAAGAAATGGAACATGATAGGGATGTTCTTGGTATTTGAATGCATGAGAGGATTCTTAGAGATATTGATCACACTAGTATTATCGCACATGATTGGAATAGGATCAGTTAAATCTACCTTAATTTCCTTCAAGGTCTGCTTCATCCATAGAATTTGTGAGAAAAAGGTGGAAGTTGTAATATACACCGCTTCAGCAGTTGATAAAGAAATGGAGGCTTGTTTCTTGCATACCTATAACACTAATAATTCTCCCAAAAATAAATTTTCACCTAAGGTTATCTTTATGTCATCAATACTTCCTGCCCATTCAGCATTAGGATAGGCCTTCAAATTAAATTATCTTCTTTTAACATACCACAGTCCATAATCAGTTGTTCCTTGCAGATATTTGAAAATCCTTTTGACAGTGATGACATGAATTACATGAGGATAAGCTTGAAATCTGGCCACAAGACTGTTAAACCCTTAGTTAAACTGAGAGGGGGCGGAGGGGGTGAATCATTTTAACACATACATGGACTTTTAAAAAATTTCTCTTAAAACTTGTTTACACCTTCACTTCATAATCAACTTAATATGTGAGCAATATTTATTAGTGAGCAGCAAGTATCAAACAGATTTGTTAATGTAACAACAGTCTTAATATGTGAGCAACAAGTATTAAGCAGATTAGATAAATCACATCAACACATGCACAGAGACACCAGATATAAGTGGAAACCCATAAAGGGAGAAAACCACATCTTATTATTGTTGTGATGCAAAGGCAAGCTCCAACTCCCTCTCACCACTATTTTCTGCAGGCACCAACCTACAGGAGGCTCTATCCTCAATTCTGCAAGCTACAACTTGCAAGGAAGCTCCAACTCCCATCAATTTTATGCAGGCACCAACCTACAGGAGGCTCCAACCTCAGTCAGCTACAACTGACATTTTATCAAGCTACAACTTGATGTGGAAGCACCAACTCCCATCTATTTTCTGCAGGCACCAACCTACAGGAGGCTCCAACCTCTGTCAGCTCCAACTGACATCTATCAAGCTACAACTTGATAGGGAAGCTCCAACTTCCTTACTCTTTCAAAATAAAAACACTTTCTGATTTACCTTGGATATCAGCTCTGTTCTGTTCCATCTGCTTTGTTGTTCATCTATTCACATATCTGCCCTGTATTATCTCTGCATCTTCTCAGATTCTCTATCAGCTTCTCCTTCTTCTCTGCTCAGCTCCTCTTTCTTCTCTGCCTCACTGCTTCATTTCCGCATTCTCTTCACACACTCTCTAACTTATTTGTGCATATCAATGTGATATTATATATAGAGTTCATCACATGACTCTTTACATTCCTCAGGGAATTTGAAATGAATAGTCCTGACTTTTTGCCTTCTGCCTCCTTATTTCTTTTACCAGCTCATTAAAAATATAACAATATGTGTTAATTCCAATATTACAGTTTGATTATATTTTCTTACCGGAGACTTGCCAATGCATCACAAACAATAAAAAATTAATTACAACATTTGCATTCACATTTTTAGTTACACACTTCAATTTCACTCAACTCCTTTTCTAGATTTTGGCTTTATTGGATTTGTCTTTTCTGCTGTTGTTGAGTGACTGTTCTGCCTTCTTCTGCTCACTGTCTTCTGCAAATTCTCCAGTTTTCTGTGCTTATTCACCTGTCCAATTCATTCTTGTACATATTCCTGTTCATCGAACTTTCATTTCTACACGCTCTCCTCTTCATTGCAGTTGTGTAATCGCTTTTGAATAGTTTTTACTACAAAACCTTTGACAGTCCCATTTTGCTCTCTATTTCATCAGATCTCTGTGTGTAATTGCATTCATATTTCATTTTCCAACCAATCTACAATTTTGGAACTTACAACATTCTTTCTTCCTGAGCTGGCAATTTTAAATAAACAAATCTGGGTTATTTTAATATACGCTAATGCACATTCCCATAACATAAATCGATCCTACAGTAATCCCTTATCTCCGCCATCTAATATTACAACCAAATTTAATAAAAAATTACCAAACTAATGTGTTGGCCATAATTTTATTCACGCCAGTTAACAACCTCAACTCGAATTAAAACAAAGACCGTAGACCTTAGAGTTCACCCCCTTTGTATATTCAAACATCATTTAATAACCCTGCAAGCCTTAGTTTAAAAGGTTCCAATCAATATAATTTTAGAACTGGGCCCCAGCGCCTATGACCATCCACATCCGATGGCTAACATCACGTCGCACCGGCCTAGTCGATCCAACGGATTTCGCACGGCTAAGATGCACGGACGATAATGCGCGATGGCACACCGTACTTTGGTTAACCTTCGTGCATCTTCCTTCTACGACCACCGTCCGATGGCTCCCCTCCAGATCGACGGCTTGTATCGATATCGCACGGGGTCTTCTGTCGAGAGTTAATGTGCGATAGCACGCAGTGGGAGGCGGTTTTCCGTGGGTCCACCTCACCACGTGTCGAATTCTCTATGGAATCGCTCTTGATTCTTAAATATCGCTTGCCCGCCGATAGGTGGTGCGATGAAAACCATAAACCGCCATCACTGTTCATCTGGTCATGGTTCCGCCCTTTTGGCTCGAGGTTCCGCCTAACTTCATGTTCTGCTACTAGGTTCTGTCTTCCGAGTTCTGCTTACTCTTCAATATATTATTATAATTAAACTCCGCTTCAATGTTTTGTTTTTCATTACAGTTCCATTGCTAAGTTTAATGCTTTGTTCACGATTTCGTTCGTGTCTTTTAGTGATCCGGTTCCATCTAGTACAACTCCATTAATCTGCGCCATCTCCCAACATTTCGACAGAGTTAAAGTGACTTTGTGGCTCCACCATGATTCTCCAACCACAGACTTCACCTTCTTACAAAATAAATGCGTGTCAATATTTCTACGGGAAGCGCAGGCTCAAGGGTTCCAGGAATACACTTCCACACAGGATTTAACATCCCTCATGCAGACCTTTCTTGCTCACTTCAAGTTCGAGTCATTGTGATATTAATTCCAACATATTCAATTGCTTCTGGTTCGACCACTGGCATTCATCCTTGTTACAATTACTCAACAACACCGAATTCCTTCTTGTATGCAAGGCGTTTCCACGACCCTTCACACACAGTTTCTCAAGGGCGAGAGGGATATTTTACAGTCCTCTACACAGACTACGAGCACTTGCTATTAAACACAGAAATATATACCTTGCACAGAATTACTAATTCAAACAAGAACGCAGAATCCATACTAACTCTCAGAATTCAACTATTCCCATGTAATTCGACCAAGAAGACATGAAGTCACACATGGAACTTATAAACAATTCTCCATAAACATATATATATATATATACAGGTGATCCATCTCAAAAGCAATCACTTACAATTTCATGGTTGGCTAGATATTCAATAAAAAGGCCACTACCCTCCAGTCTGGATGCTATTCAAACTCCTTACAAATTACAAATCATTTTACATAACTCCTTTAATGACCTCTACTGGTATGGTCTGTGCATAAGAGGTAACTTTTCAACACTCTTTTTATACTTTCATAGACAATTTCAGCTGTCAATACATGTTTCCTTTTTGCCACAGAACCTCGAATGTTCCTTCTATAATATGTTCCCACACTCAGAACCAATTTCTCAAATAAAATACCTCTGCTCCTTGACTAATGCTGCTCCTTGCTCCTAAATCTCCTCTGCTGCCTCTTTAGATCTCCAATCAACTGACCCTTCTAAAACTGCCTCTGCTTCATGTCTCATGCTCTCTTTACCTTGTTGCTGTTTCAAGTGCTCCTCCTTTGTCATTTCCTTTGCCATCAATGACAACATTTCCAACAGTCTCCCTCTTTGGCATTGATGGCAACCCATCCACTAATAATTCAATGCTTCCTCCAAGTCTTCCTCTTTCTGGCTTCTTTTAGAAGACCCTATCTTATGTTACTTTCTTTTCCTCCCCCTTTGACATCAATGGAAAAGGGTTGCACATTTCCTAGTGTGCTTTCTATCTCTTCATTTCCTCTTTCTGAGATGTGTTTAGGCCTTCTTCTTCTGACTTTGTACCCTGCTGCTCCAAACTAGTGTATAAGAGTTGTTGAGAGAACACTTTGATTATTGAACTTGACTGTACACTATAAGTTAATACAATCCAAAGGCATAGACTTCTTTCACTTGTATAGAGTTGACAGTGAAGATAATGACACTTCATAGAACACATTGTACCAGCCTTATCTAATCAAAGATGTATGATTGGATCAAAGCTAAAATACTGAGAAGGCTTCAAATACACTTCAATCTCTAGTCTTATTTAAAAAAATATCTGTTGAGGAAGGTTGTAGATGGAATCTGTCTTCTTTTGTAATACACATCTACAGTACCACACCTATTCACTTATGATAATGATGCCAATATAGCTTTTATTGTTGTGGTACACCTTTCCTACCTGTTGGTGATGATATGAGCTAGATTGCTGACAGGGATAATACACCTAAAGACTGAAAGGTCCTTGTTGCTGTTGTAAACAATGAATCAAACCAGAGCTTATAGCTTATTGTAAGAATAGGAAATATCTTTCAATATTAGAGGCCAACTAACTTTCCTTCTTGTACAATGTGTTTTCAAAACAAACCCTTCAATGTATTGGTCAGTTTCACTTATCAACCATGCCTATTATTTATGACACAATGGGTATGTATGTCAATAATCAATCTCTCTTTAAAGGTGGACTACCAGTAAATCCTTTGTGCTGAAGTAGGATTTAGATGATTAAAAAAAACTTTTGAGCTTCAGATGGTAATCATAGCTAGTCCTTTATTCTTCAGATACTTTGACTGTTTTATCAGAATGAACTTCCACAAAATCATATTCAATATTTTTAATTGAAAACTCAGCAAACAGACTTCACACAGTTTTGTAACTGATCTTAAGAAAGAGGCCTTGAAGATATACATGTACCAACTTCATGAAGGCATGAAATTATATATAGAAAAAGATATTGCTTCGGTGCTCAATATACTACTTCAAGTGTAAATCAGATACTGATCCTTTAGCACTGCTACTACCCTTTTCATGCTGAATGCAGATAACCCTAGGAATTTTACCTTGATGCATTCTTGCCATAGTCCTTTGATCCTGTGGACCTGTATCATATTGTTGCTTCACTGAGAATGCTTGGTAATCTGTTGATAAGCATGCTTCTTGTACCTAAACACCAATTGATATTACTTTGATAAACCATGCAAAGATTTCACTTTAGCTAGCACCTGAACCCATAGTTTCTACTATTGATATTTTCACTGCATTTCTTCAAGTGGACCTTTTGAAAGATGTAATGAACTGATGATAGGCACTTTTCTTACTCATCCTTCTTAATGTGATACATTGTTAATTCTAGAAGTATAGGGCATATTGTGATCATCACTTTAATGTGCTGAAGTCTTCTTAGCTTATATGTTCATTGCTAAGGTTTCCTCTATCATCATGGCTTCTTGCTCTCTTCTCTTCTTCCATCAATCTGTTAGCTACTTAATACTTCAGATGATCTTCTTTCTCTATAGTTCTCTTTTAGAGGAATTTCCTTTTTCTTCCTGATCTCATAGCTATTCTCATTTCATGGAGCTCTTCTTAGACTACTTTCATGGGGTCTTGTTGTGACCAGCAACAACCCCCCTTTTATTTATTATTATTAATAATACTAAATAAATGGGGACCCTTAGTTAAAAAATCCAAAAAAAAAAAAATTAGCATTTGTTTGCCTTTCAAATAAAACTTTCTATCATAAACTTATAGAAATCCCTTAGAAAGAATATTTAGAAACACTTAATTTTATGATAGATTATAATAAAATTGCTCTTGAAACAAGATAGCACATCCATAACAAAATAGTATATATAAAACGCATTGATCGCAGATCGCATAGCACAGAAAACAGAAATGATTAATAAATATCTTTTGTGCTCTTATCAATTATGCGCTTTTGCGATTCTGCGCTTTTACAATTGTGCGCTTTTTGTGATTCTGCGCTTTTGCGATTTTGCGCTATTGCGCGTTTGCGATATGCGCTTTTGCGCTATTGCGCAATTTCCACTTTTGCGCTATTTTTATGACTGCGATGACTTCATTTTGCGATATTGCGACATTGCAATATTGCGAATTTGCGCAGCAAATCGCGGATCGCAATGTCGCAGATTCATGTAGGCGCGCTATCCCAAGGAAATCTTCCCATATGTCAAATCTGTTATGCGCTTTAATGATTATATTAAATGATTGGATTGATTATTAATGTGAAAAGAGATTGTTTTTAGATTGAAAGTCGTTTCACAATTTAAATATTATATTTCATCCGCTTTCACATTCAAAACAGTCTCATCACCTTTCTTATATCATTACTCTCATTTATTCGTAAAACACAGGCACGAAGGAGCAGACCACTATACAAAGCTTCCGCTAAACACTATGGGTAAGAAGGAGAAGAGCTCAAGTTCTGAGAACAAAGAAATGGCTTCGCTATACGCAGACACCGCCTGTAACAAGGACGCCGGTATATCCACTTGGGAGGGAATGTATAAACTGTTAGAATATGAAAACCCTGTGGTGATAAAAGTTGCAGCTACAGTAGGTTCAAAGGATACATCTGAAGCAACCCTTAGAGACTTGGCTTGCTCATTTCTATATAGAATAGCAGCAAGACCAAGGATTCTCCCATATACAGACATGGTGAGATGGGTGCTGGATAGCACAGATATTTCAGACAGAAAATTCAGAACTCCATCTGAAGAGCTAATTGGGTCATTCACCATAGAAGATCTGAGATTAATGTATAAGCTGCCAGAACCTCAGGCAACTTTCAACAAGAAATTTATGGAAGAGTTTGCCAAAGAACACTCAAATTTGGCAGAATGCACAAAGGAGTGGACCAAAAGAAGTGAACCATTGAAGAAGAACAAACAAGGTATGTACAGCACGGGTTCACTTACCTCTCCTTATTGTTTTACTATTGCCATGTTATGCAGGCTTTTTGGAAAGCTTGACATAAATATGATCTTACCCGAATGGCTTCCTTTGTTGAATGCAGCTGTTAATTCTACAATTGTAGATTGGGCCAAAATCCTATCTGATAATCTCACCACTGCTATTTTTCATTACCGATCTAAACGAAATGTTTCCCAGTGGGTTTATCCGCCTTTTTATTTATCTGCTTATGTCATGGACGCCATCTGCTATGTCTCTAAATTCCCTGTGATGGGCTGGAAATGGACTATCCATGATCCTTTGCCCATTCATGTGTACCATAAAGAACTATGGGATTCTGATTTTGTCCCCCATTTTTATCAAATTTTTCATGGAATAATGCTGCCATTGTATAGAACATTGTATAATAAGGATGCCCCAAGGTTATCCTCAAAAACAGAGGTTGATATTCTCCCCGTCGCAAGATGGTTTGGAGAAGAATTGTTCACCTATATTAGGGTTTTTGGAAGTTATGCTTCTCCCCATGTTTTACCCTTATATGTTCCAGATAGACTTGTAGCTCGAGAAATTGCTTATCAGACCTATGGCCAGAAAGGTATAACAAAATATTTAAAAGACAAGAAAAAGGGCATTTGGCCACAATTTCCCATAAAATGTGGAACATTTTCACTTTTGGATATTGGTCATGCATTTCACGAGATAGGCAACGTTACATGCCTACAGCTGTTCAAATTCTCAAGAAGGTTATTTGACCCAAATGATATTGTTAAGAATTTTACCAATGCAATCAAAGTAACGGAATTTGTCGGGGAACGGGATATTTTTGATGATATGTTCCAAGCAAGAAATTCATTCAAAGAAGTTTTGAATTCAGCTCAGGCTCAGCTATCTCCAGAGGAATTCCAGGAATTCAAGCTTTACAGAGAAAGGAGACTAATTCCTATTCCTTTGGATAATCTACGCTTAGAGCCTGCAAGGGAGCAAACTCCTAGTGTTAGTCTTAACGGCAGTTCAAGTACAAGTAAATCCAAATCAAAATCCGACAGAGATTCTGAACACTCAAATAAGCCTAAAGAAAAGGAAGATAAAATGGAAGAATCCATTAAAGATTCTGCACAATCTAAAGAGCTTACTCAACATCAAATTTTGACTTCTCAACAAACAAATCCTCCTCCACCCAATGTACAGCAACAGCCAGTCACCATTGAGTTAGATAAAGAATGGGAAACCTTTAATCAATTGATTAATGTAGAAGGACAGAATGTACAGACCCCTGTCCAGACAACCAAAGTTTTGAGCACAGGAACAAGCAGCACAACCACAGTAACATAGCACATAGCAATCACACCCTCCTCCGAAATTGTACTTAATGTAGAGGACATTCCTCCTCTGGATGTATTTTATAGCCCAAAATACAAAGCAGTAGTAAAGAGACAAAGGAAAAAGAGAAAAATGGAAAGTGCAATTGCTACTGAAGCAGAACAAGTAGATGTTTTGTGGAAAGATCCTGCCACAGAGCCTACTCATAATCTCACTAAGTTATCTCAAATAACAGGAGCTTATGCTTCTGCAACAATTGATAAAGCAGTTGAGATACAAATTTTGTTGGATGAAAAATAAGAACAGATAAAGGCTCTGCAACAGCAATTGCAACAGGTACAGGCCAATAAGGAAGCACAATTAAAGCTTGAAGAGTTACAACAACAACTTCAAGAAATGCAAACAGGACATCAAAAAAGTCTGGCTGATAAAGAAAAACAAATACAGATTATCCAAGAACAACATAAGGATGATCCTAAGCTTCCAGAATTCATTTCAGAAACCATCTCTTTGAACAATCAACTACTGCAACAAGAGGAAGTTTTCTGCCAAAAAATATTGCAATGGAATTCTTTGTGCCAAGAGAGTGATAAAATCACAAATCATGTCGTATATTTACGAAATGATTATGATTTGATTAATGAAAAGATCAATGATTATCTAGCATGGCAAAAGACAAAAGAAGGCAGAAAAGCTGGTGCACCCATCATTAACGAGAACCATAAAGAAACACTGTTTAATAATTGGGATGCACAAATCAGAAGGGCAGAAAGGGCAGCAGAGGAGGCATCTACAGTGGCAAACACTCTCACTAATTGTGTAAATGACAATTTACACAAAGCTAACTTGATTTCTGAAACTGTTCCAGGTTATCTCCCACAGGCAAATCAATTGCAAGCAGAATGGAGGCAAAAGGCAGAAGAAAGAGAAAAATCCATCCAAGGGCTGACAAGATTAAATTGGGACTCATACTAGATGTACTTGGTAAAGCCACACAGTCAGCACAGTGCACTCAATTGTATTATCAATGCTACAAAGAAGATTTCTCCTGCGCTTGCCGACTCTGTCTTTTCAGGACAGCTGAATTCTGAAGTCGGTCAACTGCATCTTCTCAAAACTATGCTAGATGCCTGCAAGAGAAAAGATCAATTTCATAGATAGATACATTTAGTTTTAATTTCACTGTATTTTAGCCTAGGAAAAGGACGGTCATTGAACCGAATCCTTATTTTTTGTAATAAACTATTTTTAGAGTTAGTTAAGTAGTATTTAAACCCCTCTCATGCATTTAGAGAGGGGTCCTGGATCTTAATATTTTTGGACTTGGAGATTGCATTTCTGTACTCCATTGTCTTATATATTTTTGAAAAGGATCACATCTGGTGATTTTCATGCGAAATTATCTTTGAAGTATTGCATTTCTGTACCTTGGAATTTGGTTTTGCATTATAGTTACTGGATAGAGTATCAGATTGCATTTGAAACTCTTCAAGATGAACAAGGTATTTCTATCTGTTCACTGTTGATCTCTTTTGTTTTATGATATTCGTTTTAAAATTTCTATCATTTATATGTATATTGGTTTTCACAATGCTTCCTTTTATATATCATTTCTGAGTATAATTGAAACGTTATTTTTCATAGTTACATGTAAATGGTATACAATGATGATTGCAATATGTTTATATAACTCTGTTTAATTTCTTAAACAGAGTTATCTTTATTTGTTTCTGCATATTTCAATTTAATTAATAATACATTTTCATGGTTATTGTTGAATTGAAACAATCTTAAGTTGTATTCACATATAGCTACCCGGGTTAGTATTAGAGTTTCTTTATCAGTATTTAGCTTAAATTAGATAGTTTTATTTCAGTTAGTTTAGTTCCATTTCCACCCATCCAATCCAATCCATTTAGTTATAAGGAAACTGGTCCTTTAAATCCAGTCGGAGCCACCACACCAAACGGAAAAGGAGCTGTCTTAAGGTCCCGACCGGGTGGTTTTCCCCGATGTTTGAAGCAGAAATTTTCTAGGCTTCAACATTTTTGGCACTATAAGGAGGGCCTGAGCTATGAATGGCAAGTAAATATTTATCCACAAGCCATTCTGAGAGCAAAACACCCTCATTAACTTCTTCAATTTCTTCTGAAATTCAAAATCCTAGAGAAGAAATTGCAGAAAATATTCAAACACCCACTACCAAAATCTCAAAACATTCAGACAAAAAACATCCTGAGTCTCCCGAAGTTCAAGATCTAATTCATAAATTGAAAGGATTCTCATTATCTCTGGAAGAGTCTGAAATATCTGAAGGTAGTGTAACTTCAAAATTTATTCCTTCGAAACCTCTTACTAGGTTGCAAAGTGAAAAACTTGGTATTCCTCCGAAAGAATTTCCTTTACCTAGTAAGGGCAAAACAAAAAGAATTCAATCGGAAACAGAAAGTGATACAAGTTCATCATCTCATATTCAATCACCTGTTTCCAAAACCACAACTCAACAAAGTACAGTTGTTTCATCATCATCTCTTCAGTCATCATCTCCACAAAAATCTTCTCCTCAATCCTCATCAATCTCAACATCATCTATTCCAACAACTTCTATTCAAATTCCACCAGTTTCTACTATTCCTCCAATATTCGTTCCAATAATGGCACAGAGACCATGGTCTACTCCAGGAGCAGTCAACATGGCTGCACCTTTACATGATTTACCAGACAATCCCGGAAAATGGCTTCCAAAGTTTAGCCCAGATCTTAACATTCAAGCTGAAGAACATATCAATAATTTTATGCTGGCTATTAATTTGAATGGAGTCATACATGAAGATGTTGTAGTTAGATTATTCCCATATACTCTTCAGGGAGTAGCAGGACCATGGTATTTTTCATTACCATCAGGATCTATAACAAGTTGGGACATCTTTGCAGATCATTTTTTGACCAAATTTGGAGATGATCGATCAAATGCAACTTTACTCAATGATCTCTCAAATTGAAAATAGAACCCAAGGAACCTATAAAAGAATTCAATGCTAGATTCAACAAACTTTTGAACAAAATTCATACAGATTCACAACCCAGTGAACAAGTTAGAATTGAATGGTATATAACTGCCTTACCCTCAAACATAGCAATTTTCGTAGACAGAGCTGCAAAGCCTACATTGGCTGAGAATATGAAAGAAGCTATTGCAGTAGAAAAACGTATCACTTCTCTGGAAAAGAAAAATTCTATTGAAGAAAGGAAATCAAAGAAGGTCATCTTCAGAGATGATTCAAAGAAAAAGGCCAAAGATCCATATGACATGGAAGGTTTACAAAAAGTTCTTAAAACCATGTCAAATGAAATGGTTGAAATTAAAAAACAAGTGGCTGAAACTTCTACCAAGAAACCATTCCGAAATTTCAGAAGAAACCAAGTTGAATCTAAACCTCCTAATGTAATCTCTAATGAAGAGTCAGAAGAAGAAGAAGAAGAAGAAGATACATCTATAGTATCAGATCAAGAAGACGAAAATGAAGAAATAGCTGAATTAAATGGAATGTGGGATTTTATTCTCCCTAATTCTGATAGTGAAGAAGCTATGCCTGTAAGTACTAGGAGTAAATCTACAGCAGAACCAGTGCAAACAGTTTCAAAAAAGAAAATTACAACTCCAAGTACCAAAGACAAACCCACTGCAAAGAAAACTTCTCCATTACCTACTCAAAATCAGCCATCTTCTTCTAATCCTCTCACATCAACAGCGAAAACTTTAGTAGTGTCGGATCCTATGGAATACAATATTGTTGAAGACATGAAAAAGATTAAAGCCAACATTTCCTTACATGAACTTAGCAAACTGAAACACCAGCAAAAGTTGCTATTGAAAGAATTAAACGCTACACCAATTGCTCCTTTACCAAGCGGTGTAGTTGCAAAAGCAGCAAGAGGAACTGGTAAGCCACCAGATAAGGTAGATGCTACTGATACTGTGCTTATTGGGGAAAAGTCAAATTCTCAAACTCCTCCTTTTCTTTTGACTTATGAGATGTACAATAAAAATCTGCACAATTGTTTGATTGATTCTGGAGCTTCCTCCAATATAATGCCTACTTCTATCTGTGCTAAATTGAATATTGAACCACAGAAATCAGCAGTTCATATCGTTTAGTTGGATCGCTCTAAAGTCCAAGTGGTAGGAGAAATCAATTCAGTTACTATTAGATTAGCCTCAGATCCTAGGATTGTCCAAAGAATAGATATTCTAATTGTTGATATTCCTGAATTCTATGGATTAATCTTGAGCAGGGACTGGTCTACTAAACTTAACGTTTATATCTCAACCGATTATTCACACATGTGGCTTCCCTACAAAGGGAAACCAAATCAAATCAAAATTGAACGAGAAAAACATATGATGCACACTGTCACTGAATTTGAACAACCTAATGAACCTGTAGCATTCAACAACAATATTCTTGGAGGTTATTCTGATGAATCATTTCTTGGAAATTTCAAAGCTCCTCAATCACCTTTTTCTGTAAATACTTTTGTTTCTCAGATAGAAAATTTTTCACAATCTGATACTTCCAGAATTGTAAATATTTCGGATGTAATTTTAGATAAGCCAATAGATAAGTCTTTATTTTGGTCATTATATTTTGATGGATCGAAATCTAGTGATGGAGCTGGAGCTGGATGCATCCTAATTGATCCAAATGGGGAGAAAACCATGCTGTCATGTAGATTAGAATTTGAGTGTACTAACAATACCGCAGAATATGAAGCCTTGGTTCAAGGACTTTATAAAGCTATAGGGTTAGATGTCAAATACTTGAAAGTTTTTGGTGATTCCGAAATTGTTATTAAACAAGTTAGGAATACTATTCATTGCCTTTCAGGACATCTTAAACACTATCAAACCCTAGTACAAGACCTCACCACTCATTTTTTAGCATTCAATATTTCTCCTATTCCTAGGAATCAGAATACATCAGCTGACTTGTTAGCTAATGTTGCATCTAAACTCCTACCTACTGAAGATTGCAGTCCTGATAGGTTTTCTGTAGAATTGATTTTTTCGTCCATCTGTCCCAGATAATGTTACAAATTGGAGAGTATTCTATCATGATCAAGATATTCTAAATTTCATGACTTCGGAGAAATCATATGATGAACAAATTATTGATGAAGATGATCATGATTTACAAATTGCTTCAAAAGGTAATGAAAATCTCATTCCAAAATCTGTTGTTAAATTAGAGGATTTATATGACATTAGAGACAGATTCAAGAAAGTTGTTAATACAAAACTTCAAAGTTCCACTTTGAAGTTTGAATTAGTAAATCTTGGTTCTGATTCTAAACCTCAAAACGTTAACTTAGGACTCAATTTAACACCGGAGGAAAGGAATGCATTCATTAAACTGCTGAACAAGTATAAAAACGTGTTTTCTTGGAATTACGATGATCTAAAAACATATGATACTTCAATTATTCAACATACAATTCCAATGCTTCCTGATATTAAACCTGTTCAACAGAAGTTGAGAAAGATCCATCCAAATCTTGAAAGTCAAATCAAATCAGAACTTAATAAACTTTTGAAAGCCAAAATCATTTTTCCAGTCAGGCACTCTAATTGGGTTTCCAATATGGTACCTGTAAGGAAGAAGAATGGTGATATAAGAATCTGTATTGATTTCAGAAATTTAAACAAGGAATGTTTAAAAGACAATTTCCCATTGCCAACCATGGAACAGATACTTCAAAAGGTAGCTGGTTCTGAACTTATGTCTTTTCTCGATGGATTTTCGGGCTATAATCAAGTTTTAGTTCATCCAGATGACAGATTGAAAACAACTTTCAGAACAAAATGGGGAACTTATGCTTATCAGAAAATGTCTTTTGGTCTAATAAATGCAGGAGCAAATTTTCAAAGAGCCATGGATATAGCATTCAAAGGTCTGATCAATAAATCAGTTGTTTTCTATCTTGATGACATAACAATATTTTCAAAAAAGAGAACCAATCATCTACATGATTTAAAACAAATATTTGAAAGATGTAGAAAGTTTGGTATCTCCTTAAATCCCAAGAAATCTTTCTTTGCTTTAAATGAAGGAAAACTCTTAGGATTTGTTGTGTCAAAAGATGGTATATATATTGATCTAGATAGAGTGAAAGAAATTTCTGACATTTCTTTACCACATAACAAAAAATCCATGCAATCATTTCTTGGACAGATCAATTTTGTTAAAAGATTTATTCCTGATTTTTCTTTAATTGTTTTACCTATGCAAAATATGATCAAGAAGAATTCAATATTCAAATGGACGCATAAAGAAAAATAAGCTTTTGATTCAATCAAACAAGCTATCATTAATGCACCAGCATTGAATACCCTAGATTTTTCTAAAGATTTTACTTTGTATACTCTGGCCACTGAAACATCTTATGCATCAGTTTTGACACAACTCAATGATCAAGAAATCGAAGCACCAATTTCCTTCTTTAGCTCAAATCTGCAAGGAGCTGAGCTTAATTATTCCGATGTTGAAAAACAAGCCTTTGTTGTGTTTAAATCAATCAAACATTTCAGACCTTTTCTCTTGAAAACACATACAAAAATCATTGTCCCATTCTCTGCAGTGAGGCAATTATTAATTCAAAAAGAAGTAGGAGAAAAGAGAGCTAACTGGGTAACAGCCTTACAAGAGTATGATATTGATATTAAACCAGCTAAGATTGTTAGAGGACAAGGTTTTTGCAGATTATTGGCAGGAGCTCATAACATACCAGAAAAATCAAGATTCGAATCAAGATATTCAAGTAAGTCAGATAAGTGTTACAAATTCCGGATCTCAGTATGCTGATCTTATCTATTACTTGAAAAATGGGTATGCTCCTTCTAATCTTAGCTATAAGAGTAAACGCGCTTTAAGGTTAAAGGTTATTAAATACTAGATCATTGATAATGTGTTATTTAGAAAAAATTATGATTCAATTTTATTAAGATGTTTGGAAAAGACTGAAGCTGAAAAGGTTTTGCAGGAATTGCATGATGGACCAGCAGGAGGTCATTTTGGAGGTGATACCACAGCTCACAAAATAATTTGCGCTGGTTATTACTGGCCTACCCTTTTTAAAGATACGCATGATTACGTAAGAAAATGCCAAATTTGTCAAACTGCAAGTGGAAGAAAAAGGAAACCAGCTTTTCCTTTGCAACCAGTAACTATTGAGCAACCATTTGAACAATGGGGGCTTGACATTATTGGTGAGATAGTACATCATTCTTCCAAACAGCACAAGTACATCCTTACTGCAACTGATTACTTTACAAAATGGGTAGAGGCAATCCCATTGAAGGTAGCCAATTCTGATGCAATTATTGATTTTATAGATCAATTCATCATAACCAGGTTTGGTGTACCTCAAGCTCTTGTCTTTGATAATGCATCTTACTTTTCTGGAAATAGTTTAATTGAATTTGTAGTTAAAAGAGGTTTCAAATTAAAATATTCAGCAAATTATTATCCACAAGGTAATGGTTTGGCTGAATCCACTAATAAAAACCTTGTCAAAATCATTAAAAGAACCGTTGATCAAAATCAAAAGAATTGGCACAAATCTTTAATCTTTGCATTATGGGCTGACCGTATCACTGAAAAAGCTTCAATAGAGACTTCACCTTTCAATCTGGTTTATGGAAAAGAAGCTGTGATACCATCAAACTTAACACTTCCATCATTAGCCCTAGTGCAGTTTATTGAAGAAAATCCATCTTCATCCATTCAATTGAGATATAATCAAATCCTTAAATTAGAAGAAGATAGGGATAAAGCAAAAATTACTCATGAAAAACATCAACAGCTTGTAAAATCTTCTTTTGATGCAAGTTCTACCGGCTCAAAAAATTTGTCAATTGGTGATCTCGTTTTGAAATGGGATAAAGCACACGAAGAAAAAGGTAAACATACCAAATTTCAGAAAATGTGGCTGGGACCATTTCAGATCGTTGACAAGATAGGCTCAAATACATTTATACTCCAAGATCTAACAGGTAAGAGAGAGTCTCTCCCTGTAAATGGGCTTATCTTGAAGAAATTCTTTTCATAAGGAGGTAACCCCTTCTTAAACTGTATATATTTCTTTCTACAAAGTTTTCGATTGTTTTTGTTTTTACAAATAAAGTTTGTTTATGAGTCTCTGATTGACTGTTTACTATTTAAGAAAATTTCTTCGGAAAAATATTATAAATATTTATTTTGTGTAAATAAAAATTTTTAAAGTAATGATCACAGTTTTTGAATAGTTTAAAATAAGATGTTAAACTTTGAAAAGATTATTTCAATCATTTACATGATATTTTGAAAACTTGAGGAAAAAGTAAATCATTATAAAGTTTATTAAGCAGAGAAAGGTTATCTATCAAAGTATAGATTTTTTCAAAAGTTTTGGAATTCAAAAAACTCTGAAAAATTGCCATCCATTGATTCTTAAGGATAAAACTATTTCACCCCATCCATTTAAGTTGTGATTTTTTAGAATGTAATTCTAAGAAATTATACGAAAATTTTAAGAGATAAGAGGTCTCATTACGAGCCGACTTACCATGTTCATAAGGAGTAATAAAAACTGACATTACCAATACTGCATACCAAAACAGGGTAATGGCTTATAAATATAAGAAAAGGGGTCTCATCACGAGCCAGCTTGTTCAGTTTAATTATAACTAGTGAATGGCATTGTTATTAACTGGCTGCCAAACCAGAACAATGGCTCTTAAAATAAAAAAATAAGTAAAAGACAAAAAACATGAGATAATAAATCTTATGAATTTATCTTTTAAAAGGTCATAATTTTAGTTGGATGGGACAATGAATGGTTAATGGTTTGCTGGCAGCAGAGGCAATACCTATGGCAATAGAGTATATTATAAAACCAAAACTTGGAGAGATCCACTTACTTCATTATTAACACCAATCAAAGCTTGATATAACCCAAAATGTTTTTATTTCTTAAGGAATTAGACAGAAATTATGAAATGATTTCTATTTTTCTTTTTCATAGTGACATTTTATTTGAATTATCCCAAGATAGTTTTCATTATCTTTAAAAACCTTTACTTACTAAAGATAGAATGTTCATTTTATTTTTTTAGAGATAACTGTTTCTTTCAGTGAATCGCCAATTGTTGTGACCAGCAACAACCCCCCTTTTATTTATTATTAGTAATAATACTAAATAAATGGGGACCCTTAGTTTAAAAATCCAAAAAAAATCAATTAGGATTTGTTTGCCTTTCAAATAAAACTTTCTATCATAAACTTATAGAAATCCCTTAGAAAGAATATTTAGAAACACTTAAGTTTATGATAGATTATAATAAAATTGCTCTTGAAACAAGATAGCACATCCATAACAAAATAGTATATATAAAATGCATTGATCGCAGATTGCATAGCGCAGAAAACAGAAATGATTAATAAATATCTTTTGCGCTCTTATCAATTCTGCGCTTTTGCGATTCTGCGCTTTTGCGATTCTGCGCTTTTTGTGATTCTGCGCTTTTGCGATTTTGCGCATTTGCGATATACGCTTTTGCGCTATTGCGCAATTTCCACTTTTGCGCTATTTTTATGACTGCGATGACTTCATTTTGCGATATTGTGACATTGCAATATTGCAAATTTGCGCAGCAAATCGCGGATCGCAATGTCGCAGATTCATGTAGGCGCGCTATCCCAAGGCAATCTTCCCATATGTCAAATCCGTTATGTGCTTTAATGATTATATTAAATGATTGGATTGATTATTAATGTGAAATGAGATTGTGTTTAGATTGAAAGTCGTTTCACAATTTAAATATTATATTTCATCCGCTTTCACATTCTAAACAGTCTCATCACCTTTCTTATATCATTACTCTCATTTATTCGTAAAACACAGGCACGAAGGAGCAAACGACTATACAAAGCTTCCGCTAAACACTATGGGTAAGAAGGAGAAGAGCTCAAATTCTGAGAACAAAGAAATGGCTTCGCTATACGCAGACACCGCCTGTAACAAGGACGCCGGTATATCCACTTGGGAGGGAATGTATAATCTGTTAGAAGATGAAAACCCTGTGGTGATAAAAGTTGCAGCTACATCAGGTTCAAAGAATACGTCTCAAGCAACCCTTAGAGACTTGGCTTGCTCATTTCTGCATAGAATAGCAGCAAGGCCAAGGATTCTCCCATATACAGACATGGTGAGATGGGTGCTGGATAGCACAGATATTTCAGACAGACAATTCAGAACTCCATCTGAAGATCTAATCGGGTCATTCACCGTAGAAGATCTGAGATTAATGTATAAGTTGCCAGAACCTCGGGCGACTTTCAACAAACAATTCATGGAAGATTTTTCCAAAGAACATGCAAATTTGGCAGAATGCACAAAGGAGTGGACCAAAAAAAGTGAACCATTGAAGAAAAACAAACAAAGTATGTACAACACGGGTTCACTTACCTCTCCTTATTGTTTTACTACTGCCATGTTATGCAGGCTTTTTGGAAAGCCTGACATAAATATGATCTTACCCGAATGGCTTCCTTTGTTGAATGCGGTTGTTAATTCTACAATTGTAGACTGGGCCAAAATCCTATCTGATAATCTCACCACTGCTATTTTTCACTACCGGTCTAAACGAAATGTTTCCCAGTGGGTTTATCCGCCTTTTTATTTATCTGCTTATGTCATGGACGCCATCTGCTATGTCTCTAAATTCCCTGTGATGGGCTGGAAATGGACTATCCATGATCCTTTGCCCATTCATGTGTACCATAAAGAACTATGGGATTCTGATTTTGTCCCCCATTTTTATCAAATTTTTCATGGAATAATGCTGCCATTGTATAGAACATTGTATAATAAGGATGCCCCAAGGTTATCCTCAAAAACAGAGGTTGATATTCTCCCCGTCGCAAGATGGTTTGGAGAAGAATTGTTCACCTATATTAGGGTTTTTGGAAGTTATGCTTCTCCCCATGTTTTACCCTTATATGTTCCAGATAGACTTGTAGCTCGGGAAATTGCTTATTAGACCTGTGGAAAGGGAGGTATAACAAAAGATTTAAAAGACAAGAAAAAGGGCATTTGGCCACAATTTCCCATAAAATGTGGAACATTTTCACTGTTGGATATTGGTCATGCATTTCACGAGATAGGCAACGTTACATGCCTACAGCTGTTCAAATTCTCAAGAAGGTTATTCGACCCAAATGATATTGTTAAGAATTTTACCAATGCAATCAAAGTAAGAGAATTTGTCGGGGAGCAGGATATTTTTGATGATATGTTCCAAGCAAGAAATTCATTCAAAGAAGTTTTGAATTCAGCTCAGGCTCAGCTATCTCCAGAGGAATTCCAGGAATTCAAGCTTTACAGAGAAAGGAGACTAATTCCTATTCCTTTGGATAATCTACGCTTAGAGCCCGCAAGGGAGCAAACTCCTAGTGTTAGTCTTAACGGCAGTTCAAGTACAAGTAAATCTAAATCAAAATCTGACAGAGATTCTGAACACTCCAATAAGTCTAAAGAAAAGGAAGATAAAATGGAAGAATCCATTAAAGATTCTGCACAATCTAAAGAGCTTACTCAACAGCAAATTTTGACTTCTCAACAAGCAAATCCTCCTCCACCCAATGTACAGCAACAGCCAGTCACCATTGAGTTAGATAAAGAATGGGAAACCTTTAATCAATTGATTAATGTAGAAGGACAGAATGTACAGACCCCTGTCCAGACAACCAAAGTTTTGAGCACAGGAACAAGCAGCACAGCCGCAGTAGCAGAGCACATACCAATCACACCCTCCTCTGAAATTGTACTTAATGTAGAGGACATTCCTCCTCTGGATGTATTTTATAGCCCAAAATACAAAGCAGTAGTAAAGAGACAAAGAAAAAAGAGAAAAATAGAAAGTGCAATTGCTACTGAACCAGAAAAAGTAGATGTTTTGTGGAAAGATCCTGCCACAGAGCCTTCTCATAATCTCACTAAGTTATCTCAAATAACAGGAGCTTATGCTTCTGCAACAATTGATAAAGCAGTTGAGATACAACTTTTGTTGGATGAAAAAGAAGAACAGATAAAGGCTCTGCAACAGCAATTGCAACAGGTATAGGCCAATAAGGAAGCACAATTAAAGCTTGAAGAGTTACAAAAACAACTTCAAGAAATGAAAACAGGACATCAAAAAAGTCTGGCTGATAAAGACAAACAAATACAGAGTATCCAAGAACAGCATAAGGATGATCCTAAGCTTCCAGAATTCATTTCAGAAACCATCTCTTTGAACAATCAACTACTGCAACAAGAGGAAGTTTTCTGCCAAAAAATATTGCAATGGAATTCTTTGTGCCAAGAGAGTGATAAAATCACAAATCATGTCGTATATTTACGAAATGATTATGATTTGATTAATGAAAAGATCAATGATTATCTAGCATGGCAAAAGACAGAAGAAGGCAGAAAAGCTGGTGCACCCATCATTAACGAGAACCATAAAGAAATACTATTTAATAATTGGGATGCACAAATCAGAAGGGCAGAAAAGGCAGCAGAGGAGGCATCTACAGCGGCAAACACTCTCACTGATTGTGTAAATGACAATTTACACAAAGCTAACTTGATTTCTGAAACTGTTCCAGGATATCTCCCATAGGAAAACCAACTGCAAGCAGAATGGAGGCAAAAGGCAGAAGAAAGAGCAAAATCCATCCAAGGGCTGACAAGATTGAATTGGGACTCATATTGGATGTACTTGGTAAAGCCACACGGTCAGCACAGTGCGCTCAATTGTATCATCAATGCTACAGAGAAGATTGCTCCTACGCTTGCCGACTCTGTCTTTTCAGGACAGTTGAATTCTGAAGTCGGTCAACCGCATCTTCTCAAAAATATGCTGGATGCCTGCAAGCTTAAAAATCAAGTTAATAGATAGATAGATTTATTTTTAATTTCACTGTATTTTAGCCTAGGAAAAGGACGGTCATTGAACCAAATCCTTAATTTTTGTAATAAACTATTTTTAGAGTTAGTTAAGTAGTATTTAAACCCCTCTCATGCATTTAGAGAAGGGTCCTGGATCTTAATATTTTTGGACTTGGAGATTGCATTTATGTACTCCATTGTCTTATATATTTTTGAAAAGGATCACATCTGGTGATTTTCATGTGGAATTATCTTTGAAGTGTTGCATTTCTGTACCTTGGAATTTGGTTTTGCATTATAGTTACTGGATAGAGTATCAGATTGCATTTGAAACTCTTCAAGATGAACAAGGTATTTCTATCTGTTCACTGTTGATCTCTTTTGTTTTATGATATTCGTTTTCAAATTGCTATCATTTATATGTATATTTGTTTTCACAACGCTTCCTTTTATATATCATTTCTTAGTATAATTGAAACGTTATTTTTCATAGTTACATGTAAATGGTATACAATGATGAATGCAATATGTTTATATAACTCTGTTTAATTTCTTAAACAGAGTTATCTTTATTTGTTTCTGTATATTTCAATTTAATTAATAATACATTTTCATGGTTATTGTTGAATTGGAACAATCTTAAGTTGTATTCACATATAGCTACCCGGGTTAGTGTTAGAATTTCTTTATCAGTATTTAGCTTAAATTAGATAGTTTTATTTCAGTTAATTTAGTCCCATTTCCACCCATCCAATCCAATCCATTTAGTTACAAGGAAATTGGTCCTTTAAATCCAGTCGGAGCCACCATACCAAATGGAAAAGGAGCTGTCTTAAGGTCCCGACCGGGTGGTTTTCCCCGATGTTTGAAGCAGATATTTTCTAGGCTTCAACAGGTCTATATATGAACTGCTCTCCCCCTGGGATGTTGCTTCATATTTTTCACTGGATGGATTTTTGCTCTGCATCCTAGAGCAGCTCCCCCTGAGACTATGGAGGATTCATTATGTTATTGAGATAATAGGCTCCCCCTTTCTCTTTTCCTTCCATACTTTATTGGGGTTCTTCATAATGTCTGCACTTCTTTTAAATTCATAGTTTTGTTTGATTTTCTTTGTTTCCATCATCTGTCTATATTTCTTTAGTATATATGGCAGTTTACAGTCCTTTGCTTTGTGACCAAGTTTGAGGCATACATAACATCTTATTTTACCAAGGTTCATTTGAGCTGATGTATAATATTTTTTTTCTCTTCTTGAATACATTTTACAATCAACAATTTCATGTCCAAAATTATTACATGCATAACAGTAGCCATGGAAATGATTTGTGTACCTGGTGAAGGATTGTCCTTTCCATTTTCTTGCTTGAGGCAGTATTCTCTTTTGTTGCATCTTTTGATGGTTGAAGTTGATAGGCCTTCTCTTACATTGTGCTGCATTATGTCCAGGTTTATGACAAGAGAAACATGTGCTATTTTTCATAGGAGGGAAGAACCTCCTTTGAAAACTTCCAAATTTGTTCAATTCATCCTTAGGAGCATATGAGCCTTTAGCAGTTGATTGCTTCATCCTCTCATTATCTGTTCTTTCATGTTGTTGCTCGATTCTATTTGTTTCTCTGCAACTCATGTTCTTGCTGGCTTCTGCTTCTGTAGGAATTTGCTGAGCTGTTTCACTATTCTTTACATCTTTTACAAAAATAATTTTCCTATTATCTTCTATCTGGGACTTACTAGTTTCTCCTACATATCCTAGGCTTGCCTTTATGAGGGGAGATCTTTGAGCATTTAGCATCTTGTCTAATTGTCCAGTGCTTTTCATTAGAGGTGTATTCATTATCAGTTCTCTTTGGACTTTCTCTAAATTCTTTCTCAGGCTCACTACTTCTTCTTCCAATCTTTCACATTCCTGACTTTTCTATCTCATTTGTTGCAGCAGAGTGTCTTCTATTTTCCTTGCTTCTTCAAGTTGAGTCTTCAGGCTAACAATCTCTTTCTTATCTTCATATTCTCTCTCATCACATATTTGCACCAACGTCTTCAGGTCTTTTTTTTCATTCTTCAGTCTTTCTATTTCAGTCAAGGCTATGTCAAGTTTGGCTTTTTCCTCAACTGTAATTTCTTAATGGTTCTTACTGTCATTCACACTAGCAGGTACCTGATTTGATTGAACATCTTCCTTTTGACATGAATTTCTCTTTTTCTTAATTCTCTTCTCCTTCTTGACAATGCAATCCTCAGTGTCTACTCCATGCATGAAATGCAGTCTATCCCAGATTTCTTTTGTTGAAGTTAAATCCATTATTAACTCAAGATCCTTGTTATGAAGATTGTTATATATCACACATTTTTCCTTGGCATTCCTTTGTTGTTCTTTCACTGTGGGGGAGTCTGTGCAATAACCATCACAAACAAGCTTCCATACCTCAGGTTCATCAGCCATTAAACCTGTTTTAACCTTTAATTATCTCTCCACTCAGGAAATTTTGTTGTATTTAACACAGGTACATTTTGATAGTCCATGACTCAACCAGATCTCCTTCAAGCTATTAAGCTTACACAAAAGGAACCTGGCTCTGATACCAATTGTTGAACCCTTAGTTAAACTGAGAAGGGGGGGGGTGAATCAGTTTAACACATACATGGACTTTTAAAACTTTTCTCTTAAAACTTATTTACACCTTCACTTCATAATCAACTTAATATGTGAGCAATCTTTACTAGTGTGCAGCAAGTATCAAACAGATTTTTTAATGTAACAACAATCTTAATATGTGAGCAACAAGTATTAAGCAGATTAGATAAATCACATCAACACATGCACAGAGACACCAGATATAAGTGGAAATCCATAAAGGGAGAAAACCACATCTTATTATTGTTGTGATGAAAAGGCAAGCTCCAACTCCCTCTCACCACTGTTTTTCTACAGGCACCAACCTACAGGAGGCTCCTACCTCAATTTTGCAAGCTAAAAATTGCAGGGAAGCTCCAACTCCCATAAATTTTCTGTAGGCATCAACCTACAGGAGGCTCCTACCTCAATTCTGCAAGCTAAAACTTGCAAGGAAGCTCCAACTCCCATCAATTTTCTGCAGGTACCAACCTACAGGAGGCTCCAACCTCAGTCAGCTACAACTAACATTTTATCAAGCTACAACTTGATGTGGAAGCACCAACTCCCATCTATTTTCTGCAGGCAACAACCTACAAGAGGCTCCAACCTCAGTCAGATCCAACTGACATCTATCAAGCTACAAATTGATAGGGAAGCTCCAACTTCCTTACTCTTTTAAAAGAAAAACACTTGCTGATTTACCTTGGATATCAGCTCTATTCTGTTCCATCTACTCTGTTGTTCATCTATTCACATATCTGCCCTGTATTATCTCTTCATCTTATCAAATTCTCTATCAGCTTCTCCTTCTTCTCTGCTCAGCTCCTCTTTCTTCTCTGCTCGGCTCCTCTTTCTTCTCTGCCTCATTGCTTCATTTCTGCATTCTCTTCACTCACTCTCTAACTTATTTGTGCATATCAATGTGATATTATATATAGAGTTCATCACATGACTCTTTACATTCCTCAGGGAATTTGAAATGAATAGTCCTGACTTTTTGCCTTCTGCCCCCTTATTTCTTTTACCATCTCATTAAAAATATAACAATATGTGTTAATTCCAATATTACAGTGGGATTATGTTTTCTTACCGAAGACTTGCCAATGCATCACAAACAATAAAAAATTAATTACAACATTTGCATTCACATTTTCAGTTACACACTTCAATTTCACTCAACTCCTTTTCTGGATTTTGGCTTTATTGGATTTGTCTTTTCTGCTGTTGTTGAGTGATTGTTATACCTTCTTCTGCTCACTGTCTTCTGCACATTCTCCAGTTTTCTGTGCGTATTCACCTGTCCAATTCATTCCTGTACATATTCCTTTTCATCGAACTTTCATTTCTACACGCTCTCCTCTTCATTGCAGTTGTGTAACCGCTTTTGAATAGTTTTTACTACATAACCTTTGACAGTCCCATTTTTCTCTCTATTTCATCATATCTCTATGTGAAATTGCATTCATATTTCATTTTCCAACCAATCTACAATTTTGGAAACTTACAACATTCTTTCTTCCTGAGCTGGCAATTTTAAATAAACAAATCTGGGTTATTTTAATATACGCTAATGCACATTCCCATAACATAAATCGATCCAACGGTAATACCTTATCTCCACCATCTAATATTACAACCAAATTTAATAAACATTTACCAAACTAATGTGTTGGCCATAATTTTATTCACGCCAGTAACACAACCTCGACTCGGACTAAAACAAAGGTCGTAGACGTTAGAGTTCGCCCCCTTCGTATATTCAAACATCATTTAATAACCCCGCAAACCTTAGTTTAAAAGGTTCTGATCAATATAATTTTAGAACTGGGCCCCAATGCCTACGACCATCCACATCCGACGACTGACATCATGTCGCACCGGCCTAGTCGATCCAACGGATTTTGCACGGCTAAGATGCACGGACGATAACACGCGATGGCGCGCCGTACTTTGGTTAACCTTTGCACATCTTCCTTCTACGACCACCGTCCGATGGCTCCCCTCCAGATCGACGGCTTGTATCAATATCGCATTGGGTCTTCAGTCAAGAGTTAGTGCGCGATGGCGCGCAGTGGGAGGCGATTTTCCGTGGGTCCACCTCACCACGTGTCGAATGCTCTATGGAATCACTCCCGATTCTTAAATACCGCTTGCCCAACGATAGGTGGTGTGATGAAAACCATAAACCACCTTTTCATCTGGTCATGGTTCTGCCCTTTTGGCTCGGGGTTACGCCTAACTTCGCGTTCCGCTACTGGGTTCTGTCTTCCGAGTTGTTACACCATTTTTTGGTCATCTAACTCTTCATCATTAGATGGACCCAAGTACACCATGTAAGACCAGTTTTACCCCAAGTAAAACTGTTTTCACTATGTTAATTAGGAAACCCCAAAAGGAATAATTAATTAAACCATAATTTAATTATTATTCCCAGTCATGTTTAACCCAAAAACAAAGAAATTAAAGAGATAAACCCATAGTTATCTTATTATTTTCTAGGAATAATTATTTAAATAATATTCCTTGTTAAATATGACCAAATCAACCACCATTAATCAAATAAATCATTATTTATTTGATTATATCCCAACCACTTCCTTTAAAAGATAAATAAATCATTTATTTATTTATTTTTCACTAATCAAGGGATTTGACCCAAGTCAAACACCCTTTCCCTCCAACAAATAATAATAAAATATTCCATAGAGGTGGATCTAGTTGTGATTAACATTATTTTAATCATGCACCAAGATCTAGAAAGACCCAATATTTTGTTATAAATAGGAGGGTTTTCCCCATCATTCTTCACCTTTTGTTGCATACTAGATCACTCCGGATCTATACACTCGGTCTCATTTTCTGCCATTGTTGCTCCCATTGAGCTCTACCTTCTACATTGGGTTTTCTACATCTACAAGAGAGAGAAAGCTTAGATCTGAAGTGCTGAGGACTACAAAGAACCCATCCCATTGAGGAGATCTGGATACACCTTCTTGTTTCCTCCCAGGTGCCCTGTAATATAAAAATTCATTCAAAAAATCGTGTTCTTGTCTTGTCTATTGGATGCACGGAGCAAACTCTTTACTTTACTGCTTAATGTCTTTCCATTTATAGATCTGTTTGTTGCTGTACTCTAACTACTAATTGCAGATCTGAAGATGTTTTGCAGCCATTATTGTTGTTAGGGCTATTAGTTATGCGTAGCTAAAGTGGGTCTTTTTTGTACACTTCGACAAAGAATCCATACTAACACGAGTTCCGCTTACTCTTCAATATATTATTATAATTAAACTCCGCTTCAATGTTTTGTTTTTCATTACAGTTCCATTGCTAATTTTAATGCTTTGTTCACGATTTCGTTCATGTCTTTTAGTGATCCGGTTCCATCTAGTACAACTCCATTAATCTGCGCCATCTCCCAACATTTCGACAGAGTTAAAGTGACTATGTGGCTCCACCACGATTCTCCAACCACCGACTTCACCTTCTTACAAAATAAATGTGTGTCAATATGTCTACGGGAAGCGCAGGCTCAAGGGTTCCGGGAATACACTTCCACACAGGATTTAACAGCCCTCATGCGGACCTTTCTTGCTCACTTCAAGTTCGAGTCATTGTGATATTAATTCCAACATATTCAATTGCTTCTGGTTTGACCACTGGCATTCATCCTTGTTACAATTACTCAACAACACCGAATTCCTTCTTGTATGCAGGGCATTTCCACGACCCTTCACACACAGTTTCTCAAGGGCGATAGGGATATTTTACAGTCCTTCTCTACACATACTGCACTTGCTATTAAACACAGAAATATAGACCTTGCACAGAATTACTAATTCAACCAAGAACGCAGAATCCATACTAACTCTCAGAATTCAACTATTCCCATGTAATTCGACCAAGAAGACATGAAGTCACACATGGAACTTATAAACAATTCTCCATAAACAAATATATATATATACAGGTGATCCATCTCAAAAGTAATCACTTACAATTTCATGGTTGGCTAGATATTCAATACAAAGGCCACTACCCTCCAGTCTGGATGTTATTTAAACTCCTTACAAATTACAAATCATTTTACATAACTCCTTTAATGACCTCTACTGGTATGGTCTGTGCATAAGAGGTAAATTTTCAACACTCTTTTTATAATTTCATAGACAATTTCAGTTGTCAATACATGTTTCCTTTTTGCCATAGAACCTCAAATGTTCCTTCTATAATATGCTGCCTCTCCAGATCTCCAATCAACTGACCCTTCTAAAACTACCTCTGCTTCATGTCTCATGCTCTCTTTGCCTTGTTGTTGTTTCAAGTGCTCCTTCTTTGTCATTTCCTTTGCCATCAATGACAACATTTCCAACAAAGACCCACTACTTGCATGATGTACGGTCTCAAACATGTGAGATACAACAATCTTCTTATCATTGATTTGTACTCAGTCATATTTACTAGTGGTGTTTCATATTCTTTACACAATTTGCAGCCTATGACTATAGGTTCTATACTGGCTTGAAATCTTCCAGCCAAAACTTCTTCAGAGTCTCTCATAGGTACTTGGATTGTGAGATAAACACTCCATTTTGTGACTAATAAATTTGCAATCCCAAAAAGAAATAAAATTCTCTGATCATGGACATATCGAAATCTGTCTGCATATAGTGTGCGAATTGATGTCCCAATTTTTCTAGGTCACTTCCAAAGATTATGACGTCCACATATAATACTAAAATTAGTAGATGATCCTCTTTAGATTTTATGTATATATTGTTGTCTACGGTCCCTCTCTTGAAGCCTTGTTGCTAAATGTATCGATATAGTCTTGCATACCAGACTTTGGGAGACTGTTTGAGTCCATATAAAACCTTTTTCAGTTTTCACATAAACCCTTCATTTTCGATGAGCGTGAATCCTTATAGTTTCTCAATATAAACCTCTTCTTCTAGATCTCCGTTAAGAAATGAAAACTTCACATCAATCTGATATACCTTGATGTTTTTATGACTGGAAAAGGAAAGAAACATTCGGATAGCTTCTAGTCTCATTGTCGGTGCAAACATTTCCTTGAAATCTACCCCCTATCTCTGGGCACACCCTTTGCATACCAAACAAGCCTTGTTTCTAATTACTTGACCCTTCTCATTTAAATTTTTTTTTTTAATTGGTTTTATTCCAATGATATTTTTCTCTTTGGGTCTAGGAACAAGCTCCCAAGTGTCATTATTCTCAATTTGATCAAGTTATTCACTCATATATGTCACCCATAACTTATCTTCACTTTCATGGCTGAGATTTTTAGGCTCAATCTTAGATAGTAGAGCCAGATTTTCATAGCTTAAATTGCCAACAATTTTCCTCCTAGTTTGAACACCATGGATTTGATCTCCAAGAATTTGACTCTCAGGAAGTTCCTTCGGTACATACCTTGAAGGTGTTTTGGGCCTAGGAATTGTGCTCGTTTACTCATATTCATTATCTAAATATGTTTCTTCTTGATGGAACCAAAGAGGTTACAGCTAAGAAACACATTGAAAAAATCACAGACTTCATAGATTTAGAAGAGGTAGATAATGATGATGCAAAGATGAGAACTATTGCTCAGAGTTTCTTAGGAGAAGTAAAAAAGTGGTTCAAAGATTTGGTAGTTGGTTCAGTGCATAATTCATAGCAGTTAATAGATATTTTCCTCGCTAAGTGGGAGGAAAAGAAAAATCCTCTCTAGATATTTTCCGAGTATAACTCATTGAAAAGGCAGCCTAATGAATCAGTCCAAGACTATACTGCCCACTTCAATAAGATGTATAATTCCATTCCCACCAATATCAAACCTCCACCTGACTTGGCCTTGTTGCACTACCCAGATTCCCTTGACCCTGATATGGCATATCAACTTAGAGAAAGAAACCCTACCTCATTGGAGGAGATTTAGAAAAATGCAGTCAGCGTTGAAGCCAATCTGTTAATCGAGAAATCAAAAGCAAAGTTGAAAATAGAGTCACAATGAAGGAAGAACCATCATCTTCATCTGAATCAAAGTTGGATAGTTTTATTACAACTATGGAGAATATGGTAGATCCATTTCATAAAGGTAATAGACAATCAAATCCAGAATCCCATGTAATGTTCCAAAATTTTAGCCTCAAAGCTAAATGGAACATTAGAGTTAACAACAGCTCTAATCGGTGAATAAATGGGTAGAAAATCCCATAAGTCTCCTAAGGAGGGATAAAAACACTCCAAGTGTGAAAGGGGACACTCTTTCTAGCTTAATAAAACACCTCCATGTGTGAGCAAGGATAAAATCAAGTTGATTCAGTCCACTTTGACTAAGTCAACAGCGCAGTTGTGGAGGAGGAGGAATCCAATAAGGAATAACGCGGTTTTGGAGGGAGACGAATCTTTGGATAGAGATGACCTAATTGAGTGGGGCCAAGGGCAAGAAAACTATGTTTTATTTAAGGAAGAGGATGACAACATTATTCTTCATGTCTTAGATCATTATTCTTGTTTGCTCAGACGTTTGCTTCCTCTTGTTGTTTAGCAGAGTAGCAGTGTTATTTAGCACCGGATGTTCCCGAGCGGGAATCCCACCTCTCTCCTTTAGGAGCCTCATTGGGAGAGTTTTCGTTCATCATTCCACATCATTTTTTCAAGCCAAGCTTCATCCTACTTCATCAGCACAGTTTTTGCCGGAGATTGTGCAGTGTTGCAGGGTGCAGTAGTGGAAGGGATTGGAATCCCGGTTTCTGAGCTAGTTTCTCATTGGAGGAAGGTTTCCTTCACTTGAGGGACCTATTTGGAGAGCTCTAGAGCCTATTTCAGATATGTGGTATTAGACCACACATTTACCCTACATTCCTAGCATTTTTCCAGCTAGGGAATGCGTTATTTTGGAGGCAGCATTCAGCAGATGGTATAGTGGCTCCGTTGCAGTGTTTTATTGTGATTGAAAGGTCCAACCTTTCATGGGAGGAAGCCCTTGAGGGATCTACATCAGATCATACATCTTTCAGCCTTCTACACTCTTTTTCTTCAGTTTTTTAGTGGTGATTCAGTAAATTTCTGAATATCACATTTTGTATGCCGAGTGTTTGACACGAAACCCTTGCTGGGTTCTCTTGTATTTTGTATAAGGAAACTAGATCTCAGTTTGTAAGCTTTTTTATCTAATGTATGAGTAGATATATTTTTTTCCTTAATTTCTGAGTTAAAACCATCATAATACTGTGCAGTCCCTTTTGTGCATTATTCCTGAGTAGTAGTGTCTGGGGTTTTTAGTCATTTTTAGTTACACTAGTGTGGGAGGTCTGTTTAACCCACCTAGTTTCATTTATTTCTGATCTCCTCTTGGACTTAGATGATATATGGATGTATCTCTGGGATCCAAGTGATTATTTTCATTTTCTATGGCATATATTTCTAAAAATGCGTTTTTAGTGCATGTATGTTGATTTGTTCCAGATTTGGGATATTACATCCCAATTTCTAAGGACAGCAGCAGTAACCACAGTTCGGAATTAAGCAGAGAGAATAAAGAGCTCTAGATCAGCAAGCTCAACAAAAAATACGCACTCCATTATAGTAGAACTATGCCCAAGGATGTGAAGATAAAGATAATATTATTGAAGAGAACCATTTATTTGTAAAAGATCATGGAACTATTTTCCTTACACAATATGATGAGTATACCAAAGAAACATATGTGTCGGATGACCAAGAATATGTCCTTGCAAATGATGATGGGTTGAAAGTCCAAACTGAAGGCTATCAAAGGGGTACCTAAATGCTCTCATCTCAGTGCAAAGACAGTATAGTTTGAGAAACTGAGATGTTCACATTACTTCTACTCAAAAGAGGACAACTCAACAAAAATATACTCAGCCCAAACAAACTTCCCAAGCTAGTCCAAACAAGGAGAAGGAGCCCACTGCCATAAATCAGAGCAAGAATAGTGAGCCATCTATGAGTACATCAAAGAAGGATAAGGATGTGCAAAGGAAGGAATATCCAGCAATATAACATCCTGAAAAATGGGTTATTATTGTAAAAGAGGTAGAGAAACAATCTAACTTGTTTAGCCTATAGAGTGAAATTTCTAAGCTAAAGGTTTCCATTTCCCTCACTGAACTTGTAAAGAATGATAGATATAAATCTCAAATTTCCAATATGTTGAAATTATATCACATGTCAGACATGGTCAATGTCAGAGATGACCATCCTGACTTCTATTTGGTCCAGTCATAGATGGAAATATTGAAGATAGTGAAGTCCCTCCCTTTTATCTCAGCTTGAGGATTCATGATTAAATTCTCCATAATGCCATGCTATATTCTGGGGCCTCACATAATTTAATTTTGAAGGCTATCATGGATAAGTTGGGGCTGGACATAACCCAACCCTATCATGACCTCTATTCTTTTGATTATGGTAAAGTCTGATGCCTTGGTCTTATCAAAGCCTTAGTTTTCTCTTTGGATCAGATTCTCACCAAAAACGTGTTGATGGATGTTGTATTTTTTGACATACATCCAAGGTATGGCATTCTAATTTCACAGTCTTGGGGAGCCAAATTAAGGGGTACTCTACAACTTGATTTTTCATATGCAACAATTATGGTATTTGGCCAACTTAGGAAGTTATACCGAGAAGTAAAATGAAATACATGATCACTAGCAAGGATAAACCTAAGAATCACCCAATTCACTCTGAACATATTGATTTAGAGTCCTTCATATTGTATAATGATCATAGTACTGGTGGTTTAGATATTCAACTTGTAGAAGGTGAAGAAATTTCACAATTTTCAAATAGTGTCCAAGCGGTCTTGAATGCAGAAAAAAGACATTAGAATTTCTAAAGCTTGCTACCAAGAACTTCAGAGAAAAAGTTAGTAGAATCACAGCAAAGAACAGTTGAATCAAAGAAAATTAAATAACATATTGAGACAATAGATCAAAAAGAAAAGATAGATCAGCCCATAGAATTTCATCTTCCCGATGATGAGGAGGGTTTTAGACCATGGATTTCAATGGTGCTTTGGGAAAATATGGAGCTGATATCAAAATCTAGATCTGTAGCCCTATACATCAGTCATATAAATTCCCACACAATGTAATATTGTGTTCTTATAAGCTAGCTTTTGACTGTTCGAACAATGAGGTAGAATATTATGCCTTGATCACTAGTCTCTGAATTTTGAAAAGGCTAGGCGCAAAGAGAATTGAAGTATATGGCGACTCCGAGTTGGTGATAAAATAGGTAAAATGGGAGTACCAAGCCCAACATCCTAGGATGAGAGCTTATCGTAATGTTTTTCTTGATATTCTTAAAACTTTTCCAAAATACATTGTTTATGATTCCTAGAAGTCAGAATTTTATGGCTGATTCACTTGCCACAACTGCCAACAATTTTAAGATTTCTATTAAAGCTAATAAAAAAATTGAAATTCATGTGAAGCATCACCCGGGTGTCCCTGAAAATCCCAAATATTGGCAAGTATTTTGTGATTATCAACAGATAAATAACTTTCTGTAGATTGAGAAGGAGTTTTCTAACTCCCATATTGATGAAGTGTATAATGAATATGATCAGGGAATTGAAGTTGAGGTGCTGCAACTAAAGGACAATAAAATTCCATGAGGTCTAGTACCTTTGGAAGTGTCATTTTATCATGATGATGTCACCAAAAAACCAACAATGGTCCCCACAAAAGCAGGTGTTGAAGATGTAAACATTGGTACAACGAATAACCCCAAGATGGTCAAGTTATTGAGGTATTTATCCCCTAATTTGAAAGGTAAATATACATCTCTCTTGAGTTATTTTTGTGATGTTTTCGCTTGGGATTAATCTAATTTAAAATAGTACAACAAAGACAACATCCAACACACCATCCCAATCAAGCCGGATCAAAATCCATTCCGCCAGAAGTTGAGGAGAATCAATCCTAAGTTGTTGCCATCGATCAAAAAAGAGGTAAATATACTTTAAAAATTTGGTATTATAGTTTCTATTTGATTTTCAGATTAGATGTCTAACCTCATGCCAGTAAGGAAGAATACAGGGGAGATTCGTCTTTGCATAAATTTCATAAATCTGAACCAGGTGTCCTTAAAGGAAAATTATCCTTTTTTGAAGATGGACCACATCTTGCAGAGGGTTGTTGGAGATTTAAGGATGTCACTTCTTGATGGATATTCAGGATACAACCAGATTTTTGTGCATTAAGATGACCAAGAGAAAACAACATTTACAACGCCATGGGGTACCTTCATGTACGCCAAAATTCCATTTGGGCTCAAGAATGCAAGGGCTACATTTCAGCGGGCTATGGAAATCACTTTCTTGAATGAGAAGGATGTATTTCTTGTAGTTTACATTGATGATGTTACTGTCTTCTCACAACCAGATGATGAGCACCTACACCACTTGAGAATAGTGTTTCAAAAATGCATAAATTTTGGCATCTCGCTGAATCCTAAGAAAATCTTATTTGCTATGGAGGAGAGAAAACTACTTGGGAACATCATCTCAAAATATTTCATCCACATTGATCCCTCCAGGATCGAAGCAATTCAATAGGTGTACTTTCCAAGGAACAAAAAGGAGATCCATTCATTCAACGGTAAGATAAATTTTTTGAGGAGATTGATCCCCAATATCGATGAGCTCCTTAGAGATATGACAAATATGCTGAAGAAGGATAGCGAGGTAAGATGGTTAATAAATGCAAAGAAACCATTCAATTCAGTCAAATTTTCTTTAACATGTGCTCCCATATTAGTCATCCCTTATTATACTTTAGATTCCATTATATTTTCATTCGCTTCTGAGCACTCTTTGGTTGTCATACTAATGCAAAAAAATAATTCAAAGATGGAGCAACCAATTTCCTTTTTTAGTCAGACCATAAGAGATGCAGTGTTGAGATACAACATTATTGAAAAACAAGCTTTGACCTTGGTGAAAGCATTGAAGGAATTTCAAGTATACGTCCTACACTCTAACATTATAGATTATGTTCTGAATGCAATGGTGAAATATGTGTTGATGTAAACTTGTCCCGAAGGGAGGTGATGGAAATGGATTACATCCATGCTTGAATATGATCTGGAGATCAAGATGAAAAAGTTGATCAAGGGACAGGGTTTGGAAAAGTTGATGGCAGAATCTAATTTACATGCACTGTCTGATTTCTACACTTTCTGAAGAGGAGGTTGATGATTTGTTGACACAGGTATCTCGAATTTTCATTTAATCCCCTTGGTATGCTAATATATTTTATGTACTGCAACACTTAAATCCTTCATCGAGTGTGTCTAAAATCAAAGCTAGATCACTGAAATTAAAGGCTTCAAAATATTGCATTTTAGACAATGTTTTGTATTTGAAAGACCCGGGGGGTGTCTTGTTGAATTGTCTTGTTGAAAGTGAAGCGAAGGAAGTGATGAATGACTTTCACAAGGGTGATTGTGGTGTTCATTTATTTTTGAATACCACAGCGAAAAAAAATTTGAGGGTTGGTTTCTATAGGCCCACTCTTTTTGTTGATGAGTACAAGACAGTAATGAGTTGTCACGAATGTCAAATTTTCCAAGGGAAGAGGAAGTTACTCTCGCTGCCTTTGCAGCCCATATCAATACAGGCACCATTTCAGCAATGGGGTCTCAATTTTATAGGTGAGATCCATCCTTCATCATCCTCCCAGCACAAGTGGATTTTTACGGCTACAGATTATTTTACAAAGTGGATTGAGGCAATTCCAACCAAGCAAGCAACTGATTTGGTTATCATTCAATTTTTGGAATCTAATATCTTGTCTAGATTTGGTTGTCCGCAGAAGATCATCATGGATAACGAAGCTGCATTTAAGTCCAAAAATATGGTGGAATTTTGTAACAAGTACAATATCATGTTGGTTCATTCAACTACATATTACCCGCAAGGCAATCGATTGGCCGAATATTTGAATAATTCTTTGGTCAATATTATCAAGAAGATATTGGAGGTAAATAAGAAAAATTGGCGTAAGAAACTCATCAATGCCTTGTGGACGGACATAGTAAGTAATAAGAAGTCCATAGGCATGTCGCCTTTTGATTTAGTGTATGGAGTTGATACAGTCTTTCCTAATTCTCTTGATGTTCCATTCATGAAGATATTGCAGGAAGTTGGCAGCGAACCGAATGATGTTAAGTGGCAGATAAACCAAATGATTCATTTGCAACAAACTAGGGAGGAAGTGTTTCAAAACACTTATAATATTCAATAAAGAATCAAGAAAGTATATGACTGGAAAAAAAAGGTGAATGACTTCAATATGGGTGATGTGGTCCTTTGTTGGGATGCTCGAAATGAAGATGAAGGAAATCAGGATAAGTTAGAGAATTTTTGGAAGGGACCATACAGGATTTTAGCTTCAAGAGGGAAGCATGCTTACTTGTTGGAGGAAATTAATGGATAATAATATGGAGGAGGACTAGTCAATGGTAGGCTTCTCAAGAACTACCTCTTTTGATCAAATTTCAGAAGTTTCTCAGCATCATTGTACATATCATTTTACTTTTCTTTCGAAGTGTGAAGGAGTTAATCATCGAAGCTTGAAGCTCGAGGTGAAGACAATAAGGTTTCCTTGATTGGTTGTTGACTTGTAATTACAACAATTTTTTGCTTTAGTCAAAGTCAGTTTAGTTTGTGAGTCTATTTCAATTTTGGATTTGGTCTTTTTATTTTTGACTCTGTGCCCAATGGATAAGGCTACTTGGTCTATGGTGTTCTTGATGTCTCCAAGGAGCTTCCATCCCCAGTTGGAGCTAATCTTAGTTCTTGTCAGTTCTTCTAGTCACTAGTAATCAAATACGCTCTTACAAGGTTTTTATTAGTGTCTTAAGTAAAAATTTTATGGTTTCAGTAGGTCTTCAAATAAAATTTTTGTCACCGGCTAGTGTGTCTAGGTTTGTTACTGCTCCTTTCAAACATTCACGTTTCATTCATTGCCACCATTCATTTGAATGAGTCACCACTAAAATGTATCCATTATCATCTTAGTCACACCACCATGGTCATCATTCAGCTCATTTCATGAAGTGTCACTATTAGGTCTTAGGGTCAAAATCATAAAAAAACTGCCATTTCACCAATAAATCAAGCATTGAAGGAATAGTAATATAAAAAATGTTGAAAAAAAGTATTTTAAAGTGTAATTTCATTTCAAATATGAATTTAATATGTTTCTCAATGTTCTAAAGTTTCAAAGTCACAGGTCAAAGGTAAAAATACTTGATGGGGTCACTTGACCACCAAAAGTGAAAAGTGATTTCCAAAGCTATAAAAGACTCAAAAGATTTTTCATTTGCTCATTCCATCCTCAAGAAATCTCTCTCCAGCAAGAAAACACACTCTCACCCTCATAGAATAAGTTACGGTGCCCAAGAGTGCTCATTCCTTCACTGTGTTGCGCATTTGCTGCGCAGGTGTTGTGCACGCACTATGCTTTCTCCTAAGCATTGTGCTTTCTCCATTTGGGCACAAATAATTAGTTTCAGAGGTTCCTTCATCATCCAAAAACTCCAGTGTATCAGTGATAGTTAAGTAGGCCCTCCAAAACATTTCTTGTGTCTTCATTTTGTGGTTTGAAGGAGAAATTCCCTCTTCTAGGGTTTCTATTTCATCTACTTGGTTTCATGTTCATATTGATAAATTGTTGAAACAAACCCTAATATTGGAGCTATCTCATCTTCCCCTACCTATTCCATACCTACCTAATCATTTTCCCCACCACCTACTCCTCATTTTCCCTATTTTCCTACAAACCATAGCCTAGACTAGACATTTCTACGTTAGGACTATTTTTTCCCTCTTGGACCCTTTCCCCTTACCCATTCCCTCAAATTTCACTTACCCCTGCTCCCTAACATCTCTCCCTACCCCCTTAAATTTTCTCAAGAATTTAGGAAGCCCACAACCCATTCATCTCCCTCCATTCCCAAAATTTACCCAAATCCCCTATTCTTTCACCTTCATTAAACCCTCATCCCATATCCCATTGAGCTAGGGTCAGCATGGATTCTGAAACCACTGAGCAAAAAATAAAAAAGGGAGGACATATCAGAAGATATGAGCCCACTTCAAAAAATGAGGTTATGTCTTCAACCTTCCTCAAAGTATCATTTCAGGATGTTGGTTGCCTTACTTTTTGCCAAAGGGTGGAGGAATTTAGTTTTCATGATAAACTCACCAGTACTTTTTTCACTAGATTAAAGAGGGACAAGGTGAATATTTAAGGGGTGGTGTTCACTATTTCCACAGAGAACATTGCATCAGCCACAGGGATTCCAAACATCGATGAAAATTGGTTCAAAAGCAGAGACCTAGACCTTGACAGCTACAAAATGTACTTGAAGCGAGCATAAAAAGCAACTCCTAAACACATCTTTCCATTTAGGCACTTGCTAGACAAATATGCCCATCTCATGAAATTGATCATGAGGTAAGTCACATGTGAGGGAAAATACTCAAGGCTATATCAGTATCATATGAGACCCTTAATGCATTTCACTTGTGTGAAAACCCTAAACTTACCTCATTACCTCTACAAGAACATGGTAAAGATGGAAGAGAAGTTAAGGAGAATGGGATACAATCATCATGATAGTTTATTTCACCATGGCTTGGTGAAGGTCTTGGTTTTCCATCAGCTATCACAAATCAATTTTTCATGGGAAGGTTTTGTATATTCCAATTCTCCTTTGTCTTCTCCAACTCATTCTAGCAGTCACTCTACACCCTTGGCTTCACCAACGTATCAAGAGGTTTCTTCCTCAATAAAACCTACCAAAAAAATTCCTAGGGTAGAGGTGACACAAAATTATGTCAGAGGTAAGATACTTGTGTTTTCTCCAAATATTTTTGATCAAATGGCCAAGCCTACATCAGCTGAACATGGATCATCATCACACCATGAAGCACCTTTGTAAGATGAGGAGCCATTCCATCTTGACACTGACATGGCAGACTTGGAGGTGAATGAAGGGAATAAGACACCAGAATAGGTCATCATGGATAAGGATGTTGAGATCAGAGAACTTAAGGAGATATTGTCAAAGGACAACTTTTTGGTTTCATTCTTGCAGTAAGAGAATATGCAATTAAAGGTAAATCAACTACTCTTGAATAAGCCTAAGGTTGATTTGAGAAAAGAATATGAAAATGGTAAGGTAGTGGCTGATATTGATGATTCATATGATCAGGAAGATAAGGTAAGAATAAATATACCAAGGAAAAGAGGCCTCAAGAGGGTACTTGAGCAACAGAAAGAAGCATCTCCACCAATAACTCAAATGACAGTTGATGAGCTCATTTTGGTAGAAATTGAAAAAGACAAGGTGGGATGGCTTGATAGAGTGAATTTACACATGTAAATGCTTCTTAAGAATGAAAATATGAACAAAAACCTACAAATACACATGGCCATGCATTACTACACAAGAAATCAGGTGTCTCAGGTAAGAATCAAACAGCTAAAGAAAAAGCATAAGGAAGCCCTAATGAGGCAAAAAGAGAAGGATAAGTCATATTTTCTTGCTAAAGCCTCCCTCATAGCATGACACACCATCACATGACTTCATAGCACATTTTTGATGAAATTTTGAAGAATTTTGGGAAATGTTTGGTTTTTTGTGTGTTTTGGCAAATTTTGAAATTGTTGAATAGCCAAAAGCGCAACTGCACTTTTTCCTAAAGCATCCAAACTAAAAAAAGGGTTGATATTAATGGGTATATGATGACCTATACCTATTAGCTATCCACTTTGGGATCCATGTCAGCAAACTAGTGGAGATAAAAGGTTAAAACTTGGGTTAAAAACACACTTTTTGCCACTATTCTGAAATAGGTGTTGCGCTTTTGGGAGTAATTGTGGGAAAATCCATTTTTCTCCCTCATGGAATGTCCATTCGACTTGATTGAGGTGTATAAAGACAACTAGACACCATCATATTTCCATAACATCTTTCAGAAGTGTATTTGGAGCATGGGAAGCCCTCCAAAACCCTCTCACAATCCAGGTGATGCACTTTATCAGAAGTGGCGTTGCACTTTTCCCTGTGTGCACCTTTTCGAGATTTTTCTCAATGAAAATTGGTCCAAAGATGTTATTTATATTTTTTATTGTGGATTTGATGTAAATATGATGTAATTTGGCTTATTATGGTCTCTTTTATGTAATTTTTTACCTCATTTATGAGGAGCATCTTAGTCAACTCTATTTGGATGGTTTGTTCAGACCTCCCTTGACATTAGGATTTTGTTGAGAGAATCTTTTGAGCTATTCCTACACTGAGGGATTTGGCCCTTGAGAGACAAGAAACTTTTTTTGATTCTATATGTGTGGATTTCCTAGTCATTTTGATGGTTGGACATCAAATCCTGAAACTCTTGTAGCTTGTCTTATCACTCCCCCCTGCTTACCAAGGCTGAGAATGGAACTAAAGGAAGGTAGCCATATACCAACCTTTAGGTTAGGTAGATAGCCCTACCAAGACCAGAAAGGGCTCTCTCAATGTCACTTTTTAGTCAAATGGATGGTTGGATATAACGTTTTAGGCTAGATATGATGCTCAATAGATTAGGGTTTTTGTTTGTTTGTAATTTTGTTGGATAGGGATGACAGTTAGGAAACTAGGTCTAGGATTTTGGTTTGAATTCAAAGGTTTAGTTGCATAGGTAAGGGTTATGCCAGGTGGGTAATCTAAGAAGAATGATTACTTTTTCATTTTTTTAGAGTGAACTGAGAGGGGGTCAAAATGAGCAATAAACTAAATTTTTTCATCAAAAGAACATAGATAATTTCATGAAAATCTTATAGAAAACATAGCATGGAAATCATTATTTCTGTCAATAAAATGATAAGACTTAGCATAAATAAGCATATATGTGAAATATGAGTAACACAACATTCAAAATCATGAGTTTATAGAGAAAAAAAAATTCTCAAAGGCATACCACAGGAGTCTCAACAATATGTCTGCAACACTGTCCTTGATTTCATTAGAAAAATATTGTAAAATAGCTCCACTGCAAATAACAACTATCCAACCTATCAAAAGAATTGAGGTGGAATAATTATAGAAAATAGAGTTCATGACACCTCATAGGGTTGAAATCCTATCCAAAAATCATCATAATTACATCATATGAGTCACTGCCTAGAATCTAGGGAAGTTAGAAACTTATCCCTGAAATTTAGCTAAATACTAGGAGTGTACCTTTCCTCCATTAAATTACATGTTTCCTCATCATATAGGCAAAAAAAACTAAAACACTTCAATTTCCACCTCATGGGACAAACAGCATTGAATTTATGGATTTTTCTAGGCAAGACAGCTATCTGAAAGGAATCCAATGCAGAAACTCCGCACCCATAGCAGAAACGTCGTGCTAGTTTTGCAAAAGCATCATGTCAGTTCAGGGATGATTTTGACTGACTTCAGAGCATCCAAATGAAAATATTAAAGTTGTTATGAGTAGCCCATTGAGTCTAGTTTATCTAAAACTTTAAATTTTTGGAAACCACCCACAGTAAGGCCACCAAAAGTGGTTTTTACCAACCTCACTCTAGAAGCATCGTGCCTGCTCCAAAACAATGGCAGAAGCATAGAAATGAGGCAGTTTTATGAATTTTTCTTCAAAATCGGAGCTTTTCATGGAAAACCAAATCTAGATATGGCATGTACTCATCAATATGCACCTATGCATCTAAGAAAAACTTGATTTAGAATCTCTGAGAGAAAGTGTCATGCCTCGGCGCGATGATTTTGTGGAAGCAAAATTTTCAGATTTGTCCAAAAATCACCAAAAATATAAAAAGTGCTCAAAATTGGCAAAAAATTGTTATATAACACCTGTGTAGGATGGGCTAAATAGCCATGGATGCCTCAACAAGGAGGTCTAAGTTTTCTTTCTCCTTGAGCTTCATTAAACTTCTTTTTCACTTGTTTGAGCCTAATTTGTGAAATTTTGTTCTTGACGCGATAATGACTGGCCATATTTCTCTGAATTTTATTATTATTTTTAGCTTTCCTCGGAAGCTTCTCAACGTTCCCATTGACCCTATCAAGCCAATACTCTCTGTCTTGATTGATTTCACCAAGAATTAGCTCATCAAAAGTCTAGCAACCTGATTTAGGAGCTATTGATTCTCTTTCTCTCTTAAGAGCCTTCTTGAGGCCTATTGTCCTTGGTCTTCTTATTTTTGTTCTAGCATATGAATCATCTAGCTGATCATCATCTACTATATTTTTTCCCTTGCCTAAATTATCTGCATCAAGATGTATCTTTGGTTTGTCTTGGAGGAGTAATTTCACCTTTAGCTGAAGATTTTCTTGTTGTAGGAATGTAATCTCAAAATTTTCAATTGAGAAAACCTCTCTCAACTTTTTTATTTCCTCATATTTCTCTTTAATTATTTCTTCAAAAGACTTATCCTTAACCTGATCATCTATTTCAACATCTAAGGGTGATTTTTCATCATGGTGCTGCAATGGTGACTCACCATCAATGCTAGGTGGTTGATCCACCTTTTGAATTTTCTCAGGTGTAGTTTTAGGTGCCAATACACCTATGATGGCCTTGGGAGAAAAAACCATTCTCTTTCCCTTCTCATAGGTTTAAGTGATCTCAACCCTAGGTTTTTTTGAAATCTGAGCCTTCCTGCTAGAAGATCCAGCCTCCTTTAGGTGTATTGATGTTATGGTATGAACAATGGGTGGATTAGTAGCAGGCGTTGATGCTACTTTCTCCATGAAAAATTCCCAGGTCATGTTGTTTGTTGAGAGTTGGTGCATAGCAATCATCTTTACCAAATCATGGTGAAATAAACTGGTATGAGGATTTTTACCTTTTCATTGTACTTTTTCCGCCATCTTGACCAAACTCCTGAATAAATAGTTTGACAAATTGAGAGATTTGTTAGTTGTAAAGTGCATTAGCAACCTGACATGGTATTGGTACAATATTTAAAATCTACCCTCACATGTGAAATATTTCATGATGAGTTTCATTAATGGGCATACATATCAAGTAGATGCCTTAAAGGGAAAACATTTTCAGGTTCATCTTTGCAATGTGGTTTTAGGAACATTGGGTAGCTTTCAAGGTCCAATTCCATGCCCTTGAACCAAACTTCTCCTTCATTCGAAATCCTTGTTGTTGAAGTGATGGCCTCTAATGATAGAGTGAATTCAATTCCTGCAATGGTGGCCTTGTCTCTGCTAAATTTTGGTGGCAAAAAGTATAGTCAATGGGGCATGACATCCTACCTCCATGATCTTCTCACAAAATCTTAGACATCCATTGTTTTCAAAACATATCTTAGCATATGGGGAGGCATTAAGTTCTCGCAATGTGGATGGATCAAATATAGAGTGGTGACCTCCCTTGTGAAATTTATTTTCACCCTCCATGCCACTTGTGAATGGGATGAAGCTCTCCTAGATCAACTGAGTGAGTAGGATAGGGATGGTGAATTTTGGAAAACAGGGGATATGGATAGGGTAGGTTTAAGGGTTGTGATGAGGTAAAAGGAGGTTGGGGAAAATTTCCCAAAAATTTGAGACAGTAGGGTAATGTGTTAGCTTGAAATAGGTGTGGGGAGATGGGTCAAAATAGGAAAACACATAGATTTTCCAGTTTTGTCGTGGAAATGTAGTGGGGACTTAGGGTTTTGATGGAAACAAGAGTAAAAGGGATTGTGAGTAATGGGAGGTGTTTTGGTAGGGTTTTTAAAGGATAAATGAAGGTTTATATGGAATTACATGTGGAATTACTTGAAATAGGTTAGGGGAGATGCGTTAAAATAGGAAAACGCATAGATTTTCCAGTTTTTCTGTGGAAAAGTAGTGGGGACTTAGGGATTTGATGGAAACAAGGGTAAAGGGGACTGTGAGTAATGGGAAGTGTTGTAGTAGGGTTTTTAAAGGATAAATGAAGGTTTAGATGATAGGGAAAATGGGTCTCCAATAGCTAAACCTATCAAGAAAGGAGAAACCCTAAAACATAGGAGAGAAAAACCCTAATGATGAAAAACACTCATACAATCATGAATTGACTTTAAGGAGGCTTTGGAATGTCAACTTACTAGTTTTGGAGGCAACAGGATCTTTATACAGTGGTTTTGAAGCTCTAGTCGAAGCTGATTTGGAGGATAATATGCAAAAACATAACACTCTTTTGCAGAAATGTTGCGCTGCCTAAAAGTGTAGCGCCAATATCGAGAAGTGTCGTGCTAACCCAGAAATGTCGTGCAACTCCTTTAGAAATGTCACAGAGCCTCCGAAAGCATAGAAGATTGAAATTTCTTGCAAATTTTCCATTTTTCTTCCACCTTTGGCAATGCTAAGGTATTCTAAAGGTGAGAGATGCACTTTATCAAGCAAGGGAAAATAAAATGAGTGAAATAAATCACTTTTTTCCTTTTTATAACATCAATAAGACTCCCTTTTTTGTCATTAACTGAAAACGTGACATTTTTTAGGAACACTTTGCTATTTGAATATTTTGATAATGAAACAAGCTTTTGAAACAAGAAAAATTGTCTCTTTTTTATTTACCTACCTAAGCTAACTCCCTTTTAATGATGAATTTGTATGATGGAAGTGAATGACTCTTCCTTTTTCCTTTTTTATGACAGATTTTTGGACTTTTATGGAGGCAAAATGAAAGACGCCAAGACACTGACCTAGGTGAAAACATGGCGATTTTACCTGAGACTCTAGATGATATTGAAGACATGATGATTCATGAAATGACAATGACCATGAGCAAACTGAAGGGAGTAGATTTTAAAAAACTCAACATATCCAGCGATCAAAATTTCATTTGAAAACTTGGAAATGTAAAATTTTGACATATGACCACTACTAGACAAATTTGAAAGAGTACATATGTATCACTAAATATTGGACATTAACATTGGCTCTAGCTAAGGATGGAATCTCCTTCAAGAGGTTTCAAGAACACCATAGATTAGGTAGCCTTATCCATTGGGCAATGGAGTAAAAACTAGAAACTGAAACAACTTTGACAAACTGAAAAACTAACTCAAAAATTGACTGAACTTTTTGAATTTTTTTTAAAGAAAAACATCAGTTGATTATAGAAGCCTCATGGCCTTATCCTCGAGATTCAAACTTCTGCAACATCTTCTTATTCTTGATAACAAATAAAAAGTGATATTTACAGTGAAAGTGAACTTTTTCTTCAAACTTTCGTATGGTAGTGTTTGAGGAACCTACCATTCACCAGTCCACCCAAAATTTCTTACCCATCAAGATCTTCTAATATGAATGCCTTATTACATCTGAATGTTGTGATCTTGTATGGACCTTTCCATAGATTATCAAAATTACCATGCTTACCTTTGTCTTCATTCTGGGCATCCCACCGAAGGACAACATCTCCTACTTTGAAATCATCAGCTTTGGTCTTCTTATCATACACTTTCTTGATTTTATCATGAAGTTTTGAAGTATGATTGAAGACTTCTTCTCTTTTCTATTGTAAATGAATCATTTTATTGATTCTTCGTTGGATATCATTTGGTTCATTGTCGATTTCTTGCAGAATTTTCATCACTGGTACAGCTAAAGAAGTGTGAAAATTTGTGTCAACGCCATACATAGGTTGAAAAGGAGACATATTAATTGATCTCTTTGTGCTAACTCTATCCACCCATAGAGAATTTATGATTTTCTTGTACCAACTTCTATTTTTATCTTGCAACAGATTCTTAATTATATTCACCAATGATTTGTTTGACGATTCAACCAACATGTTGCCTTGAGGATAATATGTTGTGGAATGACCAAGCCTTATGTGACATTTAATCATTTTCTTAGAATTGAAGGCAGTTGCATTGTCAGTAATAATTTTTTATGGGCACCCAAAACGAGACAAGATATTTCTTTCCAAAAATTGAATGATGATAGTATTTGTAGCTTGCCTCGTCGGTATGGCTTCAATCCACATTGTGAAGTAATAAGTGGAAGTGAGTATCCATTTATGTTGATCTGATGAAGGAGGATGGATCTTGCCAATGAAATCAAGACCCCAATCCCGGAAGGGTGCTTGAACTGCGATGGGTTTTAAGGGCATCGACAAAAGCTTTCTCTTTCCTTGAAAAAATTGACATTCATGACAGCCCATGAAATTATTATACACATCTAAAAATAAACTTGGCCAATAGAAGCAAACCCTAAAAACCTTTTTTGTCGTAGTCTTCCAGAAAAGATGACCACCACAGGCACCTTTATGAAATTCATTCATCACTTTTTCAACTTCTCCTTCTACCAAGTAGTTCCACAACACTCCACCCGGATCTTTCCAATACAAAGCGTTGTTAAATATGCAATATTTAAGAGCCCTCAACTTCAAATATCTATCTTTAATACTAGGTAATCTGGGAGGAGGATTCAAGTGTTGCAAAACATAAACAATATCAACGTACCATGGCAATGAAATAAATATTTCAGATACCTGAGGTAATGAATCAGCCTCTTTCTCTTCAGATAATGTAGTAATAAAATTGAAGTCTAAAGCATGAATATTGGAATCTGCCATAAGCTTTTCCAAGCCTTGTCCCTTGATCAATTTTGTAGGCCTGATCTTCAGGTCATACTCCATCATAACAGTGATCCATTTGCCACGCCGACCTTCAGGATCATGTTGTGTAAGTACATATTTGACAACATCATTTGGGACATATGCAATCATATGAGAATGAAGAATATAGACTCGGAAATCCTCCAATGCTTTGACTAGTGCCAAGGCCTTTTTTTCAATGATATTGTACTTCAAGGCTACATATCTATTGCTTCTACTGAAGAAATTAATGGGTTTTTCTATTTTCTAATTTTTCTTTTTCATGAGGATAGCTGCTAAAGTATGCTTCGAAGCAAAGGAAAAAATGATGAAATCAAGTTGTAATCTGGACTAATAAGAATAAGAGCATGAGATAATAAAAATTTAACTTGATTGAAAAATTTATTTGCCTCCTCAGACCATTTTAATTCACTATATTTCCTCAACACGTCAGTAATTTTCCTTTAGTGTTCAGTAAGATTGGGGACAAACCTTCTCAAAAAATTGAATTTACCATTGAATGATTGGATCTCCTTCTTTCTTCTAGGATATTCCAAGCTCTGAATTGCTTCAATTCTTAAAGGATATATTCGGATGTCATATTTTGAAATGATGTGGCAGAAAAATTTTCCTCCCTCCATAGCAAACAAACTCTTCTTAGGATTCAGTGATATGCCAAATTTCCTACATCTCTGAAAAATTGTTTTCAAGTGCTGCAAGTGTTGCTCATCTGTCTTGGAAAAAACAGTGATATCATCAAGAGAGATGACCAAGAATACATCCTTTTCATTGGTGAAATAAATTTCCATTGCTCGTTGAAAGGTTTCTCCTGCATTTTTCAATCCAAAGGGAAATTTGGCGTACATGAAAGTACCCCATGGTGTTGTAAAGGATGTCTTTTCCTGATCATGTGGATGACTAAAATCTTATTATACCCAGAGTATCTATCCAACAATTAAAGTTTCGAAGATCCAACTACCCTTTGTAGAATATGGTCCACCTTTGGTAGTGGGTAATTGTCTTTCAGTGACACTTTATTCAGATTTCTAAAATCTATACATAACTGAATTTTTTTGGTCTTCTTCCTTACTGGAACTAAGTTAGACATCCAATTTGAGAAGCGAAGTGGAACCATGATACCAGCGATAAATATCCTATTTACCTCTTTTTGAATGGAGGGCAACAACTTGGGATTCATTCTCCTCAATTTATGGTGGAAAGGCTTATGATCCGATTTTAAAGGAATAGTATGTTGAGTTATACTCTTATCGTAAATTTTCAGATCAGAATACTTTGTAATATTCCCAATTAGCCCAAGCTAATGAGAATATACAATTTTGTTTCATTTTCCTATTGCAAGAATAAATGTGTAAAGGAGGACAATAAAAACTCCTAAAAACAGTGAATAAATCAATGCCCAATGTGAAGAAGGTTAAATCTGGGTTATTCTAATAAAACACCCTCATGTGTGGAATGGATTGAGTTGTTTGACTGGGTCTGTTATCACTATTAAAAAAAAAAAAAATTCTAAACTTGGACAGTTTACATTGTTCCTTGTCATGGTCTTAGATAGGTGTTGAGTCATTTCGTGTTTTAAAGGGTAGGTGATAGGTTTAGAGTCTCATTCTCATTTTCAAATAAAGTTCAACAACCTTATTTCATGCCTTGAGTGTCTCATATCCTGTTTAGAAATTCCTGTTTTAAACCATCTAAAAAAAAAATTCGAATTAGCCTCGAAACCACGTTTTCGTAGCATACAGTGTAAAAAGTTTGTTTTGCACTATGAAAACGTTGCTCTTTTCGTAGCACAAAACCCAGAAAATGCATTAGGCGCGCTACGAAATCGGGGATTCGTAGCAAGTCATGTCAAGTCATCAAATCACTCAAATTTCGTTAATTATTCATCATTAGGTGTTATCTAGGAGTCATTTCTCATGCATGCAACCATTCAAAACCATCATTACATTCGTTGGAGGTCATTTATGTTAGTTATTTTCAAAATTCAAAAGGGGCTGGTCTTTTTTTTTATTGTCTCATGCAAAGAAGCAATACATACATGCCCTTTAGAATGGTAAGCTCATGGTAAAATGAAACCCAAGCTTCCTTCATCATTTACTTTTCAACCTTTTCATGTATCAGTCAACTGTCACATTTGAAAATTTAACTTGGTGACAAAAAGCTTGATGTCCAAATAGTTTTTTACAGCTGTCATATTTTTAAGAGGGCAATTTGTGGTTATAAAGGGAAATTGCCATTAAGAGGAAAGCATAAAAAGGAGGCTATGTGTTTGGATAGGAGCCTATGGAGTTTTAACTAATTATGGATGACCTTAGCTTCACACAAGCTTTCATCCAAACAGGTTACATGGATTTCTACCAAGAGCTACAAGGATATTTTTGTGTTTCTTCGAATGTTTGAGCTGTTGGTATCAAAAGGCGTTTTCAAGAAAATGAAGATGATTTTCAAAAATATGAAGGAGGTTTTTTCTAAGAACATAACAAAGAACAAGAACCTCTTTCATTTTTCTCCCAGGTGCTACCAATTTCGAGATTCAAAGTTTTCTTTGGGACCTATTTTCATCATTCTGAATTTTTCTTGTTTTGTACAAGATTTTATAATGCAGATTACGGACAACTAAAGCTAGTTTTCAAAAAAATAAGAGAGATTTTTCTTATAAACATTATTATCTACAAAAAATTCCTCCATTTTTGTAACAGATATCAAGGATCGAGAGATAGGTGCTCAAGAGCGCAACCTTCTTTTTTATAAAAAACATAGTGGTTTTATTGGTTGATGAAGTGACTGAAGGTTAAAAGTTTGTTTCTCAAGGAGGGAAAGAGGTATTTTTAAACAGATGTCCCTTATCAAGTTTCATACTATCATCTCACACATCAATGGACCTTTTCTAGGCCTAAAATCCAAATTATGTGAAGTTTGTGGGCAATTAGGCAATTCCGCAGCGAGTGTCAGGCTTGAAGCCCAGTTTTTGCTGCGAAATTTCTGAAGAATTATTTTTGGTTTTAAGGCATTTAAAATGATAGCGATGAAGATTTTTAAATGTTGTGTTTAATTTTTTTTGACTACTTAACATCCTCCAATGGTTTAGAACAACAAAGGAGTACCACATATTACCTTTTTGTGTGCGCTACTAAAACAAGCTAATTTCGTAGCTCAAAACAGAGTTTTTGGACAGCAAGTTGAATTTTCATGATAAATTATGGAAAGGGGGAGGAAGGTTAAGAATGCTTAAATGTGTTCATCATCAGGGTGTCAAAGAGTATCAAGGTGTCAAAGAGTATCAGGGTGACAAAGAGTATCATATTTTCAAAGTGGATATTTTCAGTTAGAAAAGTTTGAAAGATACTAGCCAACATATGCCAAGTCATCAAACTAACTTCTCTTAAATGAGGAGAAGAGTTACTTCACGAAGGTAATCATGTTATAAATGTTTTGTTAATGGCCAGCATGGTAAAAATATTGGATTCCTTTCAAGGAATACTTGGATTAGTTTAGTTTAAGTGTAATAAATAAGTGTTTAAGTCCTAGTAGGACTCTTAGTCTTATTTCGAATAGGTGTCAGTCCTAGTCTCTAGAATCCAGTTTATGGTTAGATTTAAGTGTTAGTTTAAAGTTTAATAATATAGCCACTTGGAAAATTGAATGTAAAGGCTAAATTCCTATAAGTAGTGAAGACTTCGAGGTACCAAAGGTTGGAAAATGTTTTATGAAAAGTATACTTTTGTAATTTCTTTGGGGAGACTGATATATATAGAAGCAGATTAAATTTTCTGGACCTGAGATTCTTATGGTACTTCAGTGAGTTTTATCTCTTATCTTCAATATGTTTTTACTTCCATAGTATTAATGCTTATTACTCAAAATTCATGGAGAACATGCTCTGACTTCCTTTAAGTGTTGAACTATGGTGAATTGTGTTCTTGGGTCCTATTTGTAGATGGTTTTCTTCAAATTTTTAATACTTATTACTCAAAATTCATGGTCATTCATGCTCTAACTTCCTTTAAGTGTTAAGCTTTGATGAATCTCTTTTTACTTTCCTTTTCAATACCTTGATGTATCATTACTCAAAATTCATGAACCACATGCTCTGACTTCCTTTGAACCTCAAGTTATTGAGACTTTTCTAAATGTGTTACTCTTTCATTGAAGTAGATACAAGCCTCAGTTTTATAATAAGAGGTATTTGTTATCTTTATCCCTATCACTAACTCCATATCCCAATGGTATCTTGTCTTCATCTTTCAACCAATAAACCTACAAAATCATAAACCATAGAGTTAGCCATCTATATACATCTTTAATCAATATCATTAACCCTTGAGAGAGCCCTCTCATGCTGAGGAGGCTAAGCCTCAACTAAAATATTGGTTTGAAATAGTTACACTGAAGTGGTCTGATCAGCAGCCTATCAAGGTCCTATTTTGGTGATAACATTTTGGTGCGTCTGCCAGGAGCCTGAAGATTATTCATTCCCATAATAAATAAGCTGAACTTCTGAAGGTAGCAGAAGATCAGGAAGCTGTTCGAGGCTGCAAAAATACCTTGGTACTCCACACATCAAATAATCAAATTGGAAGGTGACTCCACTGCTAGAAGAACAGTAGCTTGATGAAGTTTCAAGATGAGTTCCATTGCAAGAATGAATGCCAGGTATGCTCCTATGAATTGGTCTCATTTCCCTGGTTTCGCAAATCCTATGCCAAAGGTTGATTGGTTAGATGATCTTCCAATATTCAAAGATGAAAAGAAATACAATGCTGCTCTTCATTTGGTTAGGTTTCATCTGCATGTACATAGTCTTAAGGTTCATATCCTTGAAGACTTTCTTATGAAGATGTTTATAACCACTCTAGAAGGAAAAGCATGGTCTTGGTATAAAGGTTTAGCAAATTGTTCATTATATTCTCTTTCTAATTTTGACGATGAATTCTATGAGATGTATAAAGAGTGTCATCCCTCCTTATTGTTGGTCAAATATTGTTGTAAACATTCTATGAGTTTTATTGAATATTCGGAGGATTGTTGTGAAGATGATGAATTCATGGATGAGGAAATTTTAGAAGCCCTTCATGACAATCCCTTTCATCACCAAGAAGTAAGGATAATATCTCCCTTAGATGAAAATGAAACCCAGCAGGAGTTTACTTATGAATATAATGTCACATTCTTTGAGTTTGAGGAAAATTTGTAGCAGGTTTGTCAATTCTTTGATCATCAGGAATATGAGAATCATTTCAAACAGCAAGAGGAAATATTGGAAAATGTTTGTTACAATCCTAAGGTTGAGGAAAAGGTTGATTTTTTATGTAATTCCTTACAGCAGATTACATCTAAAATTGATTATATGGATGAATAAAAATACATTGTCTATGGGAATCATGCAGAAAATAAGTTGGATAACATATCAAAGGAATCTTATGTGGTTGATAATCAGTTGTTTGAAGATATAGAATGTTATTATTATCATCAAACTAACCATGTCTTCTTTGACCCTATAGTTGAATACATGGCAAAGCTTTTCACACCAGTATTTCATTTTCATTTGCATTATGAAGATCAGATACATTATAATTTTCTTCAGTAATCTCATTATCATGGTTATTTTTGAGGTCAAATGCAGTCAAGAGCCTCATATATCCGAAAATACAATTGATTGGCTTTATTGTAAATATCATGTTGCCTGAGCTAAAGTGGAAATTGCAGCTGATAGGATAGGTAGGGAGGAATGTGCAAATAAGCTCAAGGTTGACTGAGCATTTTTTAGTAGGTGCAGTTTGAGTGCTTCTTGCAGAAATCATTAAAGCTTGAGGAGAAGCTTGGTAAAATTTCAGAGTTTTATTCTAAAGGATGGATAGTAGCACTGGAGCTACCAGTTCTTAGTGTACCATAGGGGCACACTATCCCAAGTGGAGCCACTGTTATCACTATAAAAAAAAAATTTATAAACTTAGACAGTTTACATTGTTCCTTGTCATGGTCTTAGATAGGTGTTGAGTCATTTCATGTTTTAAAGGGTAGGTGATAGGGTTAGAGTCTCATTCTCATTTTCAAATAAAGTTCAACAACCTTATTTCATGCCTTGAGTGTCTCATATCCTGTTTAGAAAGTCATGTTTTAAACCATCTAAAAAAAAATTCGAATTAGCCCTGAAACCACATTTTCGTAGTGCAAACAGTGTAAAAATTTTGTTTTGTGCTACGAAAACGCTACTCTTTTCGTAGCGCAAAACCCAGAAAATGCATTAGGTGCGCTACGAAATCAAGCATTTGTAGCAAGTCATGTCAAGTCATCAAATCACTCAAATTTCGTTAATTCTTCATCATTAGGTGTTAGCTAGGAGTCATTTCTCATGCATGCAACCATTCAAAACCATCATTATATTTGTTGGAGGTCATTTATGTTAGTTATTTTCAAAATTCAAAAGGGGTTGGTCTTGTTTTTTATTGTCTCATGCAAAGAAGCAATACATACGTGCCCTTTCGAATGGTAAGCTCATGGTAAACTGAAACCCAAGCTTCCTTCATCATTTACTTTTCAACCTTTGCATGTATTAGTCAACTGTCACTTTTGAAAAGGTAACTTGGTGACAAACAGCTTGTTGTCCAAATAGTTTTTTACAACTGTCATATTTTTAAGAGGGCAGTTTGTGGTTATAAAGGGAAATTTCCAGTAAGAGGAAAGCATAAAAAGGAGGCTATCTGTTTGGATAGGAGCCTATGGAGTTTTAACTAATTATGTATGACCTTAGCTTCACACAAGCTTTCATCTAGACAGGTTACATGGATTTCTACCAAGAGCTACAAGGAGATTTTTGTGTTTCTTGGACTGTTTGAGTTGTTGGTCTCAAAAGGCGTTTTCAAGAAAATGAAGATGATTTTCAACAATCTGAAGGAGGTTTTCTATAAGAACATAACAAGGAACAAAAACCTCTTTCATTTTTCTCCCAGGTGCTACCAATTTGGAGATTAGAAGTTTTCTTTGGGACCTATTTTCAGCATTCTAAATTTTTCCTGTTTTGTACATGATTTTATATTGCAGATTCTAGACAACGGAAGTTATTTTTCCAAAAAATGAGAGAGGTTTTTCTTATAAAAAATATTATCTAAAAAAAAATCCTCCATTTTTGTAACATCTATCAGGGATCAAGAGATAGGTTCTCAAGAGTGCGGCCTTCTTTTTAAGAAAAAACAGAGTGATTTTATTAGTTGATGAAGTGGCTGAAGGTTAAAAATTTGTTTCTCAAGGAGGGAAAGAGGTATTTTTAAACATATGTTCCTTATCAAGTTTCATAATATCATCTCACAGATCAATGGACCTTTTCTAGGCCTAAAATCCAAATTATGTGAAGTTTGTGAGCAATTAGGCAATTTCGCAGTGAGTACTAGGCTTGAAGCCCAGTTTTTGCTGCGGAATTTCTGAAGAATTATTTTTGGTTTTAAGGCATTTAAAATGATAGGGATGAAGATTTTTAAAGTTTTTGTTTAATTTTTTTTAACTACTTAACATCCTCCAATGGTTGAGAATAGTAGAGGAGTACCACATATTACCTTTTTTGTGTGCGCTACTAAAACAAGTTAATTTCGTAGCTCAAAACAGAGTTTTTGGACAGCAAGTTGAATTTTCATGATAAATGATGGAAAGGGGGAGGAAGGTTAAGAATGTTTAAATTTTTTCATCATTAGGGTGTGAAAGAGTATCAAGGTGTCAAAGAGTATCAGGGTGAAAAAGAGTATCAGATTTTCCAAGTGGAGATTTTCAGTTAGAAAAGTTTGAAAGATACTAGCCAACATATGCCAAGTAATCAAACTAACTTCTCTTAAATGAGGAGCAGAGTTACTTCACGTAGGAAATCATGTTATAAATGTTTTTTTAATGGCCAGCATGGTAAAAATATTGGATTCCTTTCGAGGAATACTTGGATTAGTTTAGTTTAAGTGTAATAAATAAGTGTTTAAGTCCTAGTAGGACTCTTAGTCTTATTTCGAATAGGTGTCAGTCCTAGTCTCTAGAATCCATTTTATGGTTAGATTTAAGTGTTAGTTTAAATTTTAATAATCTAGCCACTTGGCAGATTGAATGTAAAGGCTAAATTCCTATAAGTAGTGAAGACTTTGAGGTACCAAAGGTTGGAAAATGTTTTATGAAAAGTCTACTTTTGTAATTTCTTTGGGGAGACTGATATATACAGAAGCAGATTAACTTTTCTGGACCTAATATTCTTAGGGTACTTCAGTGAGTTTTATGTCTTATCTTCAATATGTTTTTACTTCCATAGTCTTAATGCTTATTACTTAGAATTCATGGAGAACATGCTTTGACTTCCTTTAAGTGTTGAACTATGGTGAATTGTGTTCTTGGGTCCTATTTGTAGATGGTTTTATTCAATGTTTTAATACTTATTACTCAGAATTCATGGTCATTTATTCTCTGACTTCATTTAAGTGTTAAGCTTTGATGAATCTCTTTTTACTTTCCTTTTCAATACATTGATGTATCATTACTCAGAATTCATGAACCACATGCTCTGACTTCCTTTGAACCTCAATTTATTGAGACTTTTCTAAATGTGTTACTCTTTCATTGAAGTATATACAAGCCTCAGTTTTATAAGAAGAGTTATTTGTTATCTTTATCCCTATCACTAACTCCATATCCCAATGGTAGCTTGTCTTCATTTTTCAACCAATAAACCTACAAAATCATAAACCATAGAGTTAGCCACCTATCTACATCTTTAATCAATATCATTAACCCTTGAGAGAGCCCTCTTAGGATGAGGAGGCTAAGCCTCAGCTAAAAGATTGGTTTGAATTAGTTACACTGAAGTGGTCTGATCAGCAGCCTATCAAGGTCCTATTTTGGTGATAACAGGGTCAACCATGACCAAATCAATAGCATTGTCTAGATACAGTGAACCTCCTAGATGCACAGTGTAGTTTTAAAAGGAGGCTACACATGTGAAAGGAGCTAAATCATTGAGATGGTTTAGGGTTTTGCAAGACTTTCATCTTATAAAGGGAAGAGGAGGACAACATAAGAAGGTTTTTGAACATGTTATATTTATGAATATATTATCTGTTTAGACATATATCATTCTCTTGTTGCTTAGCTGAGAATAGTGTTTTTTAGCACTAGGGTGTTCCTGATCAGGAATCCCACCTCTTCCATTGAGTAGCTCTTGGAGGATTCTTGCACATCTTGTCCACTATCAAGCATTTTTCCAAGCTTCATCTTCCAACTACAACACAGATCCTGTTGAGAGTTTGGTTTTCCTTGTAAGCTGCAGCAATTGGAGGCTAGATCTACTCAGATCTAGGCCAATCTAGTGCCTCTTTTCAATGGGAAAGTATTATATCCCCTTGAAAAGAGTGTAATGGATCATTGGAGCTTCAGATCCATACCTTGGAATCAGGCCAAACCGTGCATCAAGTCTATAGCATAGTTTATCTTCCAGGACTGTGTTATCAGCAAGAGGAAAGTTGCAGGGAGTTTTGGAAAACTTTGAGGAGTGATCTCTAGTGTTGGGAATATACCCCTCACTAAGGTGATCCATGGATTTCTGACTTATTCTATGTCATATTCAGATATGATTTGAATACTCCTGCATATGCTTTAGAAATTCTGAATCAATCTGCAAATCCACTGCATAAGATTTTAGATCTACTCCATGTCCTTCATGTTTTGCTAAAAACCCCAAGGGGTATGTAAAGTAGAGACTCTATAGTGTATGGATCTGTCATAGATCTGACTGTTCATGCATTATTCAGCTCTAGATCTAAGTTTTAATCTTCAGCTACTGTATTCTCTTTAAAATAACGTTGTCAAGCCTTTTTGCAGTCTAATACATTGTTGCAGCACCTCTTTTTGAGGGTTTTCTTCATAGAAGTCTTTTATTTTCCTCTTGTACATTGTATGGGCCACATTGTAAATCTAATTTGTTGTTGTATAAGTGATTATTGAGCCTCCATATTGGCATCCTACTTTCATTTTTCTGAACTGTGTTATTTCTGAGCAGTATTGTTCACATATTGTTGCAGTCCCATTCTTGGGAAATTTTCAGCCATACTAGGTGTGGGAGACTTGTTTACCTCACCATCAAATTGTCAGATCTAAGGGATCCAAGGGTTGATTTTGACTTTGTGTAGCATCAATTTCTGAACACCAAAGGAGGAAGCTCTTGGTGATTATCTCCAAGGATATGAGTCTCAATCAAAGAGATTCAAGGAGCATCTCAGTTTCCAGAGTTCTGCCAACTTAAAGAAGAAAGAAGATCCAGCAGCTACAGTCGAATAAGAGGGTGCATGCAGTATACTTTGGGTAGATTCTCTCTACCTAATTTTGATGGATCACCTAAGAACTCAGCCAAGTCTTGGGTAAGGAAGCTTGACACATATTTCCAGCTGCATCAAGTTTTATAAGAGGAAGCCATGAGAGTAGCAGCGCTGCATCTTCAAGGTAAGGCTTATGCCTGGTGGCTATTTCAGTCTTCTTCCTTGAAAAATGTAAATATCTCTTCTTATGCAAAGTTCACTAGGAGGTTAGTGAAAATATTTGATGTAAGACATGCTGAAACTTCTTGGGGAGAACAAATCAAGCCCAAGAAATATGAATCTTTGCATGAGTTGGAAGAATCCCTAAAACCAACTCCATTTATGAACATTTTTGAGGGGGTTGAAGATTTGCTGCATGATTTTCCAAAGGCAAAAGCCCCACTATAGTAAGGTCCCTCTTCTCAAGGAGAAGAAATGAGGGTTCCTTCTTCAAGAAGAGATCAAGGAAAAGGGTCTCTTAATGATTAGGCATTCTCCATTGATGAGGAGAAGGGAGATAAAGAGCAGAGAAGATCCTCCAGCGCTGTGATAACAGGAGGAGATCCACTTTTATTAGGAGATGGAGATGAAGCAATTGCTTCCACTAGAGAGGCTCTTACATCTTTGTAGATAATTCCTAAGGATCTTCCATATGGAGGACATGAGTAGCATATGTCTATGCTAAGAGACAATGAGGCAGAACAAAAGAGGGATCACAAAGTTTACATAGCAGAAGATGATCCACTATTGCTAGGAGAAGAGAATGGAGCAAATGCCCCAATCAAAGGCACTCTTGCATCACTAAGAGTGGTATCCAAATTTCATGAGACTTATACCCATGAAATAGAGTTGAATTTGTGCAGTCGAAGCAGGGACATGAGGATCCCATCTATTATGCATATGAGGATGGTCCCTGAAACCTCATTATCTAGTGGCAAACCACCTGGGAGGCCACCTGATTCAAATTATATGGGGAATACCTCACAACTTGCTGCTCCAAACTTAGATCTAGGAGGGATTGGAGCACTTGAAGACAAAGCTACAGCACTGGGAGACTTGGGTAAGCTCCCGGAGGAGGGAAATCTTCTTCCCCTATCATCATCACCCACTCTCTTTTCTGGATCTGCATTGTGGGAGGAGAAGAATGGAAGGAACAACCTTCCAACACACACCTTTGGAATAGGAGATGTCAAGGAGAGGATCGGCAACATGACAAACACTTTTGTTGATGTATCATTAGCGCTGTCATTGTTGAGCAGTGTAGATCTGTATTGGAAATCCCAACTACTAGTGGATTATTCCAAAGATCTTCACACATGTATGATACTTGATGACCAACTGCATGAAGAGGGCTACTTAGTCCAAGAAGGATTCATCTATCATCATGGTAGAATCTTTCTGTCTAGAGCTTCTAAGCTCAAGCATAAGATACTACAAGGAGCATACAAAGAGTTGTGTTTCATCCATAGGCATTCCATGAGGATCTACAACATCATCATGAGGAGATTTGATTGGGAAGGCTTGGAAGAAGAAATACATCAGAATTTTCAATAATGCATGAGCTATGTGGAGCTGGGGTAGCCATGGGACTCTATGCAAGAGTCATTTCAGCCATCTCTTCTTTCTTTGGAAAGAGGAGAAAGCTCCATGCACAACTCCATGTGTATGAGAGGCATTGTTGGTAAAGGATCTATTCATGTAAAGCAAGTTTTATTTTCTAATTGTACATGTTCTTTTACCATTTTTATGCAGGCCATGATTCCTAAAAGAAGTAATGTATCATGTAAATCTCATGGCAACTATTGGGCCACTAAAATTTCTGAATTTGGCCACTCCCTTGATGAGCAAAGGGAGATTTTTCATCATTATGGGTGCTTCCCCAAGGCACCAAACATATCTCTCACCTTCAGCAATAGTGAGATGACTTGGGCAGAAAGTAAGTAGTGGGAAAACCACTTACCATGTCTTGATTTGAGGCAGGCAGGAGATGCACTGTGGTGGTATCATATGTGGGATTATGACCCACCTCCTCATGCTCAATTTTCTGTTTATATGTACATAGTTTTTTTCCCATACATTGATGATATACTTATACCTCTTGAGGGGATGTATGGAGTAAGGGTGGGAGCCATGTATGTACCACATGGGATGGAGACTCTCTATGTACCATATGCTACATGTTTCAGAGAGATTATTGGTTTAGCCATGATTGTTTCATTTGAGTTTTTAACTCCTTATGGGATGGGTCATTTACCTCTCATAAGAAAATTGGAGAAACAATTCATGGAAGGTTGGTTTGGTGAACACTCAGCTCATGGAAGAAACTTATCACTTGATTGTGTCACCAATGGAAGAGGAAAGGAGTTGCAACACTCACCTTATCAGTTGCTTGAGGACAAGCAACATTTGGAGGGGAGGATTGTAATATTCCCAATTAGCCAAAGCTAATGGGAATATAAAATTTTGTTTCATTTTCTTATTGCAAGAATAAATTTGTAAAGGAGGACAATAAAAAGTCCTAAAAATAGTGAATAAAGCAATGCCCGATGTGAACAAGGTTAAATTTTGGCTATTCTAATAAAACACCCTCATGTGTGGAATGGATTGAGTTGTCTGACTGGGTCAACCATGACCAAATCAACAATGTTGTCTAGATAAAGTGAACCTCCTATATGCACAACGCAGTTTTAGAAGGAGGCTACACATGTGAAAGGAGCTAAACCATAGAGATGGTTTAAGGTTTTGCAAGACTTTCATCTTATAAAAGGAAGAGGTGGATAGTAGAAGAAGGTTGTTGAACATGTTATATTTATGAATATATTTTCTGTTTATACATATATCATTCTCTTGTTGTTTAGTTGAGAATCGTGTTGTTTAGCACTAGGGTGTTACTGATCAGGAATCCCACCTCTTCCATTGAGTAGCTCATGGAGGATTCTTGCACATCTTGTCCACTATCAGGAATTTGGCCAAGATTCATATTCCAACTACAACGCAGATCATGTTGAAGGTTTGGTTGTCCTTCTAAACTGCAGCAAGTGGAGGCTAGATCTACTAATATCCAGGCCAATCTAGTGCCTCTTTTCAGTGGGAAAGTCTTCTATCCCCTTGAAAAGAGTGTATTGGATCATTGGAGCTTCAGATCCATACCTTGGCATCAGGCCAAACTATCCATCAAGTCTATAGCGCAATTTATCTTCAAGGACTGCATTATCTGCAAGAGGAAAGTTGCAGGGAGTTTTGGAAAACTTTGAGGAGTAATCTCTAGTGCTGGGAATCTGCCCCTCACTGTGGTGATCCATGGATTTCTGACTTATTCCATGTCATATTCAGATCTGATATGAATACTCCTGCATATGCTTCAGAAATTCTGAATCAATCTGCAGATCTGCTGCATAAGATCTCAGATCTACTCCATGTGCTTCATGTTTTGCTGAAAACCCCAAGGGGTATGTAAAGTAGAGACTCTATAGTGTATGGATTTGTCAAAGATCTGACTGTTCATGCATTATTCAGCTCTATATCTAAGTTTTAATCTTCATCTATTGTATGCTCTTTAAAATAACGCTGTCAATCCTTTTTGCAGTCTAATACATTGTTGCAGCACCTCTTTTTGAAGGTTTTCTTCATAGAACTCTTCTATTTTCCTCTTGTACATTGTATGGGCCATGTTGTAAATATAATTTGCTGTTGTATAAGTGATTATTGAGCCTCCATATTGACCTCCTACTTTCATTTGTCTAAACTGCGTTATTTATGAGCAGTATTGTTCACATATTGCTGCAGTCCCATTCTTGGGCATTTTTTAGCCATACTAGGTGTGGGAGACTTGTTTACCTCATCTAGAATGATTTTTTTATGATCTCCTCTTGGATTTAGATGTCAGATTGTCAGATATAAGGGATCCAAGGGTTGATTTTGACTTCTGTAGCATCCATTTCTAAAAAATGCATTTTTCAGACATGCATTGCTGACAGTCCCAATTTGGGGATACTACATACTCCCATGAGAAAACATCATCAAACTGAGACATGCGTGCTGCATATTTAACTTTCATATCTGGGCTCAAGGATTTTGAAATCTTGATCATCTTGGGCTTTTCAAGAGTGCCAAGATTAAGATATTCCATTCCTACTTCTGTTGGCAACATGGTCAGTTTGCATGCAACATCATCTTGATCAAAAATCTCCTGCAAAGGCACTAGACCTCTAGGAATGGAGTTGTCTTTCAGCTGAAGTACTTTCATTTTTTCTGCATGAAATTCTTGGTCATTTTCAGAATATTTGTCATTTGTAAATTCACAAATTCCTCTTCTGTCTCCAAGAATTTTCTTGATATGCTTGCCATCTTGGAAGACTTTCCAATACTGAAAATTATCCAGAAGAGCAGGACGATGTTTGAAATTATCTCATAATTCTTATTGGGATACAATGGAATTTTAAACATGTTGGCCTAATTGGTAAGAGAATCAAAAATAACATTGTTGTCCCTTGGGATCAATGAAAAAGTATACTCGGTGAAGGTCTTGAGGATATATAATACTAAATTTCAATAAGCTCACATCCTAGAATGCTTGGCCTGGTATTCCCCTTTGACTTGTTTTATTGCCAATTCGGAGTCACCATACAAAAAAAAATTCTTGGCACCTAACTTCTTGAGAATTTTCAAGCCGACTATCAAAGCCTCATACTTTGCTTCATTGTTCGAATAGTCGAATGCTAACTTGTAAGAGGAAATTAAAACATTAGGATAAATGTTAAGAGACCGATTTATAGGGTTGTGAATCCACACTCCAATACCAACCCCTTCCTTACCCAAGGCTCCATCAAAGTCCATGGTCCACAAACCACTTTCTTCATCAGAATGTTGCAAATCAGATGGTTGAACTTTACTTGCTTCTTGAGAAAGGTTTTTTCTACCAAAAATTTTTGTGCCTTTCACTATTTTATCTCTTTTTTGGGCTGATGTGCTTGGTTCCAAACCACTTGGCATATTTTCTCAATTTTCTACATTTGCAATTTCTAAAAAAAAAAAATTGAAAACTCAAACATTTGTCTTTTCTTCAATCAAAAATTCTGAAGATGATGAACATTGATCATTGAATAAGATAAAATATTATAAATCCATGTGAACAGCGTGTATAGGGTGATTATTAGGCTTTTCTCTACTATTAATCATGTACTTCATTTTACTTTCTCGGTATAGTTTTCTAAGTTGACCAAAGACCGGTATGGTAGCATATGAAAAGTCGAGCTGCAAGGTACCTCTAAGTTTTGCTCCCCATGACCAGGAGAGAAACATTCCATATCTGGGAGGGATATCAGCCACAACAACGTCCATGAGGACATTCTTGGTTGGGATTTTCTCTAAAGACACCACTAGATATTTAATGTGGCCAAGACATTTCAGTCTACCTGAATCAAATGAATAAATGTCATGGTAAGGTCTTGTGATATCTAGGCCTAATCTATCCATGATGGCTTTGTGCATAAGGTTATGAGATGCTCCAGAATCAAGCATGGCATTATGGAGGATAAAATCATGGATTTTAAGGCTAATATAGAACAGAGGGACCTCACTATCTTTTAAATCACCGTCAACAGCAGGACCAAATAAAAGTTTTGGGTGATCATCACTTACATTAACCATATCAGACATGTGATCTACCCTGAGAAAATTGGCTACTTGAAACTTATACTATTCATTCTTGACTATTTCAGTTAAAGGAGTGGAGACTTTCAGCTTAGAGATTTCATTTTCAAGACTAATAAGGGTAGAATGTTTTTCTACCTCTTTGGATGATGCATATTTCTTCTCTAGCTGATCTTTGTGCGAAATTTCCCTCTTTTGTCCTCCATTTAGGACTTTTTTATCTTTTTTCAGACTGCTGGTATAAGATTCATTGCCTTTTGTAGGACTAGGAACAACAGGTCCCTTGTCTTTGATTTGATTTGAAGTAGTTGTCTCTTTATGATGAGTATTGGTTTAAGAACTCTATTTTTTCTAATTGGAGGTTATAGGAACATTCCTATTCCTCAAACCATACTGCCTTTGTACTTGAGTAAGAGAATTTTGATATCCCCTCTGATAATCTTATGTCCGTACTGATAGCATATCATCATTTGATAGGACATATTGTTGATCGTTCGATGCATGAATTTCTGCAAAAAAATTATCTTCTTTGGTGAGGAAAATAGGTTTCTAATTTTCCTCAAATTAATGATTCTCTCCATAAATATCTTCTTCATCTTCTTCATCATGACCTTCTATGTATTTTTTCTTAAATGGAGTGCGAACTTTTTGTTGACTTTATGGATCCTGACCCCTATGTTCCCTTTACATGATCATGTATTGAGGTTGCTAATTTCGACCCCTGAAATTGGGATTTCTAAAGGAGGGTTCAGCTTGTCTATCAGCGATGGAAATTTTTTCCATCATCTTCTCCAAGGTTTTGATCAAGGTGTCGAGCTTTCCCTCAGATGAAGTAGATGTTTCTTCTTTGATAGTGACCCTTTTCTCTGTCTTGATTTTTGACTTTTTGATAATCGAATTAGCTTCCACGCTCAATGCTCACTGCATTTCTCGAATTTATTCAAGGGTTGATGGATTTCTTTCCCTCAGCTAGTAAGCCATATCATGATCGAAACCATCAAGGTAATGAAGTAAATCAAGGCCTGGAGGAGGCTTGATATTTTCAGGAATTGGATCATAAATCTTATTGAATCTAGTTGTAAAGTCTTGTACAGACTCACTGGGCTTCCTTTTCAAGGCATTATATTTAGCTAGAATTTTCAATGGATTCTTCTTCTCCTCTCTTTTTGTCATAAACAAGTCAATCAGCTGTTGTGAATTAGATACTAAACCAATTGTGAGAGAGCGGAACCATTTTTTAACCTCTCCTGAGAAATTTTGTGTTGTGATGCACATCTTGGCATCATCATTGTCAATCTCTTCAATATCTATGAAATCAACCACTTTGAAAATGTGTTGATAAGCTCTAACCTCTAATGTTCCATAAAAAAGGGGCAATCTTTGACCATAATTTTGAGGTTGTGGAGTGAGTTATTGGGGTAAGATCAACGGAGTGAATCTGGACATGATTAGTGGAGGGGGTTGTAGAGGTGCAGATGAAGTGAAAACTTGAAGAGGTAATGATGGAATGAAAGGAAGAGATGATGATGTAGATGTATGAGAAGGTGTAATAGCAGGTGGTGAAGCAAAAGCCTGTTGTTGGTATTGGAAATAAGCTACATCTGAAGTTTCCTGAAACTTATCCACCAAACCTTTAAGTTTGTATAAATTAGACCAGACTTCACTATCGACCTTGGAATAATAAGACTCAGAAAATGGTACAAAATTTTCAAAGCAATAGGATCAAAGATAATTTCTGAAAGAAAATTTTCAGACTTGGACTTAAATAAATATGTTTCAAGTTCAAAATTATAGGAAAAATCTTCTGAAGCAAATATCACAAGCAAGGAATTTGATTTCACAAGTGGAGGAATAGCCTTTCCAAATTTCTAATACTTAGCCTTCTGATTTCTTAAAATACTCTCAGGATCATTTAAAATTGGTGAGGCAATTGGGTCTGGATTTGACCTAGTGTGTCTCTTGGGAGCAAGATTTTCTTGACAATTGGTACTTTGGCTCGAATTTACAGACTCAACCTTCTTTGAATGTCAGAACTTGTCACCCATAGGTCTAACCTTTATTGAACTAAAGAAATTTTCCTAGGGAAATTTTCATAATCGCTTCCCGACAATGACTTGAAAAATGTTATCACTCCCCCCTCCCTCCCAAGGCTAATAATGGAGCTAAAGGAAGGTAACCACAGACCAACATTTAGGTCAAGTAGCTAGCTCTACCAAGACCAAAGAGGGATATATAAATGTCACTTTGCAGTCAAAGGGATGAATAGATATAATTTTTTAGGCTAGGTATGATGCTCAATAGATTAGGGTTTTGTTTGTTTTGAGTTTTTCTAGATAGGGATGACAGTTAGGAAAATAGGTCTAGGGTTTTGGTCAAAATTCAAACGTTTAGTTGTAGAGGTAAGGGTGAGGCCAGGTAGGTAATATAAGAAGAATGATTAATTTTTCAATGTGTATATATTGAACTAATAGGGAGTCAGAATAAGCAATAAACTGAATTCATTCATTAGAAGAAAAAAGACAATTTCATGAAAATCTTATAGAAAACAAAGCATGAAAAGCATGATTTATGTCAATAAGCTTATAAGACTTAGAAAAAATAAGCATATATGTGAAATATGAGTAACATAACAGTCAACATCATGATTTTACAGAGAAAAACAAATTTTCAAAGGAATACCACAAGAGTCTCAACACTATGTCTGCAACACTATGCTTGATTTCATTAGCAAAAGCGTGTACAATAGCTCCACTACAAATAACAACTATCCAACCTCTAAAAAGACTTGAGGTGGAATAATTATAGAAACTAGAGTTCATGACACCTCATAGGGTCTAAATCCAATCCAAAAAGCATCATAATTACATCAGATGAGTCACTTCCTAGAATCTAGGGAAGTTAGAAACTTATCCCTGAAATTTAGCTAAAGACTAGGAGTGTGTGTCTCCTCCATTAAATTACATTTTTCCTCATCATAGAGGCAAAAAAAATCAAACACATCAATTTACACCTCATGGGACAACTAGCATCGAATTTCTGGAGTTTTTTGGGTAAGATAGCTATCTGAAATGAATTCTATGTAGAAATGTAGTGCCTGCAGCAAAAATGTCGCTCCAGTTTTGCAGAAGTGTCACGCCAGTTCAGGGTTGATTTTTACCCACTTAGGAGCATCCAAATGAAAATATGAAAGTTTTTATAAGTAGCCCTATGAGTATATTTTCCATAACACTTTGAATTTTTGGAAAACACCCACAAGAAGGCCTCCAAAAGTGGTTTTTCCAAACCTCACTCCAAAAGTGTCATGCCTGCTCCAAAACAGTGGTAGAAGAATAGAAATGAGGAATTTTTTTGCATTTTTCTTCAAAAACAGAGCATTTCATGGAAAAAAAACTCCATTTATGGAATTTGAATCAATATGTACCCATCCATGTAATAAAAACTTGATTTGGAAGCTCTAATATGAAGTGTCGCGCCTTGGTGTGACGCTTCTATGGAAGCAAAATTTCGAGATTTGTGTAAAAATCACCAAAAATACAAAAAGTTCTCAAATTGGCCAAAATTTGACATATAACACCTGTGGACGATGGCCTAAATAGCCATGGATGCCTCGGCAAGGAGGTCTAATTTGTCTTTCTCCTTGAGCTTCTTTTTCACTTGTTTGAGCCTAATTTGTGAAATTTTGTTCCTGGCGCGATAATGATTGGCCATATGTCTCTCGAGGTTATTATTCTTTTTAGATATCCTCATAATATTCTTAAGGTGCCCAATGACCCTATCAAGCCAATACTCTCTGTCTTGATTTATTTCATCAAGAATTAGCTCATCAAAAGTCTTTCAACCTGATTTAGGAGTTGTTGATTCTCTTTCTCTCTGAAGTGCCTTCTTGAGGCTTATTGTCCATGGTCTTCTTCTTTTTGATCCAACATTTGCATCCTCCGGCTGATCATCATCTATTATCTCTTTTCCCTTGCCTTTATCTGCATCAACATGTATCTTTGGCTTGTCTTGGAGGAGTAATTTCACCTTTAGCTGAAGATTTTTTTGCTATAGGAATGTAATCTAAGAATTTGCAATTGAGAAAACCTCCCTCAACTTTTTTATTTTCTCATTTTTCTCTTTAATGATTTCTTCAAATGATTTATCCTTAACTTTCTGAGAAATGTCAACATCTAAGGGTGCTTATTCATCATGGTGTTGCAATGGTAACTCACCATCATGGCTAGGTGGTTGATCCACCTATTGACTTTGTTCAGGTGTAGTTTCAGGTGCCAATACACCTCTGATGGTCTTGGGAGAAAAACCCATTCTCTTTCCCTTCTCATAGGTTTGAGTGATCTAAACCATAAGTGTTTTTGAAATCTAAGCCTGCCTGCTAGAAGATCCAACCTCCTTTGGTTGTACTGATGTTGTGGTATGAACAATGGGTGCACTAGTAGCAAGAGATGATGCTACTTTCTCCATGAAAACTTCCCAAGTCATGTTTTTTGGTTGAGAGTTGGTACATAACAATCATATTTACCGAACCATGGTGAAATAGACTAGGATGAGGATTTCTACCTTTGCTTTGTACTTTTTCTACCATCTTGGGCAAACTTTTGAATAGATAGTTTGACAAATTGAGAGATTTGGTAGTTGTAAAGTGCATTATCAACCTAACATGGTATTTGATACAATCTTGAAAATCTTGCTTCACATCTGAAATATTTCATGATGAGTTTCATTAATGGGGCATACTTTTCAAGTAGATGCCTGAAAGGGAAAACATGTTCAGGTTCATCTCTGCAATGTGGTTTTAGGAACATTAAGTAGTTTTCAAGGTCTAATTCCATGCCCTTGAACCAAAATTCTCCTCCATTTGGAATCCTTGCTGTTGAAGTGATGGACTTTGCTAATAGAGTGAATTCAATGCCTGCAATGGTGTCCTTTTCACTGTTGAAGTTGGTGGAAAAAGGGTAGTCAATGGGGAATGACATCCTACCTCCATGATCTTCTGACAAAATCTCAGACATCTAGTGTTTTCAAAACATCTCTTAGAAAATGGGGAGGCATTGAGTTCTTGAAATGTGGATGGCTCAAATCTATAGTGGTGACCTCCCTTGTGAACTTTCTTTTCACCCTCCATGCTACTTGTGAATAGAATGAAGTTATCCTAGATGAAATGGGTGACTAGGGATGGTGAATTTCTAAAAACAGGGATATGGATAGGGTAGGTTTAGGGGTTGTGATGAGGTATAAGGAGGTTGGAGAAAATTTACCAAAATTTTGAGACAGAAGGGTAATGTGTTATCTTGATTATACAGGTGGAATTACTTGAAATAGGTATGGGGAGATGGGTCAAAATAGGAAAACACATATTTTTTCCATTTTTGTTATGGAAATGTAGTGGGGACTTAGGTTTTTCATGGAAACAAGGGTAAAGGGAACTGTGAGTAATGGGAGGTGTTGTGGTATGGTTTGTAAAGAATAACTAAAAGTTTAGATGATAGGGAAAAGGGGTCTCCAATGGCTAAACCAATGAAGAAAGTAGAAACCCTAAAACATAGGAGAGAAAAACCCTAATGATGAAAAACACTCATACAATAATGAATTGACTTGAAGGAGGCTTTATAATGTCAACTTATTGGTTTTGGAGGCCACAGGATGTTTTCACAGTGGTTTTGAAGCTTTAGAAGCTGATTTGGAGGCTGATATGCAAAAATATAGCACTCTTTTGCAGAAACGTAGCATTGTCAAGAAGCGTAGTGCCAATACCTAGAAGCATCGCGCTAATGCAGAAAAGTCGTGCATATCCTTCAGAAATGTCGCAAAGCCTCCAGAATCATAGTAGATTGGAATTTACTGCAATTTTCCCATTTTTCTTCCACCTTTGGCAATGATAAGGTATTTTGAAGGTGAGAGATTCACTTTATCGAGCAAGGGAAGATAAAATGAGTGAAATAAATCACTCTTTTCCTGTTTATAACATCAATAAGACTCCCTTTTCTATCATGTAGTGAAAACATGACCTTTTTGAGGAACACTTTACTTTTTGAATATTTTGATTATGAAACAATCTTTTGAAAGAAGACAAATTGTCTCTTTTTTATTCACTTACCTAAGCTAACTCCCTTTTAAAGATGACTTTGTATGATGGAAGTGAATGACTCTTCTTTTTTCCTTTTTTATGACAGATTTTTGGACTTTCATGGAGGCGAAATGAAAGACACCTAGACACTGACCTAGGTGAAAACACGGTGATTTGTCCCGAGACTCTAGATGATTATTAATACATGACTCATGAAATGGCAATGACCATGAACAAACTAAAGGGAGTAGCTTTTTAAAAAAATAGACATATCTAGCGATAAAAATATTATTTTAACACTGACTTGGAAATGTAAAATTTTGACCTATGACCACTACTAGACAAATTTGAAAGAGTACATATTGATCACTGAATATTGGACACTAACAACTTGTACTTCATCTTTGTATATAGAAATCAAAGGAAAAATTGCAGCTATTATTCAGGAATTCTTGTGTTGTGATTTTTTTATATTGTATTTCATTTTTTATCATTTTATATGAATGATATACTTGTCTCCTTGACATATCTTCCTTCTTCAGTGATTTTCCTAAGAGATTTATAAGCATAATTATTTCATGAAAGATTTGTTTTGTTGGGAATGTCATTTTATGTAATCTTCCTTCTTGTTTAATGAATTCTTGGCACATGCTCATTAAAATATTCTTGCTCTTTCAAACCCTACACTACAATGACAAACTCCTAAAGCCATCACAAAAGCATATCTATCTTGCTTCTCCATATCTCTTGCAGTTGTAACCTTTGATAATTTAACCTAGTTACTTTTTTTTCATCCCTGATCCAGCAAGAAAACCCTAAATCTTTCAAAACCCTAGAGTTGAGCTATATAGCCTAAAATCCACTCTTGCACCAGTCAAACCCTTGGCTGTGTTTTTCATAGAGAGATCCCTCTTTGATTTGGTAGGGCTAGCTGCCAAACTAAAAGCTTGGTTTAAGGTTACCTTCGTCAATATCCTTTAAGCATTGGGACATTATGGAGGCTAACACCAGACGCTACTCAGAATCCTTGATACCAAACTTCATTCGAAGGGTGTGAAAAATATTTGTGAACTCTGGCATGTCTTGGTCCCTTCCCTATCGTAGTGTGGTTCACTTTATGTACTTATCTTATAGCTCCCGACAAGGTAATATTGTTCCTTGATGGTGTCTCGAAAATAATTCCAAGTGGATGTGGCTGAAAATAGTGAAGGTTCCCTTGGCATCCCTCTGCTCATAGTAGGTTTCCTACCAGTCCTTGATTTAAGGAGTGCAAAAGTAATATATTCCCTATTGAAAAAATCATGAAGCGGAAAATATCATTCCAACATAATTAGCCATTTATCTATGGAATTTACATCTATCTGGCCTTCAAATATGGAAATGTAAAAGTTGAATTGTATCACAAAGGGAGTGGCGCCTCGAGGGTAGTTGCTGGATGAAAATGCATCACATATGGGCATTTGTCGAAGGATCTGGGAAAAGTTGTCCATCATCGCATTCCTGTGTTGCTCAAGGACTTCTTCGAGCAATATTTTGAAAGGATATCTTGCTCCCTCGTCTTTATTTTCTTCTGCCATCGGAGGCCATCAGGGTCAGCAAGGCAGTTCTTGCAAATTTTCAACCAATTCAAGCCCTAATTACTTATACCCCAACCTTGTTGGGGACATGCATAAAAAAATAGAGAAAGAGCATACCTCTATGATACCACTTATCCATATTTATGTAGGAATAAAACGAAATATAGATTTACACATAAACACATAGCTAGGTCAAAAAATGAACTTCAATTCATTGATAAAGAAATACTGAAAATTTTTTACATGTAGAATGGAAATAAACTAACTCAGATGATTGTAGCTTATCTCTGAGAAGAGAAATGGTGGATACATGCATTTAAGTTGTGTTAAAATGAGGCTTGGAGGCCTATTTATTATTGAGAAACAATGAAAATCCCTAAACATCCAAAAACCTAACCATAGGAGATGAAGCCCCAAAATTATGTGGGCCTTGTTGGTGTAAATTTGTACATCAACTTCCAGGGGTCGTAACTTTGGCATACGATTTTTGTTTGACGTGTATGACACCTTGTTAGAAATATATATCCCATGACTACAACTTTTGATTGCAAACCCGGCCAAATGTTTTAGGTTTTTCCATTTTCTTAAAAACCATCATTTTGGGAAAGGTTAGGACCCGAAAAACTTCCAAAAATAGTAAACTATGCCACAATTAAGGAAACTGAAAGAAGAAATGGTGGGGGTCCAAGTGGAATAGGTGGGTGGCCACCAATATCCACCTAGACCATATTAGTTATGTATAGAAAAAATGAATGGTGTGAGTTGAACAAAGCGCTTGGATCAGTTGACTATTATTTTTTGCAGGGGATGAGCTGCTATGGAGATCACATGTTTTATATAATTGGCATGCTTGTGTTTCAGGGACTGTGAGGGTGATCATCTAAATTTTTATTGTAGCTATTATGTTGGTATTTTACTATGAATTTTGTGCTCATTTTATGGGTAGAATATGATGTGTTTGGGTGAGCTTGAGGAGCTCATATTTATGCCATGTATTACTATTTTTGTAAGGGGTTTAGTCTATGGTTCAAATGTGTGGTTGTTACCAAAGTGTGTAATTGTATTATTTCCATTAGCTAGTTTAATGAGGGTTTGGTAGCATGTTTCTATTGCTATATTGCTCAGAGTAATTATATGTTGTTGTCCAATGTTTAGTTAAGTGTGAGCCAATGTATTGTTGGAATCCCCATACGATGTATAGACTTTTACTATTAAGCTTGTGTTGGTCTAAGTTTATTTTGTTGAGCATTGAGGGAGAGGGTTTGAGTCTAAGGTTGATATATTGATTTTATGAAATTTTTTTATTAAGGTGTAGAGAGAGAGAGAGAGAGAGAGAGAGTTGTATTGTAGAGGTGGTTTTATTCAATGTTTGAGCAAGACAAATTCTTCAATGGGCTGAGTTTGAAACTAGGATAAATTGAGGCCCATGTTTGTATGAGTTTGTTGCAGGTGGATCCAATGTGAAAATTGTGAAATGTGTCCATCGGAGCTTGAAATTTTGGGGCCTTCAGTGAGGCAAGTCCTGGCTTGTAGATTTAGGGTGTAGTGGCATCCTTTAGGTAGTGGCCTGAGAACTTGGGAGTGGTGGTTGGAAATACTTGGATATTGGGGAATCCAATAGGTGTTAACCTGCATAGTCATGGGAGTAGTGGCTTCTAGGAAGTGGTGGTCTACAAAGTTCAGGAAATGTTGTTTTCCATCAATTAGTGGCCTAGAGTGAGAGTTTCTCGCATGATCACAAGTTGTGACTTGCACACTAGTGGTGGCCAATGCATGATGATGTAACAAAGATTTTGGTAATAGAAGAAGAGATGAAGCAAAGCAAAGTGTATGGTGGTTTTTATCTTGGAATGGTTTACACCTTATATCTTGTGTTCATGTGTATGGTTTATTTTATGTGGTGTTGCTTATATTTTTACATGCTTATGTTATTTTATATAATGAGTTTCTAATCAATTGATGAATTAGTTAATGTAAGAAAAGGAAATAATTGGAAATAATTGATCCATCTGGCACAACCCCCCTCTCAATATTGTCAATATTCCAACAATTGGTATCAGAGCAGCGATTTCAGGTGCATCTTAACCGTTGGAAAGCAGATATGGGTGAAAAATTGAATTTTTTTTTTCTCAGATGGATCATCAAGGAGTCCCTTTACTCACTACCGCAAACTTCAAGGTATGGGTTGAAAAAGTTAAATTTGTGTTGTCATCTACTTATGGATATGATGTGTGGAATTTATTTTATGAAGGTTATGGAAAATATCCCTATCAGCTAAGGTGATGCAACATAATGCACAAGCAAGGTGTGTGATCTAAGAAAATATTTGTAATCCATATATGGAAAATATGGTAGAATTGAAATCTACCAAGGATATTTCGGTCATATTGGAGGTGTTGTATGGAGGCAACAATGATTGCAACAATGGAGAGCTCGAGAAATAGAGTAAACAGAAAAGAAAATAAAATAAAAAAGGCTCAAAGAAGATATAATCTCATTATGAGAAGATGTATACCCCTAATGTGAATGGTGCATCTAATAAATCAAAATATAAAGGCTCGGTATAACTAGATGTAACCTACCAAATCAAATCTGAAGGTACAAGTAAAGATGTATTATTTTTTAGTTATGTTTTAAACAGATCTAATGATATTCATGTTGAGCTGCTTATTCAATATGAGGATGATGTTAGGCTCCTTAAATTTGAATATGAGTCAATTGTGATTGTTATAGATAAACTAACAGTTGAAGTAGGTTTACAGCTACTTGTAAATATAAGGAAAAGCTTTTGCATTTTTTTTAAATGATAAGGAGATGAGCTAAGAGAAGAATTCCTTGGTATAACGATCTAGTTGCAAGAGGCTATAATGAGTGAAGAGGTTATGAGAAACCAAAAATAAGAAAAGGAAGGTTGAATTGAAATCCTTGAGGATGAAATTGTCACGTTGATGAAGTAGTTGGAATGGAAGGACAATCAGCTCAATCAATAGAAGAGAACCAAGGCTTTGGAGAACCTACTCAGCAACCAAAGATCTCCCTTGATTATATATGGTATTGGCTTTCAAAATGGATATTCCAGCACACGGGCACATGCAAAGAATTATGAATAACTCACAAATATTGTAGTGGAAAAAGGGACCAGCAAGAGTAGTAAATAAGGAAGAAAGCAACAGCAAATCTAGCAACCCAGAAGAGTGCCTAGAGGAGCACGCATGTCAAGAGGACCACTCACTCCTATGGTTGAATATTATGGAAGATTTGATGGTTTTCAAAGGAGAGGCAACAATCCATTTTCTCCTTTGATGGATGAGGTAGAGAACTACATTTGCAACCAACTATAGAAGTAGATAATTCATATCTAATTAGTAGAGAATGCAACAATATGGGCATCTAAGGAGGTCCACAGCCATCACGTATACTAGATAATTTCATGGTTTTTGTTTCTTGTGTAACATGTTTTACCATAAGGCAATTGATTGTAGATCTAGTTAATGGTGCAGAGGCTCAAACTATGCAAAGTAGATATTTGACGTTATCAGAAGATATGATCCCCTCGCATCATATCTCAGGCATGTTATATGTTATGCATGTCAAAATTGTAGACACATGGCTAGATATTGTATGTTTTTTAGTTCTTCAAGGAAAATTTTGGAAAAGAGTACTGGATCCAGAGTATGCCTAACAGAAAACTAGAGAAGAATGTGTATGCCAAGAAGTAGCCTACTACAGATTGGAAGACGGAGGAGAAGCATGTCTAGTTTTCTATTTCCTTATGCATATTTAATCATGATGTCCGATGGTATATAAATAGTGGTTGTTCCCATCATATGTCAGGGGAAAATAGAAGTTTCCTCTCCTTGAGGAAGACCAAATATGGCCATGTCATTCTTGGAGAAAATATACATGCTAAGCTGTTAGGCAAAGGAAAGGCCAATCTTGGTGATGAGAATACTAATGTAGCTGATGTATTATTGGTTGAAGGGTTGAAGAACAATATTTTGAGCATGATTGAAATGGTTAAAGGAGGTAAGGAAGTGATCTTCAACTCCAAATGATGTTGCATCAAAAAATAAAGGTCAAAGAGAGTAGTTGTGAGAGGAATCAATACCCTAGACAATGTGTACATGTTGAAAGGAATAGTGATTAGATGCAAGAGATCAAGGACAACCTCTTCCTCTTCAAATTTTGAGTAAGAGAGACCATTCCCCTCAGCAGCCCATAGTTACATGATTCTTATTCATAAACTTATTGTAGAACTGTATGATAAGTGTATAGCCTCAGGGGAGTGTATTACAGCAGTATAGCATCTTGATGAGTTGATGTATATTTGTAGCAACAATATCATGATGTGATTGAGAGCCTACATACATTATCAGGTCTACAAGATCAATGAGGAGGTTGGATCAGCAAGAGGTATAAAGAGCTCAAGGGGAGTTATGCATGCTAATATGTTTTCAAGGTTGTATGTTTAAAGGCATGTTAATTGTATCGTGTAAGCACCATTGAGTGATTGATGTAGCTACCATGTACTTGTTCATGTTTTTCATTAGCTAGTTGGTTGAGTAGTCATTATCATGGAGATCATCATTTGTATTTAGCATGCATAATAAGTCTTGGTTCAACCATATGTTGGAGAGTGAGTCATTTTTTTGGCATGATTAGTAGTTTATCACATATTTCATCCATGTAAAGCACATATGTGCGCAATATTATAGCCCTATAACACGTTCTTATCATTCGGTATGTTGGTTGAGTGGTCTTCAAGTTAGACATGTGTTGGAGAGAGATTCATGGTGATAGGAATTCATAGCAGAGACATCTATTTTCAGTCACGTATGGGCTCTTGGGGTCATTAGTGTAATTCACATGTGCACTTTTATATCATTTCCATGGAGGTTGAATGATCTTTGGTTCATCCATGCATTTGGAGAATGGTTTTCTTGTCTTAGGCATGCATAAGAGAGTTATGAGTCATGGATTGCATTAAAAAAATCCATTCTTCAACCATGTGTGGGCTATTGGATATCATTGATATTGCTATGTATTTCATATGAATACCTATAATTTTATTTTATATCATTGGTCATGGTCAATTATGAAGTCATTGGTTAAACTTGGTGTAGCTTCTTGCATGTGGCAAGGAGGTCATGGAAACAGTAGAAGTGTTTGTGCAACAGAGTGAAGAAGATGATTTCATTCCTCATTACATGTTCATGGGGATCATGTTCAGCATGAAGATGTCCATGGTGTTTGCTAGAAGTATGTTGATTACACAAGGAAACATTTTCCTTTGTTCCCAATGCATATTTTGCAGGAGTATTGGTAGTTGATATAGATTCATCAACAAATTTATATGTGTCAACCTTGCCTCTTGGTATCAGTATGGTGTATTCAGTAGTGTCGAGATGGTTTTTTAGTGGATATTGGACCACCCTTTTCCATTAATGTCAAAGGGGGAGAGTGACATAGCCACTAGTAGATAATGAGACCAGAAAAAGTGAAGAATACCAATTTGGGTGTGTGGTTGAAGGTTGCCATCAATGCCAAAGGGGGAGAATGTTTCCATTAATGTCAACCCTAGAGCCAGTCAGGAATATTAGAATTGATTTCAACCACTAACACAACACGTGCATGATGGACTTATGATGATGATCTGTGTTCTTGAGGTTTGCAGAGATTGTACAAGTTTTGGAGGTGCCTCACAAGTTGGTGATGAAGTTGCTTGAAGTTCTCAACAAATAAATTTTGTTTTTACAAACATTAAGGAAATGGTGTGTTCATCACTCCTTCACATAGTGCCATTGGCTCATTTTTGTGCTCTTCCCTTGTTATGCATGTGCACATTGTTGCATGGTGGTCGTTTAGAGACAGCAACACTCTTGTAGGTGTGCAAAAGCCAATACCTTGGGTCTAAAATTTTGAATTTCCCAAGGTAAATAATTCCAACGGCTCAATTGACTTGGTCTTCAATGTGTGGATGTTTGATCAATGAATCATCATGTTAGTGGTTGGAATTGGTCCCTAGAAATGTCTGAATTATTCGTTTGACTTGGTTATTCACAATAATGTGAATATTTTGAATAATGAGTTGATCAGTTGTTAGTGGATCAATTTGGTCTTCATGGATTCTGTCACGCTTAATAGTTGAAAATTAATTTGGTTGTAATGGAGTGCATTAATAGCTTTAACTATTTAAAATATCAAGTCAAAAATGGAATTGGGTATGATAGTTTAAATATAGATCAATATGAAGTTACAAAGTGTCATGGAAATTAATCATTGATTCATCATGGCATGGATTTGGTCTGATTTAAGTGTTTTTTATCCTCCATTGACTTGGTCCCAAAGAAGTGGAACACCTTTAATGTAATTAATCATTGAAGGCCCATCGATGAAAAGAATTAAGAGTTGAGTGATGAAATGTTAGCTACCCAATGTGTATGACAAACATTGATCAATTTGATATTTCATACAGAGTGTACCCCTAAAGAATGTGATTTGATATGAATACCTCAATTGTTTTGATAATGATGGTGTGTTGAAGTAGTATGATTTGATCAATCGAGCCTCAAGTTTTACATTCCATGCATTTGGACAAAGTATAGGTTAGATAGTGTGAGATTGTGTACCATGTGTAAGAATTTTTACACATGGAGTGAAGTGTAATTCGGTGATCTTAGTTTTAATTAACAAAGAGGCAACTGGTTTGAATGGAAAAAGTATGAGAAGTGTGGAAAAGTGTGATTAGTTATGTTTTGCATAGATGAATGGTGTGAGTTGAGCAAAGCACTTGGATCAACTAATTATTATTTTTTTGCATAGGCTAAGCTACTATGGAGATCACATCTTTTATATAGGTGACAATATTGTGTTGAAAGGGCTTCAAGACTGATCATTTACATTATTTATTGTAGCTATTCTATTTGTATTTATTATGAGTTTTGTGCTCATTTTATGGGTAGAAACTGATATGTTTGGGTGAGCCTGAAGAGCTCATATTTATGCCATGTATTACTATTGCTATAGGGGGTTAAGTCTATGGTTCAAATGTATGGTTGTTTCCAAAGTGTGTTATTGTATTCTTGTCAATATTTGGTTTAGTGAGTGTTTGGGAGCATGTTGCTATTGGTATATTGCTAAGAGAAAAAATATGTTGTTTTCCAATGTTTTGTTGAGTGTGAGCCAGTGTATTTTTGTAATCCTCATACACGATGTATAGCCTTGTATTGTTAGTCTTATGTTGGTCAAAGTCTATGATACTAAGTGTTGAGTGAAAGGGCTTAAGTTTGACATTGATATGTTGATTGTATGAGAAAATTTGATTGAGGTGTAGAGAGAGAGAGATATTTTGTGTTGTATTGTAGAGGTGGTTGTATTCAATGTTTAAGAGAGACATTCTTTAGTGGGTCTAGTCTGAAAAATGGAATGAAATGAGGTTCATGATTGTATGAATTTGTTGTAAGTAGATCTAATGTGAAAATTGTGAAATTTGGTTCACAAGAGCTTAAAGGTTGGGGCATTCAGTGAAACAAGTGGTGGCTTGCAGATTTAGGGTGCAATGACATTATTCAGGTAGTCCCCTAAGAACTATGGAGTGGTGGCTTCCATCTAGTGGTGGTTGAAAAGAATTAGGTGTTAAGTCATCTAGCAAGTGGTGGCTTGCATAGTCATGGGAGTAGTGGTTGCCAATAGGTGGTGGCTTACAAAGTTTAGGAAGTGGTTGCTTCAATCATGTAGTCACCTAGTATGAGAGTTTCTTGCATGATCACAAATTTTTTCCTAGTGCATGATGGTGTAACAAAAATTTTGATAATAGAAGAGATGAAGCAAATCAAAGCAGATAGTGGTTTTTCTCTCAGAACTTATATTTTGTTCATGGGTATGGTTGTTTTTATGTGTTGTTGCTTATATGTTTACATGCTTATGCTTGTGTTGTTGCTAATCAGTTGATGATTTAGTTAATGTAAGAAAAGGAAAATTTTGGCAATAATTGATCAGTTTAATTAAAATGGAAAAAATAGCATAACTACTTAGTCATAAAACTCTGCCCTTGATTTGTGTATACTACACCAATATTCTAGAATATTTAGTGGAGGTTAAATCTTACCATTGACTTGGTCAATCCATAATAAACATCAAAACACTTACTTCATGATGCATCTCAGGTTAAAAAATGCAATATTAAAAACTAACTAAATTATATAATTTTAGGAGAGACATCCAAATATATTGATAGCTCCCAATAATATTACATACAAGCTAATATTACCATATATAGGTTGTTAATGAATGAATTGATCCTATTTTGAGCTACTGAGATGTAGAAGGAGGTTTCATAAATAGGATCAAATTGCACTAGATTAGTCATATCTTTTTTAGTCACAATGGTTTGGCCATTAGGCATTAAAATGGTAGAGATATGAAGAAAGATGATTATTTTGAGTTCCTAAAGGATTGAGGAGTCCTTTCTATCCAACCATAAAGGAGGAAAAGAATGGGACCCAATACGGGGTTGAACCATTGGGAGGAGCAGAAACATAAGAAGAATGAATCTTGAATAACTTTTAGAAATTATTATTATTAGTAATTATAAAAATAATTAATGTATAAGTTAAACATATAAAAATAAAATAAATAAATAAATAAAAATAAGAGAACATTTTTAACCTTGAAGAAATATCCTCATTTTATTATGAAGATTTCTAATTTATAAATATGTTTTGTTACAATACCATGGCTTATCAATACGGCATGCCTTAAAAAGTAGAATTTACTTCCTATGACACTTGTTCATATCATGAGAAAGGTTAATTGTTTGACCTCTTTGGGTGGAAACCGGTGTGTACATTTTGCAAGTCCTCGACAATGGAATCAGAAAAACATTTCATTTTGAAATGTGATGCATTCAAAGACATCAAAGAAAATTATAGCATTATCTTTTAGCCAGAAAATTATTAGAAGATTGAGTCACCTCATCATCAATTAAAATAAGAAAAACAAAAAACCTAATAATCCCATAAACTATTTTTAGACATTAAAATATCATTTCATTGCAATCAAAAATGAAAAGAATAGCTTTTCTGTTTATTTCTATTTTTATCAACACCGGTTATCTCTGTAGAAGTTAACATGGTCTTTCCCTGGTTAGTAAACACAAAGTCAGCCTCACTTCTTCTTCGATGCAGATCATCTTCGCCATATGTGGACTGCTTCGGAGGATAAATCCAGTTCTGCATCAACGCCCGGCTCCTATCAGTGAATTTATCGATATCCTTAGACGAGTAGTCGTTCACGTCCGAGGCCACGGGATTGGTGTTCTTCTTCAGCACCATGTAGGGGACGCAGGCGGGAACGGGCGAGTAAGGAGTGATGGTGCGCTCCGGTTTCAACACCATCTGGAAGGATGGCAGGCGACCATTGAAAGCGACGGCTGCATGAGCACGGAGTCTGCGAAGGATTTGGCGCGCCTCAGTCGGGAAGCTCTCGACGGCGCCGTCAAGGTCGGCGATGTTTATCCATCCGCGTTTTCCCATCTTTCTGTGCACTCGCCCGCGGAGGGACGGGAAGCGGGAGGTTTTATGAGGGACAGAAGTAATTGCGTCCCAAAAGCTCTTTGCGTTCTCGTATGGCTCGTTTCTCAGAGAGTAAACAGTGAGGGGTTGGTGCACAGCGCTCGTATGTTTATCGCCCATATTCCCTCTGTTGAAAGAGAAAAGCACTGCGAGTAAAATATTTTTTGGTAATGGATTTATTTATGCATGTCAAAATTTTAGACACATGGCTAGAGATTGTATGTTTTTTTAGTTCTTCAAGGAAAATTTTGGAAAAGAGTACTGGATCCAGAGTATGCCTAACAGAAAACTAGAGAAGAATGTGTATGCCAAGAAGTAGCCTACTACAGATTGGAAGACGGAGGAGCAGCATGTCAAGTTTTCTATTTCCTTATGCATATTTAATCATGATGTCCGATGGTATATAAATAGTGGTTGTTCCCATAATATCTCAGGGGAAAAGAGAAGCTTCCTCTCCTTGAGGGAGACCAAAGATGGCCATGTCATTCTTGGAGAAAATACACATGCTAAGCTATTAGGCAAAGGAAAGGCCAATCTTGGTGATGAGAAGACTAATGTAGCTGATGTATTATTGGTTGAAGGGTTGAAGAACAATATTTTGAGCATGATTGAAATGGTTAAAGGAGGTAAGGAAGTGATCTTCAACTCCAAAGGATGTTGCATCAAAAAAGAAAGGTCAAAGAGAGTAGTTGTGAGAGGAATCAATACCCTAGACAATGTGTACATGTTGAAAGGAATAGTGATTAGATGCAAGAGATCAAGGACAACCTCTTCCTCTTCAAATTTTGAGTAAGAGAGACCATTCCCCTCAGCAGCCCATAGTTACATGATTCTTATTCATAAACTTATTGTAGAAGTGTATGATAAGTGTATAGCCTTAGGGGAGTGTATTACAGCAGTATAGCATCTTGATGAGTTGATGGATATTTGTAGCAACAATATTATGATGTGATTGAGAGCCTACATACATTATCAGTTCTGCAAGATCAATGAGGAGGTTGGATCAGCAAGAGGTATAAAGAGCTCAAGGGGAGTTATGCATGCTAATATGTTTTCAAGGTTGTATGTTGAAAGGCATGTTAATTGTACCGTGTAAGCGCCATTGAGTGATTGATGTAGCTACCATGTACTTGTTCATGTTTTTCATTAGCTAGTTGGTTGAGTATTCCTTATCATGGAGATCATCATTTGTATTTAGCATGCATAATAAGTCTTGGTTCAACCATATGTTGGAGAGTGAGTCATTTTTTGGCATGATTAGTAGTGTATCACATATTTCATCCATTTAAAGCACATATGTGCGCAATATTATAGCCCTATAACACGTTCTTATCATTTGGTATGTTGGTTGAGTGGTCTTCAAGATAGACATGTGTTGGAGAGAGATTCATGGTGATAGGAATTCATAGCAGAGACATCTATTTTCAGTCACATATGGGCTCTTGGGGTCATTAGTGTAATCCACATGTGCACTTTTATATCATTTCCATGGAGGTTGAATGATCTTTGGTTCATCCATGCATTTGGAGAATGGTTTTCTTGTCTTAGGCATGCATAAGAGAGTTATGAGTCATGGATTGCATTAAAAAAATCCATTCTTCAACCATGTGTGGGCTATTTGATATCATTGATATTGCTATGTATTTCATATGAATACCTATACTTTTATTTTATATAATTGGTCATGGTCAACTATGAAGTCATTGGTTAAACTTGGTGTAGCTTCTTGCATGTGGCAAGGAGGTCATGGAAACAGTAGAAGTGTTTGTGCAACAGAGTGAAGAAGATGATTTCATTCCTCGTTACATGTTCATGGGGATCATGTTCAGCATGAAGATGTCCATGGTGTTTGCTAGAAGTATGTTTATTACACAAGGAAACATTTTCCTTGGTTCCCAATGCATATTCTGCAGGAGTATTGGTAGTTGATCCAGATTCATCAACAAATTTATTCGTGTCAACCTTGCCTCTTGGTATCAGTATGGTGTATTCAATAGTGTCGAGATGGTTTTTTAGTGGATATTGGACCACCCTTTTCCATTAATTTCAAAGGGGGAGAGTGACATAGCCACTAGTAGAGAATGAGACCAGAAAAAGTGAAGAATACCAATTTGGGTGTGTGGTTGAAGGTTGCCATCAATGCCAAAGGGGGAGAATGTTTCCATTAATGTCAACCCTGGAGCCAGTCAGGAATCTTGGAATTGATTTCAACCACTAACACAACACTTGCATGATGGACTTATGATGATGATCTGTGTTCTTGAGGTTTGCAGAGATTGTACAAGTTTTGGAGGTGCCTCACAAGTTGGTGATGAAGTTGCTTGAAGTTCTCAACAAATAAAGTTTGTTTTTACAAACATTAGAGAAATGGTGTGTTCATCACTCCTTCACATAGTGGCACTGGCTCATTTTTGTGCTCTTCCCTTGTTATGCATGTGTACATTGTTGCATGGTGGTCGTTTAGAGACAGCAACACTCTTGTAGGTGTGCAAAAGCCAATACCTTGGGTCTAAAATTTTGAATTTCCCAAGGTAAATAATTCCAACGGCTCAATTGACTTGGTTTTCAATGTGTGGATGTTTGATCAATGAATCATCATGTTAGTGGTTGGAATTGGTCCCTAGAAATGTCTGAATTATTCGTTTGACTTGGTTATTCACAATAATGTGAATATTTTGAATAATGAGTTGATCAGTTGTTAGTGGATCAATTTGGTCTTCATGGATTCTGTCATGCTTAATAGTTGAAAATTAATTTGGTTGTAATGGAGTGTATTAATAGCTTTAACTATTTAAAATATCAAGTCAAAAATGGAATTGGGTATGATAGTTTAAATATGGATCAATATGAAGTTACAAAGTGTCATGGAAATTAATCATTGATTCATCATGGCATGGATTTGGTCTGATTTAAGTGTTTTTTATCCTCCATTGACTTGGTCCCAAAGAAGTGGAGCACCTTTAATGTAATTAATCATTGAAGGCCCATCGATGAAAAGAATTAAGAGTTGAATGATGAAATGTTAGCTACCCAATGTGTATGACAACCATTGATCAATTTGATATTTCATACAGAGTGTACCCCTAAAGAATGTGATTTGGTATGAATACCTCAATTGTTTTGATAATGATGGTGTGTTGAAGTAGTATGATTTGATCAATGGAGCCTCAAGTTTTACATTCCATGCGTTTGGACAAAGTATAGGTTAGATAGTGTGAGATTGTGTACCATGTGTAAGAATTTTTACACATGGAGTGAAGTGTATTTCGGTGATCTTAGTTTTAATTAACAAAGAGGCAACTGGTTTGAATGGAAAAAGTATGATAAGTGTGGAAAAGTGTGATTAGTTATGTTTTGCATAGATGAATGGTGTGAGTTGAGCAAAGCACTTGGATCAACTAATTATTATTTTTTTGCATAGGCTAAGCTACTATGGAGATCACATATTTTATATTTGTGATAATATTGTGTTGAAAGGGCTTCAAGACTGATCATTTACATTATTTATTGTAGTTATTCTATTTGTATTTATTATGAGTGTTGTGCTCATTTTATGGGTAGAAACTAATATGTTTGGGTGAGCCTGAAGAGCTCATATTTATGCCATGTATTACTATTGCTACAGGGGGTTAAGTCTATGGTTCAAATGTATGGTTGTTTCCAATGTGTGTTATTGTATTCTTGTCAATATTTGGTTTAGTGAGTGTTTGGGAGCATGTTGCTATTGGTATATTGCTAAGAGAAACAATATGTTGTTTTCCAATGTTTTGTTGAGTGTGAGCCAATGTATTTTTGTAATTCTCATACACGATGTATAGCCTTGTATTGTTAGTCTTATGTTGGTCAAAGTCTATGCTACTAAGTGTTGAGTGAAAGGGTTTAATTTTGACATTGATATGTTGATTGTATGAGCAAATTTGATTGAGGTGTAGAGAGAGAGAGAGAGATTTTGTGTTGTATTGTAGAGGTGGTTGTATTCAATGTTTAAGAGAGACATTCTTTAGTGGGTCTAGTCTGAAAAATGGAATGAAATGAGGTTCATGATTGTATGAGTTTGCTGTAAGTAGATCCAATGTGAAAATTGTGAAATTTGGTCCACAAGAGCTTAAAGGTTGGGGCATTCAGTGAAACAAGTGGTGGCTTGCAAATTTAGGGTGCAATGACATTATTCAGGTAGTTTCCTGAGAACTATGGAGTGGTGGCTTCCATCTAGTGGTGGTTGAAAAGAATTAGGTGTTAAGTCATCTAGCAGGTGGTGGCTTGCATAGTCATGGGAGTAGTGGTTGCCAATATGTGGTGGCTTAAAAATTTTAGGAAGTGGTTGCTTCAATCATGTAGTCGCCTGGTGTGAGAGTTTCTTGCATGATCGCAAATTTTTTCCTAGTGCATGATGGTGTAACAAAAATTTTGATAATAGAAGAGATGAAGCAAATCAAAGCAGATAGTAGTTTTTCTCTCAGAACTTATATTTTGTTCATGGGTATGGTTGTTTTTATGTGTTGTTGCTTATATGTTTACATGCTTATGTTATCTACTACTAATCAGTTGATGATTTAGTTAATGTAAGAAAAGGAAAATTTTGGCAATAAATGATCAGTTTAATTAAAATGGAAAAAATAGTATAACTACTTAGTCATAAAACTCTGCCCTTGATTTGTGTATACTACACCAATATTCTAGAATATTTAGTGGAGGTTAAATCTTACCATTGACTTGATCAATCCATAATAAACATCAAAACACTTACTTCATGATGCATCTCAGGTTACAAAATGCAATATTAAAAACTAACTAAATTATATAATTTTAGGAGAGACATCCAAATATATTGATAGCTCCCAATAATATTACATACAAGCTAATATTACCATATATAGGTTGTTAATGAATGAATTGAGATGTAGAAGGGGGTTTCATAAATAGGATCAAATTGCACTAGATTAATCATCTCTTTTTTAGTCACAACGGTTTGGCCATTAGGCATTAAAATGGTAGAGATATGAAGAAAGATGATTATTTTGAGTTCCTAAAGGATTGAGGAGTCCTTTCTATCCAACCATAAAGGAGGAAAAGAATGGGACCCAATAGGGGGATGAACCATTGGGAGGAGAAACATAAGAAGAATGAATCTTATATAATTTTTAGAAATTATTATTATTAGTAACTATAAAAAGAATTAATGTATAAGTTAAACGTATAAAAAAATTAAAAAAATTAAAAAAATAAGAGAAGATTTTTAACCTTGAAGAAATATCTTCATTTTATTATGAAAATTTCTAATTTATAAATATGTTTTGTTACAATACCATAGCTTATCAATACCACATGCCAAAACGCTAGAATTTTCTTCCTATGACACTTGTTCATATCATAAGAAAGGTTAATTGTTTGACCTCTTTGGGTAGAAGCGGGTGTGTACATTTTGCAAGTCCTCAACACTGGAATCAGAAAAACAATCGAATTAGAAAAACATTTCATTTTGAAATGTGATGCATTCAAAAACATCAAAGAAAATTATGGCATTATCCTTCAGTAAGAATATTGTTAGAAAATTGAGTCACCTCATCATCAATTAAAATAAGAAAAACAAAAAACCTAATAATTCCATAAACTATTTTTTTTAATCTCATAGACATTAAAATATCATTTCATAACCATCACATTCCAAGATATTCCGGGAATCAAAAATGAAAAGAATAGCTTTTCTGTTTATTTCTATTTTTATCAACACCGGTTATATCTGTAGAAGTTAACATGGTCTTTCCCTGGTTAGTAAACACAAAGTCAGCCTCACTTCTTCTTCGATGCAGATCATCTTCGCCATATCTGGACTGCTTCGGAGGATAAATCCAGTTCTGCATCAGCGCCCGGCTCCTATCAGTGAATATATCGATATCCTTAGACGAGTATTCGTTCACGTCCGAGGCCACGGGATTGGTGTTCTTCTTCAGCACCACGTAGGGGACGCAGGCGGGAACGGGCGAGTAACGAGTGATGGTGCCCTCCGGTTTCAACACCATCTGGAAGGATGGCGGGCGACCATTGAAAGCGACGGCTGCATGAGCACGGAGTCTGCGAAGGATTTGGCGCGCCTCAGTCGGGAAGCTCTCGACGGCGCCGTCAAGGTCGGCGATGTTTATCCATCCGCGTTTTTCCATCTTTCTGTGCACTCGCCCGCGGAGGGACGGGAAGCGGGAGTTTTTATGAGGGACAGAAGTAATTGCGTCCCAAAAGCTCTTTGCGTTCTCGTATGGCTCGTTTCTCAGAGAGTAAACAGTGAGGGTTTGGTGCAGAGCGCTCGTATGTTTATCGCCCATATTCCCTCTGTTGAAAGAGAAAAGCACTGTGAGTAAAATATTTTGTGGTAATGGATTTATTTATACTAATCCGACTGCGCTGGTTTCTCCAGTATGATCGAAAGAGACGCCACTTTTCAGATCAGTGTTCAAACAAGTTTGAAATCAGTGTTGAGTTCGGAATACTATGATGTAAAATGGTATGTATATGAAAATTTGATTATTTTTTTTTAAATAGTTTCTTATTATTTTGGTTCTTTTGTCATTATCGAAGTTCTTTTTTTAATTTAAAATAATTTATATGAAGTTTTATGGCTGATAGATCAAGGGGATCAAATGGTGATTGTCTTATTCCAAGTTTCAAAGTCATGGTGTAATTTAATTGGTGATTGTTTTGTTTCAAAATCATGTATAAAGTAAGAGATTCAATGTTTAACTATTAAGTTATATTAATCCAAAAAAATTAAATGAAGATTTTTTTATTTATATTTTTAAGTTTTGATCCTTACTTATAACTTATATTTTTTAACGGGTAATATGAAATTTTTTTTATTTATATTTTTAAGCGTTTATATTTACTTAAAACTTATAATTTTTATCGGCTAGTTTATTTTTTTTATTTATATTTATAAGTTTTTATTTTTACTCAAAATTTATATTTTTTAAAGGCTAGTTTTAGCTAATACTCAGCAATGATGCATCCACACTATTTAATCAAAAAGACATTTATCTATATGATTTTCAACACATTTAATCATTTAACTTTCTAATTATCTTTTTACTTATTTTCCTTTATTTTAAGCAATAAAAATTTGAGTAATTATTCTTTCTAAATTATCCTTATTTTTTTCCTTCAATTTTTTTGTTAATCTAAATTGTGGTTATTTTCTTCTTGTAAATAATTTATTCTCATATTATTTATGAGATGTAGGTTAGTTGACTTATGTGAGGTTTAGTCTACATCGAAATATTGATTTAAATCTCATGGAGAGGGGTTTACAATCGGAGCCATGTGTGGGGTTAAAATTGTCTCACAAGGCATCCACAATTCCAATGACTTTCATCCAACATTGGGACTAGCCTTAGCCTAAACTTAACCTTGTTGGAAGCCAACAAAATTTTTTTATGTGAAATTCTTTTTATTTATATTTTTAAGCTTTTATTTTTACTTAAAACCTGGTTTTCAACATATTTAATCATTTAACTTTCTAATTTTCTTTTTAATTATTTCCCTTTATTTTAAACAATCAAAATTTGAGTAATCATTCTTTCCAAATTATCCTTATTTTTTTCTTTCAAATTTTTTTGTTAATCTAAATTATGGTTATTTTCTTCTTGTAAATAATTTATTCTGAAATTATCTATGAGATGTAGGTTAGTTGATTTATGTGAGATTTAGTTTGCATCCAATTATTGATTTAAATCTCATGGAGAAGGGTTTATAGTGGGAGCCATGTGTGGGTCTAAAATTGTCTTATAGGACATCCAAGGTTTAGGGAGCCTGACACAATTCCAATGACTTTCATCTAACATTGAGACTAGCCCCAGCCTAAGCTTAACCTAGTTGAAAGCCAACAAAAAAAATATTATATGAAATTCTTTTTATTTATATTTTTAAGCTTTTATCTTTACTTAAACATGGTTTTCAACATATTTAATCATTTAACTTTCTAATTTTCTTTTTAATCATTTCCCTTTATTTTAAACAATCAAAATTTGAGTAATCATTCTTTCCAAATTATCCTTATTTTTTTCTTTCAAAATTTTTGTTAATCTAAATTGTGGTTATTTTCTTCTTGTAAATAATTTATTCTGAAATTATCTATGAGTTGTAGGTTAGTTGATTTATGTGAGGTTTAGTCTGCATCCAATTATTGATTTAAATCTCATGGAGAGGGGTTTATAGTGGGAGTTATGTGTGGGTTAAAATTGTCTCACAAGACATCAAAGGTTTTGGGAGTCTGACACAATTCCAATGACTTTCACCCAACATTGAGACTAGCCCCAGCCTAAGCTTAACCTAGTTGGAAGCCAACAAAAAAAAATTATATGAAATTCGTTTTATTTATATTTTTAAGTTTTTATATTTACTTAAAACCTAGTTTTCAACATATTTAATCATTTAACTTTCTAATTTTATTTTTAATTATTTCCCTTTATTTTAAACAATCAGAGTAATCATTCTTTCTAAATTATCCTTATTTTTTTCTTTCAATTTTTTTGTTAATCTAAATTGTGATTATTTTCTTCTTGTAAATAATTTATTCTTAAATTATTTATGAAATGTAGGTTAGTTGATTTATGTGAAGTTTAGTCTCCATCCAATTATTGATTTGTCTCACAAGACATCCAAGATGCATGGGGCCTAACACAATTCCAGTGACTTTCATTCAACATTGGGACTAATCCTAGGGTAACCTTAACCTAGTTGGAAGCCAACCAAAAAAAACTTCCTATGAAATTATCCTAAATTTTTTCATCCTCTTTCTTTAATTTTATTTGGAAGAAGCTAAAGCTCAAACAAACTGGAGGTGATTTGACACCTTCGGTATGCCCCTTTCCGGCACGACTCTGTTTTCCAACAAATTCGTCTTTCCCCATTTTTTAGGGCCCCATTAACGGTGCACCACCCGCGACCCTCCTCCCTTCCCATCCTCCGCCACTCTCACCTGCCCCGAAACCTAACCCCTGCAGCATCGAATGCAGGTGGAAATTCAATTCGTGAAGCGCGGGAGGGATAGTCCCCATTTCATTTCGAATTGGTGAAGCGTGCGGGAGGAGAAGGCAGATAGTGATTTACCCAACATCATCCGAAGTGAAAAACTGGGCAAGAAGACATTCCAGGGTAGCCTGTCCGGGGCAGTTCTTCAGCAGTTTTCAAGAATGGTATATGGTTGTGTGGTGAATGGAAGAAAAACAGGAGGGAAGGTATAATATGTGATGTGGAAGTGGGATATTTTTTCGTCAATTGGATTGCTGCAGTGAATCTTGGTTACGATTCTCAATCAAAAATCTTCCCCCTTGTAGAGGAACAAGACCCTGAGTAACTAAAGCTATTGTCTTGTTTTTCACATACTAATTGGTGGCTAGGCGACTGGTGTCTGCTTCCTACATCTAAAAGGAGAATTTCAGAAGTTACTCTGCCTGCCACAGATGACATTGTTGCCCACAGAGAAGATAATATTGTTGATGGGGTACTATCTGTGGGCAACAAACGTACATGGTTAGATGTGATATGGCAAGATGGCACAAGGGCGTATGGCATAGATTCTAGAACATTGATTCCCATTTATAATATTTTGGAGTATGACCTCTTTTCTGAACAGTATATATTGAAGAAGGGTTTGATGATGATGGTGATGCTTCTGAAGCCAGACAAGTGGGAATTGTAAAGAATTATATTCAAAGGAGCACAATGCTCAAGGCTCTGGATTGTGATACAAGCAAATTTGATGAGGAGGAGTTGGTAAGTGTGTATGAGCTAGCTCACCATCCATATTACTTCTAATTTATTGGGGACATCATTATATGTCTTTTTCCAGTCTCTGGGGAAACACAAGAGCCTGGCATTGTCAATTATTTGGTTGTCCAGATAGAATGCACATATATCTACAAACCAGAAAAATTAGAATCCATAGAATGCAGAGCTTGACAAGAGTCTTGAAGAATCTCATCTATCCTGGATTGGGAATGTCATAGGTCTCAAGGATGGAGACATATAGGTAGCATGGGCAGATGGAATGGTGTCAAAGGTATGTTTTTTTTTTTCTTTTTTTCCTTTTCTTTTTCAAAGGCTATCACAGAATAAATAGTATGAATTTACTTTTGTTGCCAAAGGTTAATTTTTTGTGTTTGTTATGCAGCTTGGACCTCAACAAATATTTGTGGTTCGTAGAGATGAAGATGATGTATCAGTATGAAATAATGTTGAGGAAGATGATTAAGATGGTATTGCAAGCTGGAAAGTTGTTGATTTAGATTTAGTTAAGGTTATATTCGGTAAAATTGATATGGGGCAGAAAATGGAGGAAGATACAGTGCATGTGGAACAAAAAGGGAGGAAGTTACACTGCATAGCTTGCCCAGTAGTATTTGCCATGACCTAGGTCACTTCAAACAGTTTGACATTGTAAAGGACCCTATGGAACACTTCTACCACCAAGAAACAAACCAAGTATACATTTATTAAAGGGCATGCTCTTCTCATCCCTTTTTGTGATTTTTGTTGCCAAAAGCAATGTTCTTTTCCATGTTGATGGTATATGATTGAATTTTTTAAACGTTTTTTCATAGCATATTAATAAGCGTAAATGAATGAATAAAGTTCAGCAGGAATGGAACATTCTCCAAGAAAATTTACTAGGTTTGTTAGATGGAAATCATAATGTTTACATAGATTGTTAGGGAATAGTTTATAGGAATTGCTTTCTTATCCTCATATTGTATGCACACTATTTATTCCTATCCCATCCTATTACATACATTTTTCATTGATTGGATAGATACAATATTTTTGAGAATATATGAGGATAGGATGGATTTGTTGAGGGCTATGATTGTTGGAGAAGTTGGGATTCCATATCAAGATGAGCTTTTCTTCTTTGATATTCGTTTTCCATCTGAATATCCCGACGTACCACCTGTAAGCACTTAATTAGATTTGTTTGATTTTAAAGTGAATTGAGATCAATATTTGTTTTAACTTCAATATGGAGGTCTCATAGTTTTGTTTTTAACAATATGGAGGTCTCATTTCACTTTCTGTTGGTTTTTAATTTTGCAGTTAGTACACTACCATTCTAGTGGGTTATGGTTGAATCTGAATTTGTCTGATAATGGGAAAGTGTATTTGAGTCATTTAAACACATGGAAAGGTAGAGGAAACGAAGTGTGGAACTCTTCATTATCAAACGTTCTACAAGTCCTTGCTTCCATTCAAGGACTACTGTTAAATGCTAATCCCTACTTTAATGAACCTGGATATGACAAACATCTTGGTTCAGCTAAAGGGGAGAAGGAGTCTCTAGCCTACATAGAAAACTCCTTTCTCCTATCATGCAAGTCAATTTTTTACATACTACGCAAGCCCCCAAAGGTAGAATCTAGGCATATTTTCAGTTCTAATTATTTTGTTTTTAACCCTTTTCTTCTGAATCATTTTAAATCGAGTGATTTTCATTTGTGCAACATTTTTAAATGTTTGTTAAAGAGAATTTTTAAAAACGCGGTCATTGTATTCTTCGTGCATGTGATGCGTATGTGAAAGGGGCTCAAGTTGGATCACTTTCAGAATAATTTACGTTTCCATCAAATGTTGCAGCAGAGTCTAAGAACAAGAGTACTAGTAATGTTGTAGCAGATTCTAAGAACAAGAGTACTAGTTCTGTTGGCTTCAAGCTTATGTTGCTTAAATTTTTTCTTAAACTTATTTCAGCCTTCAGTGAAATTGGAGTAGATTGCCAAGCATTTCAACAATCAATAGCCAAAGAATCCAAAGGACTATGTGGATTGTAAGGTCACGTATTAATCATGAACAAATGCCATCAAAATTTTGATGTGTTGGATTATTAATTGTTCAATGCATAAGCAGTATTTTTTTACAAAGGCTTTGTTGTATTCGAGACATCAAGTTAGTGTCACAGGAGTCATTGTATCCACAAATCTGTTGCAAAATTTTTAGATTCTTAAACATGTTTGTCTATTTACCATGTTGTTCTTAATTATACATGGAATTGCAATGTGATTTTGCAAAAAGAAAAGAAATTGTTAAAATCCATTATTATATATGGAATTGCAATGTGAATTATTAAAAAAAAATTGTTAAACTCCATTATTATTAAAAAACTTGTTAGAATTCCATTTCTTATTATTGTGTCATCATGTTGTTTTTTTCTCTTACTAGTATGCATCCATATTTTTTAGCTCTTACTAGTATGCATCCGTATTTTTTGGCTCTTACTGGTAAGCATTCATATATACAAGCTATTGTGACACACCATTTTTACATTATGGCCACCCCTCCCGTCCTCCGCCACCCTCAAACACCCCAAAAACTGACTCCTGAAGCATTGAATGCGGGTGGAAATTCAATTCGTGAAGTGCGGGAGGTTCAGATATTTCCCATTCCATTTCGAATTGGTGAAGCGAGGGAGGATAAGGCAGTTTTCAGAACAAAAAATTAGAATCATTGTCCTGGCTTTGCCCATTTTACTCCCTACCCTCTTCCATGTCTGTGTTCAAATGAGATAAACCCCCTGCAGAACAACTAGCGGTAGGAGGTTTAATACTTCCAGCAGAGGGAAAAATAAGTAGGTGGCACCATAGTAAACAACATTGGGTTAGTTTCTTGTCTTTTGTTCCTGCTCTATTTAATCTATATTGTTCTTTCTTTATTCATAACCTGTCATGTCACTGTGAGAGCTATATGTGGGGACATGTTTCATTTTCAATTTCTGGTTCTGTTACAAATGGTCCACATCCTCCTCCCCCTTGGCTCTATGTTGTTATTTTATATTTTATTGCTTTCCTAACAAACCAATGCCTTCCCAATAGTAGAAAATACACTTTCATATTCTTCTAGTCAAAGCAGTCTCAGAATTTCTTCCTACAAAAAATATAAATAAATGAAGAGTATGTGAGCTGAGTTTGGAATCAGTGGAGGAGTCATTATTATGGGAAATAAGATATTTTTTTATAAAATGTTGTTGCGCTTCATATTCTCATGTTTGCTCCTTTCCTTCTTCTTTTGGCTTCAACCAAGCTTCCTCAACTTAGGTATGAAATCCAACAAGACCCTTGTTTCTATTTCATAAGTGAAATTTGTGGTTTCAATTTGATATTCTTTATACCGAAATACATTGCTGCAATCTGATGTTTCCACTAGTAACAAATTCAAATTCAAACTTATATAGGTTTTTAAAAAATCTAATCAAAAGATCATAGTTTGAGTAATTTGGTGAAAAAAAAATTCTTAGTTTAAGTAATTTAGTGAAAAAATTGTTTCTTGGTTCAAGGTTTGCAGAGAAATGTTACAACTTACCCATTTGTGAGATTTATGAAATAATTGTATCTGTTATTCGAAAAATATTTTAAAATTACAAATTTTCCTAAAATATTTATTAAGATTAATAATAAAAAAAGGAACAAATGAACAAATGATACCCCCCCTAAGAGGGATAGGTGCTCTACATTCTGTAATGTGTTGAGCTGAGTTGATCTCCTTGATAGCTAATGTTTAATAAGTAGTATTTGAAAGTACAAAATCAGAGTTTTTTTTTTAATCCCAAGAGTGAATCTAGGTTTAGATGAATCCATCCTCTGTTTTTTTTAGATCCCCTGCTAACCAAAGGCTGAGTAGTTTGAGAAATTAGTTGATGCAAAATTAACAAATTCTGGAGTGTAATTCAAAGTGTTCAATTGAAATATGAGAGTAATGATTTAGCAATGATTTCACTGTACATTCATAGGAAAATGATGAGAATGGAATAACAAATTTAGCCTTTATGTAATTTCATTTGAGTAATATGGATTATGCATTCAATGATTACTAATGCCAGATATTACATATAGAGTTTGTAATTCAATGAAACAAACTTTTCTCACCTTGTTGGGACCTTGCTGCAGAGTTTCTTAATGTAGTGGATACTAATGTAGAAAATGATTCCAACACTACAAAACAAATCAGAGCAGTGGGCATGGCGATTCCAATGACTGACAATATACAAGAATCACAGCCTCACAACCACTGGTAGAGAGTAACCTTTGTATTCCTTTACATAAAGGTAGGAAACCTATTGAAACTTGCTTTCAAATATATTTGGTAGAAGCCCAACTTGACTACAAAAGCTAAGATCAAGCCATATCCATTCAAATTGATTCCCACTGATTCCATGTCATTAAAACATATTTTATGAAATGGTAATGGATTCCCACTATTACAAATCATAAAAAATTATTTTATGAATTAATAATGGTAAAGATCTCATCTTTCTTTCACATTTATAATGTAAGAAAATATTTTTTGATAAAGTTAAAGGTAAATACTTCTAGGTGGGATGTCTAAGCTCGTGTTATCTCATAAGTTTCCTGTTAAGCATTGGCATGTGGATTTTTGGTACTAGCCTAAAGGTTACAATGACAATAGAATTTGAACCTAAACAACAGGAAAAAAATAAAAATTATGAATTGGTAATAGATTCCTACTATTCCATAGAATTAAAAAATATTTTTTATATTGGTAATTTCAGTTTTAATACCTCCTTTAGATTATCCATGAATAGTGAAAACCATTACAGGGGTTTTTCAATCTCCAAGTACCCAACGAATACAACTAGAATCAAGGCATGCACACATACCACGGTAATGAAGAGAATACACTATCCTAAGAAAGGACAATATGAAGTAAGTTGTCTAGGATGGGGAACCCAGATTTGAAGTTGATAAATGCATCTGACCCTAGCTTAAACAATCATTCATAAAATTTCAGTGACTCCCCACTCCTCTTTGTCATATTTTTCTAATAGGTGTAGTAGTGTCTTATGAACTCATCCAACAGTATAAAAAATTTAGGAATAGCATAAGCATTCCCTTTTGATAATTAGTAAGAGCAGTGACAATTGAAACTGAGATATTGTGTGCTAATTTTTTTTTGGCTTTTGGCAACAGTTCTTTCTGAGATGACGTGGATTTAGAAAAGAAAAGTAATTTTTTCATTAGATAATAAAAAATTTAATTTAGAGTTGACCAATTACAATGCAGTGCTAGAAGATAAGTCCCATGCGTATTAGGCACCCATACTCTCATGGTGGCTTTGGAGGTATACACCAGCCATGTTAGGAATTTTCCCTTTTGTTGGGGAACGATGTTCTGGTTTATCTTAGTTGCTTGAAAAAAGTGGGAATTTCCCTTTGGGTAGGGAATGGTGTTCTGGTTTATCTTAGTTGCTTGAACGTAGTGGGAATTTCCCTTTGAGTAGGGAATTTCTATTTTATCTTGGTTGGTTAAAAATAGTGAACATTGTATCATTTGCATTTTACCAAATTTCATTTTCTATGGTATAACTATTCAAAGTCTAAAGCTATATCAATCATTTTTTAGATGTTGCAATCATGGAAATCACATGGAAATCATTTATGTTCTCTATATTATATCTATAAATATAGTGAAAAATATATATAGTCAAATTTAAAAGTGAACCTCATACAAACCTCATCAGAAAATTTGAATTTGAATCGAACTTAATCCTTGCCAAACTCAAATTTGAACCTGAACTGTGTGACTTATGTTGTAGCATTTAAAGTACAATTATGAACCAAGTTCCATTTTTGGATTACATTCTCAAGATAATTTTCTTTATAAAATTTATTAACCGTGTATCCACAAATCACAATACATGAGTTTCTTTTGAAAGAGGCTCATTCTCCCTCTTACAAGCAACATTTTGGTGTCAATAAGCAACTTCAATATCTCCAAGACAATTTTTATTAACCATCAGTATGGAAGAATATTTAATCCTTCATTCATGAGGGTTCCATTTGTAGCAAAACCAAGCCTAATAACAAGAAAATAGGCTTGTATCAGCCACTACTAGCTCCCTATCAACCATAGGAGTCTATCTCCATGGACTTCACCAGAAAATTAATTATTCATTCAATCACACTATAATTACACCTTTATGCTAGTATCTCATTTTTCTAGCATCATCAATTTCATTCTTTGCAGCAAGACTATCCAGAATCAATGCACATTCAAAAACAGATTTATGCTTGTCACATGTATGGATACACTTTGGCCTCCCACTCACCATTGTTTCAAATCACAAATTTTTGTTTCTCAACCAATTTTGTGAAGTCAAACATCTTGAGTTGAGCCATGTTGGCAGCTAGTTGAACATTTTATAGGAACACAGAACTCATAATAAAATTCCTATATGCAATAGATCCCCTACACTTTAGTGCTACAAAGGTGTGCTTTGTGGTGTAAAAATTTTCTAGAAAATATTTATAACTACTTAAGGTGATGCCATAAGACAGAGAATTAAATGATGGCAATCATTAATGTCAGTGGGTAGGTCAATGTTAACTCCATGTCAATCTTTTATTGCAACTAAACATCAATTTCATTCTTTGCAGTAAGTTTGTCCAGCATCAATGCACATTCAAAAATAGATTTATGCTAGTATATCTTTTTCTAGCATCATCAATTTAATTCTTTGCAGTAAGACTGTCCAACATCAATGCAAATTTAAAAACTGATTTATTCTTTTCACATCTATGGATACACTTTGGCCTCCCACTCACCATTGTTTCAAATCACAAAATTTTGTTTCTCAACCAATTTTGTGAAGTCAAACATCTTGAGTTGAGCCATGTGGACAGCTAGTTGAAAATTTTATAGGAACACAGAACTCATAGGAAAATTCCTATATGCAATAGATCCCCTACACTTCAATGCTTCAAAGGTGTGCTTTGTAGTGTAAAACTTTTCCAGAAAATATTTATAACTACTTAAGGTGATGGCATAAGACAGAGAAGTAAATGATGGCAATCATTAGTGTCAGTGGGTGGGTCAATTTTAAATCCATGTCAATCTTTTATTGCAACTAAACATCAATTTCATTCTTTGCAATAAGACTATCTAGCTTCAATGCACATTCAAAAACAAATTTATGCTAGTATCTCGTTTTTCTAGCATCATCAATTTCATTCTTTGCAGTAAGACTCTCCAGCATCAATGCACATTCAAAAACATATTTATGATTTTCACATGTAAGGATACACTATTGCCTCCCACTCACCATTGTGTCAAATCATAAATTTTTGTTTCTCAACCAATTTTGTGAAGTCAAACATCTTAATTTGAGCCATGTGGACAACTAGTTGAACATTTTATAGGAACACAGAACTCATAGTGTAAACCTTTTCCAGAAAATATTTATAACTACTTAATCTAATAGCATAAGACTGTAAAAATTATATGCACTAAGCATGCATATGTCCTAGATTCACTTGATCTCACACTATTTAACTTCATGCAAAATATTGAATCATTCCACTTGTTAATCTTTTGCAGAAAATTAATTGCACACACATGTAAAGCATAAAATAAAAATAATCGCACATAACACAGTTGTTTTTAACCGGGAAAGCCTAAAGATGAAAACCCCAACTATATATTATGTATCATGGAGTCATATGACAATCCTCATACAAATCTTATCAAGCTCTCAGTACAATACAATCATCATACACTAATCAGGAACAATCTTGCAAATCTATGCATCGATCTTTGCCTCCTGCTAGCCTGCCTCCATTGCGCAATCCCTGCTGAAGAATAGCTCTGAATGAATTCAAATTACTCTTTCCTTGACTGCGCAATCCTCATTGGCATCTCCACTGAGTGTGTGATGCAACCAATGCATCACTATAGTCACAACAGATAGTCTATCTTGCCCTTTCACCTATCTCTCCACTGGTCTCCACTGAAACTGCCATGCACTGTAGTTAACTGCTGTATTGTTCAGTTGATTAATGAGTTATTATTTGTAAATTAATTAACTAATTAATTCACTCCACTCTCACTAGTGTATCAATCAGTTAGACTAGATACAACTAGCTCAACTGAGTCTAACTGAGTTAAACTAAATACAACTCCATAACTACTTCTTCCAACTGTGTCATAACTCTTGCCCGCAGGTTCTAAGCGAGTCTTCCATCGCTTCGCTCGATAAACCCTTGGGAATTTAAAATAGTCCACTAGGTCTTGAACGTGCCACATCTGTGCATTGAACTGAAGTGCTCCAAAAGAATAAGTTGTTGTTTAGATTCTGATTCTTATTAAGAACTAATAATAATCGACATGCATCTATTTTTAGATTGGTGATCTATAAATAGACTTCGCCCAATATTCTAAAAATAGAATTTCATCTATTTTTCCAACTTGATCAACCATCCACAAATAGCATCCTGCAACTTCTGAAATATGATCATCATGTCTAAAAATAGACTTGCGCCAAAAATAGCCTGCGGGCCCACTTAGTGAAGGCGATTCTTTTCACTAAGCTCATCATATTTTTGAATCTCAACAAAGACAGAGAAGTAAATGATCCATCATTAATGTCGGTGAAGACAACTTGTCTATCAAATTGTATGCAGACCTCACAATCAATGTCAAACATCTCAAGCCTTGGTAGTTGTTGGCTAATAAAGGTGGTTCAATGTTAACTCCATGTCAATCTTTTATTGCACCTAAACATCAATTTAATTCTTTGCAGTAAGACTTTCCAGCACCAATGCACATTCAAAAACAGATTTATGCTATTATCTCATTTTTCTAGCATCATCAATTTAATTATTTTCAATAATATTGTCCAACATCAATGCACATTCAAAAACATATTTATACTTTTCACATGTAAGGATACACTTTGGCCTCCCACTCACCATTGTTTCAAATCAAAAAATTTCGTTTCTCATCCAATTTTGTGAATTCAAACATCTTGAGTTGAGCCATGTGGACAGCTAGTTGAACAATTTATAGGAACACATAACTCATAGTGTAAAACTTTTCCAGAAAATATTTATAACTACTTAAGGTAATGGCATAAGACAAAGAAGTAAACAATGGAAATCATTAATGTCGGTGAAGACAAGTTGTCTAGCAAATGGTATGTAGACCTCAAAATCAATGTCAAACATCTCAAGCCTTGGTATTTTTTGGCTAATGAAGTTGGGTCAATGTTAATTCTGTGTCAATATTTTATTGCAACTAAACATCAATTTCATTCTTTGCAGTAAGATTGTCCAACATAAATGCACATTCAAAAACAGATTTATGCTAGTATCTCATTTTTCTAGCATCATAAATTTATTTCTCTTCAAAGATGACTCATAAGCACCCACCCCAAGGGTGAAGTCATAGTCCATAATATGAATATCATTGGCATCATACAAAAAAAAATTAAACAAACCTATCAATTGTTTTGTCTTGCTCAAAGTAGTAGGAGGGCTATTCCTCAACAAGTCTATGTAGCCAAACAACTCCTCTCTATCCAACTAAATCTCTTCAACATTTGGATCTACATTTTTATCAACCATGGTATTTGTGTTGACATTTGTATCAAGGTTTGACTCCTCCATATCTATCTCAGGAGGGGCATTGAATGTATTGGGTATGAGATCATGATCCATTAAAGCATCTAAATTAATTGTAGTGGAATACAACCAACCCACCTTTATTTCATGCTTGCAAACGTTGCCACAAATAGACCATGGGAAATCACAGGTGAAAAACTCAGCTCATAGGATCTGCATTTATTTATATTTTTTGCAAGAAGAAACTCCTAGACTTCTTTAACAAGAAGAATATGAAAGCGTATTTTCTACTATTGGGAAGGGGTTGGTTTTTTAGGAAAGCAATAAAAGAGAAAATAACAGCATATATCCAAAGGGGAGGAGGGCGTGGACCATTTGTAAGAGAAGCATAAATTGAAAATGAAACATGTCCCCACGTACAACTCTCACAGTGACATGACAGATTATGATTAAAGAAGTAACAATACAGATTAAATAGAGTAGGAATAATAGACAAGAAACTAACCCAATGTTGTTTACTATGGTGTCGCCTCCTTATTTTTCCCTCTGTTGGAAGTATTAAACCTCCTACCGCCAGTTGCTCTGCAAGGGGTTTATCTCATTTGAACACAAACATGGAAGAGGGTGGGGAGTAAAATGGGCAAAGATAGACAATGCTTTTAATTTTTTGTTGTGAAAACTCCCTTCTCCTCCTGTGCTTCACGAATTGAATTTCCACATGCATTCAATGCTTCAGGGGTCAATTTTCAGGGCAGTTGAGGGTGGCTAAGGAAGGGAGGGGTGGCGATAATGTAAAAATGATGTGTCACAATAGCTTGTATATATGGATGCATACCAGTAAGAGAAAAAAAATATGGATGCATACCAGTAAGAGCATAAAAAAACCTGATGACACAATAATAAGAAATGGAATTCTAACAAGTTTTTTAAGTTATTTTTTTTGGTGGGAAAAATCACATTGCAATTCCATATATAATAATGGAGTTTAACATTTTTTTTTCTTTTTTCAAAATCACATTGCAATTCCATATATAATTAAGAACAACATGGTAAATAGACAAACATGTTTCAGAATCTAAAAATATTGCCGCAAATTTGTGGATACAATGACTCCTACCACACTAACTTGATGTCTCGAATACAACAAAGCCTTTGTAAAAAAATATTGCTTATGCATTGACCAATTAATAATACAGCACATCAAATTTTTTATGGCATTTGTTCATTAATTAATACATGACCTTACAATCCACATAGTCCTTTGGATTCTTTGGCTACTGACTGTTGAAATGCTTGAAAATATACTCCAACTTCACTGAAGGCTGAAATAAGTTTAGGAAAAATTTTAAGCAACATAAGCTTGAATCCAACAGAACTAGTACTCTTGTTCTCAGACACTGGTACAACATTACTAGTACTCTTGTTCTGAGACTATGTTGCAACATTTGATGGCAATGTACAGTCTTTTGAAAGTGATCCAACTTGAGCCCCTTTCACATACGCATCGCATGCATGAAGAATACAATGACCACGTTTTCGAAAATTCTCTTTAACAAAAATTTCAAAATGATGCACAAACAACAGTCACTCGATTTAAAATGATTCAGAAGAAAGGGGTTAAAAACCAAATAATTAGAATTGAAAATATGCCCAAATTCTACCTTTGGGGACCTGCGTAGTATGTACAACATTGAATTGCATGATAGGAGAAAGGAGTTTTATGTGTAGGCTAGAGACTCCTTCTTCCCTTTAACTGAACCAAATTGTTTTTCATATCCAGGTTCATTAAAGTAAGGATTAGCATTTAGTACCAGTCCTTGAATGGAAACAAGGACTTGAAGAACGTTTGATAATGACAGGTTCCACACTTGATTTCCTCTGCTCGTCCCTGTGTTTAAAAGACTCAGACACACTTTCCCATTATCAGACAGATTTGGATTCAAATAACCCACCAGAATGGTAGTGTACTAACTAAAAAATTAAAAACCAACAGAAAGCGAAATGAGACCTCCATATTTAAGTTAAAAAAAAAACTATGAGACCTCCCTATTGAATTTAAGACAAATATTGATCTCAAACTCACTTTAAAATCAAAAAATTCTAATTAAGTGCTTATAGGTGGTACGTCAGGATATTCAGATGGAAAATGAATATCAAAGAAGAAAATCCCATCCTGATATGGAGTCCCAGCTGCTCCAACAATCACAGCCTTCAGCAAATCCATCCTATCCTCATAGATTCTCATAAATATTGTATCTGTCCAATCAATGAAAAATTTATGTAATAGGATGGGATAGGAATAAATAGTGTGCATACAGTATGAGGATAAGAAATAAATTCCTATAAACTATTCCCTAACAATATATGTAAACATTATGATTTCCATCTAACAAACCTGGTAAATTTTCTTGGATAATGTTCCATTCATGTTGAACTTTCTTCATCCATTTACGCTTATTAATATGCTATGAAAAATCGTTTAAAAACATCAATCATACACCATCAACGTGGAATAGAACATTTCTTTTGGCAAAAAAAATCACAAAAAGGGATGAGAAGAGCATGCCCTTTAATAAATGTATACCTGGTTTGTTTCTTGGTGGTAGAAGTGATCCATAGGGCCCTTTACACTGTCAAACTGTTTTAAGTGACCTAGGTAATGACAAATACTACTGGGCAATCTATGCAGTGTAACTTCCTCCCTTTTCTGTTCCATATGCATTGTATCTTCCTCCATTTTTTGTTCCATATCAACTTTATCGAATATCAACTTAACTAAATCAAAATCAACAGCTTTCCATCTTGCAAGACCATCTTAATCATCTTCTTCAGCATTATTGCATACCAATGCATCATCTTCATCTCTATGAACCACAAATATTTGTTGAGGTCCAACCTGCATAAAAAAAACACAAAAAATTAACCTTTGGCAACAAAAGTAAATTCATATTTTTTATTTTGTGATAGCCTTTGAAAAAGAAGAGGAAAAAGGGAAAAAAAAAAACATACCTTTGACACCATTCCATCTGCCCATGCTACCTCTATGTCCCCATCCTTGAGACCTATGACATTCCCAATCCAGGATAGATGGGATTCTTCAAGACTCTTGTCAAGCTTTGTATTATGTGGTTTCTTCAAAATTTTCTGGTTTGTAGAATATGTGTAGTCTCAAAAGCATCTTTGGGCCTTGTTTCATCCTTACATTCTATCTGGCCAACCAACTAATTGACAATGCCAGGCTCTTGTGTTTCCCCAGAGACTGGAAAGAGACGTATAACGATGTCCCCAATAAAGTAAAAGTAATATGGATGGTGAGCTAGCTCATACACACTTACCAACTCCTCCCCATCAAATTTTCTTGTATCACAATCTAGAGCCTTGAGCAGTGCGCTCCTTTGAATCTACATTCTTTACAATTCCCACTTGTCTAGCTTCAGAAGCATCACCATCATCATCTGAACCCTTCTTCAATATATATTTTTCAGAAAAGAGGTCATAGTCCAAAATATTATAAATGGGAATTAATTTTCTAGAATCTACACCATACGCCCTTGTGTCATCTTGCCATATCACATCTACCCTGGTACATTTTTTGCCCACAAATTGTACCCTATCAACAATATTATCTTATCTGTGGGCAACAATGTCATTTGTGGTGAGCAGAGTAACTTCTGAAATTCTCCCTTCAGATGTAGGAAGCAGGCACCAGTCGCCTAGCCGCGAATTAGTATATGAAAAACAATACAATAGATTCAGCTTCTCAAGGTCTTGTTCCTCTGCAGGGGGGATGATTTTTTATTGAGAATCGTAACCAGGATTCATTGCAACAATCCAAATGACGAAAACATATCCCACTTCCACATCACATATTGTACCTTCCCTGCTATTTTTCTTCCATTCACTACACAACCATATACCATTCTTGAAAATTGTTGAAGAACTGCCCTAGACAGGTTGCCCTGGAATGTCTTATTGCCTAGTTTTTCACTCCGAATGCTATTGGGTAAATCGCTATCTACTTTCTCCTCCCATGCGCTTCACCAATTCACAATGAAATGGGAACTACCCCTCCCACGCTTCACGAATTGAATTGCCACCTGCATTCAACTCTACAGGGGTCAGGTTTCAGGGGCAGGTGAGGGTGGCGGAGGATGGGAGGGGAGGAGGGTGGCGGAGGATGGGAGGGGAGGAGGGTGGTGGAGTTTGGGAGGGGAGGAGGGTTGCGGGTGGTGCACCATTAGTGGGGCCCTCAAAAATGGAAAGATGAATGTGCCGGAAAATAGAGTTGTGCCAGAAAGGGGTAGACTAGAGGTGTCAAATCACCTCTAGTTTGTCCTAGTTTTAGCTTCTTCCATTTTATTTTGCCCCTCATTACAAAGAATTCAAATCTAAATTATAACTTATTTCCTTATAAATAATTTCTGGTAAATTTTTTTATTTCGATTTTCATGTGATTGTAAAGTAATCCAAGTTTTTTTTATTTTTAGAGTGTAATTTTATGTGATCCATATCTAAATTAGTCAAAGAAACTGACATGTTTCAAACCATTTAGTGTTGTTCATCATCAGGAGAATGGTGGTTGTACTGATCTGCATCCATCAATAAATAAATTTCAGAAATGCAACAATCACATCAAAAATTCAATTATAAATTAATGAAATTGGACGTTAATGAATTAAATGAAATAACTTTTCTTAAAATTATTTTTGATTAAAGTAGAAATACCTAAAACCATGACACCACCAATACTATCTAAATTGTCTTTCTTTCCTTTATTTAAAAAAAAAAAAAAATTATAAATAATTATATAGATTTTGTTTTAGATTTTCTTTTTGTGAAAAATCGACAATTTTATTTTAGAAATAATTTTTCACAAACATCTATTTTTTATAATAAAAAATAATAATCTAGTTCAAAATAATTGTAATTGTATATTTTTGTTTTTTTCCTTGAATGATTCTCTTCTTTCAAAATTCTTCTTATGTTAGGTAAAAATATACTTGGGAACATTGGCCGTTACAAATTGAGCTCACCATGACATTATAAAAATGGTAGTATGTATTTGATTATTAATATTTTTTAATTAAAATTCACATTTATATTTATATATCATGAATTAAGTTTTAGAATTGGATTTTTTTTTATAGAAGAATTGTTTGGATAGCTAAAAGTGGTTAGAATCTGGGCAAAAAAAAATTTAAAAATCTTGTAGTAATAGTGTTTGAATCAAGTTTTTGATGGTGGAAATGGATTCAGCACTATCAAAAACCTCTAGGGAACCCAAAATATTGAATTTTGATAGCTATAACCTGGATTTACAAAAATCTCTGCCAGATTTTCTTAAAATATTACTGGAATTTCCATAATTTTCAAGGCAAAAAAGCAATCATATTAGACTACGACTTTAAGATTTGATAATATTTTTAGAATATTCATTATACATGTAAAAGTCTTTCATGGATTCCAACACTTAATTATAGAAATTTCAAAATTTACCCATTTTAAATTTCCATCATAATTGTAAGAGGTTGTAGATTGTGAGTTCGTAGATTTTTCATCCTCAATACAAAACACAATTTCTTCAATATTCCTAAAAGAAATCTTAGATTTTTCCTACACTAATGCTAGGAAAAATTAAGAATATAGACATCATAAGGACTTCAAGCATGGATTATTTAAGCATTCCTAGAGAAAGATCTATCTCAACGTATGAAGTTGAAAATTACTTGTGGAAATATAATAACAATAAATCAAATTTAAATGTTTTATTAAGCATGCTAAAGCAACCACAACAACAAATCAAATTTAAAATTTTCATTAAGCAAATTAAAAAAACATAGGATTTAGCCACATTGTCCTAATAAAAATACATACTAAAATAGCCATGAACTTGTTTAATACATGAGAAAAATCAAAAATAAAATTTACGATCAAAAATTTAGGACACAAATAGCATACTTTATCTTATCATAGCAATGATTATAAAGCACAATACCTTTGTTCATCTCAAGATAGTATAATAAGCCTCTTTTATCTCATCCCATTCAAGGACTATTCAATGAAAATTAAACCCTAACAAGTGTTGGAAAATGTAACTAGGTTTGGTCTTCATAATGTCTTATGTAAATTTGATTTTATGTTTTTGATGTAAAGAGAAAATAAAATTTATTATTATTATTTTTAGCATGGGCTTCATGCTCTAGGTTATTTTTTTCTAGTTCAAGTACCCTTTGGGTGCTTCTAGGAAGTTTTCATAGAGTCAAAGAATTCAAAGAGTCATTGTAATATGCAAAATACCTTATTGGGCATCATGTGTCAAGACAAACTAATTTATTATGAGTCAAAAGAGTAAAAGATCACCCCTCCAAGACCAAGTTGGCCTACAAGGATGAATTAGACCTCATTAGAGTTGTTCAAAAGTCTATATATATAGAAGAGTCATTGACCTCATGTGAAGGGAAATGCAAGTTTGATCAAGGAGAAGAAAGTGACCTAAAAGGAAAGCGAAGAAGAGGAGAAAAAAACAAGAAAGAGTGAAGTTTTGAGGTATTGTTTTTGGGCTAAATACTCTCAGACGTGCAAAAACAATTAGGGCATATTTTAGTTACAGCAAGATCGAATTGTAGTCACATCAAGGAGTCAAATTCGATGTCAAAAGCATCAATATTGAAGATCCAATCATCAAGGAAAGAGAAACATACCAAGCGAAGGAATAAGGAGATCAATTTTACCATATTCTTCCCACATGTGCGAAATTGCAGCGATTTCAAGAAGGCCAAAAATTGTAGACCCGAAGCAGTGGCTGAAAATTTGAAGTAAAGGTTGAAATCTAAAGTTTGGAGAAATTTGAATTGGGTTGACTTTGTGAAGGATAAGTTCATCTAAATAAGAAGTTGACTTGGTCTTGGAGGGATCTTTGTCTTGGGTCTTAGGTTTTGGAATTTGTCATTTGAAGATTCTATAAGAAGAGAATAATTCTTATGTGTTTTCCTCTAAAAGGGAGAGGTTTTGGCCCTGGCTAGAAACTTACATCTTATGTCCTCTTGTTCTATCGATATTCACAATTTGGTAGTTGTTTGATAATAATAACTTTATAATAATCAAGTAAACTAAAAGTACATCAAATTGAAGTAAGATAACATCACAAGCAGTTATCAAAATCAGATAAATCACCCTAATCCATATGCCCTATATTTCTCAACATGGTATTAGAGCTAAGGTGACAACAAGAAGAGGCAAATTGAAAATCAATCAATTGAAGAAGAATACATAAGGGTCAATTGCAAGAAGAATAGCATCAAGCACATCAAATAATCAAGTAAAATAAGGAGCATCAAGGAGGAATATCCATCACATCACAAGGATAATATCATTTAGAAAGGACAACACTTGGAAGAAGGAGAAGACCTCAAGGACCCTATCTCCACTCAAAGTGAGAAGGACTCTATAATAATCCTTGGGAAGCTTACACTTTCTACAATCATCAACCAAAGGAAGCAATAAGATCATTTCATCATCAAATCAAAGTTATCTCCCTCTCATTGAATAAAGGATCACATCTCAAACATATTTTGAGGAAGAGGAACATCTCTCCTCATAAAGAAGCAATGTCATTCTTGAAGAAGCAAGAAATCATCAAGGAAGCATCTAAGTGGAATACACTGTCAATAAGGTATATTCATTTAAAAAATAAGTACTTTATAATTTATGTCTCAATATACAAACCAAATGAAGTCTTTATGCAAGGAGAACAATAAACTGGTTCGGACCTCGAACTACCTTGCATGAAATAAGAGAATGGATTCAATTCTGATGGAAAATGAAGTTATTGAATACGTCAAGAGATCAATCTCCAAAACACCACAAGAACAATATCAAGCTCTATCAAAGTATATGAAAGGATAAATAAGGGATCAAAGAATCCTCATTGAATCAATCAAGGATTATCTCATCCCTTATGTAGCAAAGTTGAAGACATCTAAGGAGATCTATGACAAGTTGGTAGAATTTTTTTCTGTAACTATTGCAAGGGAGATAATGTAGTTAAGAAATGAACTATACAAGGTGAAGGTTTAAAAAAAATAAGTGGTAGCTTCATATCTAATTAATGTATCTCAAATTAGAGATCAACTACAAGAACTTGGATAAAATATGTCTGATATAGCGATGACCACTCTTCTACTCAATTCACTACTAGAGGAATGGGGAAATTTTGTATCAAGCATCTATGGAAATAAAGAAAACGCTCCATTAATTGATTTTTGGTCATTATGTAAAATTGAAGAATCTATATTAAATACAAAGAATGATATTGGATGAGATGAAAAAACACAAGCATATGCAACAATGAAAAAGAGGAATGGGAAATTTGGAAAGTTTGAGCCTCAAAAGAAGTTTCAAAAGAAAATTGATATGTCTAAAATATAGTGTTATAAATGTAATGAGTATGGGAATTTCAAAATGAATTTTCCTAAAATCAAAATGGACAACAAGAAAATAAGGGAAAGAAATCAAGCCCATGCCACCGAAGAAGTAGAAGAATCAGAAAATAAGAAGACAAAGAAGGAGGAAGTGAAACAAATTTACTATGACTAAGACATCAATCATGAAAAATATGGTAAAGATGCATTGTAGCATTGATAAGGATGGAATCATACTAGAAACATGTAAAATATTCATATGGTTGAAGAAATTATAGTACATGATAGAAAATAATTATCTCATGGAATCATTATTAGAAGCATGGAAGGATAATTGAAGACGTGGTTTGTATGGTTGAAGTAAGTCATCTAACACGAATGAAGTTTGTCACACCTCATCATCATTAGGAAGAAAAAATTTCAAAATAAGGATCATTGGGATCCTCCATTGAATCTTTGTTAAAAGTTTTACCTCTACTTAAAATAAGCAAGTGGCACACAGATAATCTACATTCCACCTAGTGTGGGATCCACAATTTAGAAGGATGAAGGTATGGTGACAGAGAAGTGCAACATGTCAATTTAGTTGAAGCTTTTTTCATCTTCAAGAAAGGAAATAATGTTGCTCGAGGAAGCATATATGATCACATGAAGTAAGTGGTATGCATATATTTGTTGATTTTGATATATGGATAAAGTCATGTCATCACTTATTTGCATATAGGATGGACAGAATGCTATATCATATGAGCTTGAATAAAGAATAAATAACTCTTCCTTTTGAATGATACATTAAGGCATAAATACAATGTGCCTTGAACTCTTATACATGATGACAAGACAGAATCAACATTACTTCATCTCATGGAGAATATGATATGGTTAGCAACCATTTTTCATATGATGAAGGAACTACGTATTCAATGAGATCCTGAGGAAGCAGTATATGCTGAAGTTGGAAGAAGAGTTCATGAATATGTACCTATAACCACTTGAGATAAGATGAGTAATCAATATACGGTAACCATTAGAAGGATTAGATATAACATGTCCATAGAGAAGGTATGAAGACCATGATATGTATGATGAAGAAGGCGGAACTTGATAAGTCAATGTCTTGGTGATGAGTTCGAATATTATGCAGGATTTTGATGTTGCAAAAAATTGAAGTCGTGAAAAAAGGCCATCATGAAGAGGTAATGATATTTTTGAAATTCACTTTTTTATTTTGAAAGCAAGCATCTGGTTGGGTTGAAACAGGGCTACCGAAATAGGGTTATATAAATTCACCTGCAACTAGTACACGTAGGTATTAATGAAAACTCTAAAAAGACACTTGACCTGAAAAGAGGTAGCAATATGAAGGATAGTCATATGATGACGAAGTAGGTCACTTTCCAATTAAAAGAATAATGACATGATTATTGGTTCAAAACTATGTTTTGTTGAATGGAAGTGATATAGAATATGGTCGAATCCATACAAAGAATTTTCCTCCACAATGAAGAATTTTAAGTTCATCCATAACATGATAATGCAAAAAGAAGGAGACTTACAAGAAACCGATACTACCGTGATCTCCACCAAAGAGAAAATAGTTGTTTTTGGAAACAAGTCCCTAGTTAAGAGGGAGCTTGGGTATATTCCTTTATTGGAATGAGTATATCCTCCCTAGTTGAGAGGGAGAGATAGACACATCATTCTTGTCTTCACATTATGAAGAAAGAATGGAGGATTGTGTAAGCATATGATTTTTTATACTCTTTGAGGATGAGGTAGGTAATACAATAGGCAAGAGTAGCCGAAGAGGAAATTCAATGAGGATATGTAAATCCAAGATAGGAATGTTCCTAAAAGGACATACCTTGAACATTCAGATGGGGTATGTTCCTTGAGAGACAATGATGAAGGTGTCTATAAATCATTTGTCTCCCAACATTGTGCTCTAATATTGTGGAGAGATAAAGTTGTTAGTGAAGACCTTGCTATATGACAATGTTGCTTGATATGATGAGATGCAATAATATAAATTGATAAAATAGCTTATGATATGGCTTACCAATTCGACTCTTCTATGAGAATTCTTCAGTATGAGAATGTCCATGTACCATGTATGTATTAATACCTACATAGTTAAGATGGAGCATTGGAAAATTAACTAGTTTCGGTATTCATAATGTCTTATGTAATTGATTTTATATATTTTATGTAAAGAGAAAAGAAAAATTATTATTATTATTTTTAGCATGGGTTTCATGCTCTAGGTTAATTTTTTCTATTTCAAACATTGCTTGTGTGCTTCTAAGAAGTTTCCATAAGGTGAAAGTGTCATTGTAATATGTAAAAGACCCTATTGGGCATCATGTCAAGTCAAAGGAATTTATTATGAGTCAAAAGAGTCAAAATTCCCCCCTTTAAGCCCAAGTTGGCTTGCAAGAAGTCAAGTCGACCTACAAGGGTGAATTCTACCTCATTAGGGTTGTTCGAAAGTCTATATATATCAGAGTCATCGACCTCATTTCAAGGAACATCCAATAATTTTGATCAAGGAGAGGAAAGTGACCTAAAAAGAAAGCGAAGAAGAGGAGAACAACAGAAAAAAGAGCAAAGTTTTGAGAGACTATTTTTGGGCTAAATACTATCACACGTGCAAAAAGAACTAGGGCATATTTTAGTTGCAGTGAGACCGAATTGCAATCACATAAAGGAGTTGAATTCAGTGTCAAATGCATCAAGATTGAATATTGAATCATTAAGGAAAGAGAAGAAAACTAATCAAAGGAATAAGTAGATCAGATTTACCATATTCCTCCCCATGTGTGAAATTCTATTTATTTCACGAAGGTTGAAAATTGCAAACTTGAAGAAATGGCTGAAAATCTGAAGTAGAGGCTGAAATCTAAAGTTTGAAGCAATTTGAATTGGGTTTAATTTGTTAAGTAGAAGTTAATATAAATAAGAAGTTGACTTGGTCTTGGAGGGATATTTCTCTTGGGTCTTAGGTCCTGGAATTCGTCATTTGAAGATTATATAAGAATAGAAGAATTCTTGTGGGTTTTCCTCTCAAAGGGAGAGGTTTTGGCCCTAGATAGAATCCTATATCATGTGTCCTCTTACTATATTGATCTTCATAGTTTGGTAGTTATTTGATGATAACAACATTATAATAATCAAATAAACTACAGGTACATCGAATTGAAGTAAAATAACATCACGAGAAGTTATCAAAGTAAGAGAAAACATCCTAATCTATTTACCCTAGATTTCTCAACAACAAGGGCATCCAATATCACACTCTAAACATCAATACAAATTCCAAGAAAGACATCTCACTAACATCTTCAAGTTAATCCTTATATCTTCCAAGAAAATTAACATCACAACAATATTCAAGCCCCAAGATATCCCATTTACATCACATAAACTATCAAGGAGATTCACAAACTTGTATCCAACAATATACAATACTCAAAACTTGCAAATTACAAGGTGAGAAGCCTTAGTGATAGCATACTACAAGGTTTAATCCTTTTTACAAGTGTAATATATGATATTCCAAGAATTTCCAAAAGCTAACATTACACCAACTATCAATTTCTAAGAGACAAAGTAGTTTTTTTTTAACAAAGACCCTCTCCTTCATTTATATAGGCTAATGTGTGAGGGAGAGACAAAAATAAAACATGGAATAAGTCAATAACCTACCACAATCTATTCCATCAAACAAAACCTTAAATGGAGAAATCATTAATGCAAGGTATTGGGAATGTTTTGTATTCTTTGTAGGTTCCCAAGGTAAAGGGGGTATAGAGGGTTTGTTAACCCCCCCCCCCCCAATAATTAAAAAAAAAAAAGACTTCGGGTGTATGGAGGTAGCACCCCTTAAAGAAATTTTAATGGTTTGTTTTAGGTCTATTTTTTCATGTTTATTGGTTTTCCTGGTTAATGTTTTCTAGGGTATGTCTTTGTGTATTGTGTGTGTATGCCATTGTTATTATTAATTTTTGGATTATATTAGTATTATTTTTCTTGCATAGGTTTATTAAATTATTCTTGTGATATCAAAGTGAGGTTATAGCTTTAAGGGAATACATTTTTTTCTAGGGTTCATCTAATTTTGTGAAGAGCAAGTATCTCTCAGGTCTGTGATAATATAGGCTTGAGTGGAAACTTTGTGTAGTGAATCTTTTGTAAATAAAATGACAAACATTACAACAATAGAAATCAAAGAAATTTAGTCACCAAATATTTGAGTTATGGAATCTAAATATGGAATATCTTCTTGTAGACAGAAAAAAAATGAGTTGTTGTGATACCACATACAAATATTACTATTATGTTGAAAAATTTTGGGAAAAGTTGGAAAGAAAGTAAGATTACACTAAATTTTCCTCTCTAATATGGTGTTTTCAGATGTCTAGATAAACGATACCATAAAGAGGTTGTGATAAAGTATAGGGAGTATCAATCAATGTCCCCGATAAACAATTTGTTTCTTTGAAATAAGTGCATCATCTTAGGATGGAATATGGTGACTCCCTAATAGAGAATCTGAAGGCATTCAATACTATGGTAAATCAAATTGTTTCTATTGATATTAAGATGGAGGAAGAAAATAAGTGTATTACATTATTATGTTATCTACTAAAATCTATGATAATTCATTGGTAGCAATTGGAAGTACCACTCATTTTGCATTAAAGTTTGAAGATGCAATCACGTCCTTGTTATCAAAGGAAATGAAGATAAATTTCATGGAGGTTGTGGCCAAGGATTTTGATCTATAAGGTGTCAATCCAAAGAGAGAGAAAACAATTTGTTGAAGGACATATCTAAAAATATAGGTAGAAAATATTCTCTAGGACAATATTTAAGGAAATGTTTGAAATATGGTAAAATTTTGTGTTATAAGAAATATTACATATATAATAATGTTGATAAAGGTAAGGTATTTGATGATTCTCCTTTATTAAATGGAAATATCGATAGAATAAGTGAGGTTTCCCTAGTATCTTGTTGTGAGGTCTGCAACAACCCCTATTTTATTGAAAATAATATAGGTAACCTTTAAAGAAAAAAAATTATTAGATTTAGAATTTCTATTGCAAATAACCCTATTTTATTTATTCACATATTTATAAAAAAATTTAAAAAAATTATCTAGACACCCGGATAACTTTTAATCTAGATAGTGGTCATGTTATAATTCTCACGCACCCACGAATTTCCCGGATTCCCAGATTTCCCTAGACGGTGCATTCAAGTAAATTTTTCTTTATTTATTGTTTTCAAACTTTCAATATTTTCAATTTGTATTAAATATCCGAGTATTTTCTTAAAATGTCACATGGTTTCTACCCCGGACTCCCAGATACCTAGATCACCCATATTCAATAGAACTGTCATTTGCACTGGGAGGGGGCAAAGGCACGTCGATAGAAGTGTAGAGGAATGTATAGTGTTGTTGAGGCAATTCTACATGAAACAAGGGTGTGGATGTGGAAGTTATCGGGAAATAGTTGGAGAGGGGGGAGAAAGGGATGGAAATGGTAAAGTAGAGGACTAAAATTTGGGATCCAACTTTGTTTTCAAACTGGGAGTAGTTAGGTCGATCAAATTCGAAGGTGTTTCGAGGTAGGGCAGAGAGGTAGAAGGTAAAAATGGGAAAAGGTGATTTAAGTAAGTTAAGAAAATAGTGCATATATGCATGGTAGTGCAACTAACATTAAATTTTTGCATTACAACAACAATCATGGGACAATGCCAGATTTTACAAATGGTAGATTTTCACAAATGAAAGAGGTGCATTTTTTATGAACAATTGAAAGGTCTTTTGCTAGAGAATCCAAACAGAAGTGATGTAGCAAGGTCATGTATCTTGGAAAATTTAAGAGTCTACAATTGAAGTTTGAAGAGTTAGTATGTATTGTAGGTATGTTTTATTGAATAGTTCAAGATGCTAAAATATGTTACAAATTGTTTTTTCATAAGGATGTGTCTTGCAAGAAGGTGTGGTGGGCTACGGTAACATGATTGTTAGGTCTTATGCAATTGGCATATATAAAGGGCTCGAAGATGTTGGGGAAATGCATGTGTCTGCAAAATGTGAAGTGTATTTTGAGGTTTTTTTGTGCATATCTTCATTTCCACAAATTTGATACGTATAGATGGATTTTCTTAGGTATGAGCTTCTCCCTGGTTATAGGACAAAACAACTTAAAAATTGTGACCCATATATTGTTGTTACAGGGTGAAACAACTTATACAACTTCACTCATCTATTGTGATTGTTGATGTTTGACAATGTGCACAATGTTTTCACCCATGTTATTACACCTGTGAATTGAATTTTAAAAGAAACTTAGTAACAAATTTTGGAGTTGACAACAGTGGATCTAACAACACAAGAAAAATATAAATTCATACAAGGGGGGGTGACAAACAGTGATAGACACTATTATAAGGCAAGCCCCTTCCATTGTTCATTAGTAGGCATAGTCTAACTCAATCTGAATATGGTGAAAAAGGACGAGGTGGAGGTTAAGAAAACCCCTTAGAAGTTGTAATTTTTTATTCTGGGAAGACTGAAATGGAAATATACAGAAGCCATCATCAAATTTTACAGGTCAGTTTTGAAAATTTAGAAGACTTGGTCATGCTTCCAAGAAAAAGTAAAAAAAGTAGCCAAGAGGGCCAAAAGAGTAACACAATTTTAAATTTCCACATAATGAGTAAAGGGATTATATAGAATTTAAATTATTTACCTGAACATAAGCAACGACATAAAGAATACAATTGTGAAAATTACTTTTAAAACAAAAGGAACTATAAAAGATCATTGATTTCCATGAAACATGTGAAGATGAATTTCAGTTTGGAAGGAAGAGTTGCACATCATTGGTCCAAGAGAAATATAGCTAATTACTAATAATGATATTTTATTAAACTATGGGTCATGACCACTGGCCATGACTCTTATTACAAGGAAATAAATTTTATGTATATTCTTGGTCATATCACTTGTGTTAGTTTAACATTCACCACTCAATTCTTTAGTATAAAAATAGTCATTATCAAAACATTTATGTCTTTCTTCTTAGGCAATTGCCTTTGAATATTATCTAAGTACAGTCATGGTCATCTAGATCATGAAAAATTTTATCAAAGAAAATTTCTAGTATTAAAATTTTGTTGAGGGTATGCTTATCCCATTTCCATATTACAACCTCCATTTAGTTCCAGTTTTTTCTGGTAAGTCAATGCCCAAATCTTCATTTTCATTATGTTTTCATTACGTTCAAAAATGTAACATGAAAAAAAAATATTTTAATTTTTGGAAGGAAAAAAGAAAATGGAGGGAACATAATAAGAAAGTAAGACAATAAAAAGGAAAGGAATTTGAGACAGAAAGAAAAAATGGGTAAAATAATAATATTAAATAGTAGAATATAGTATTATATACAAAGAAATTAATAATCCATGGTATTAAACATATCAATGGTATATAATTTAAAATTGAACTATATATCCCCACTACTACTTCACCATTTTTCATTCCTAGTCTCCAATTGTGTCACAACTTCCTTTCATCCTAGGTCGCCCAAGTTTTCTCTACTAGTAATAATGTTGTTCCTGCTACCTTCTTTATCCAAAAGAGAGAAAATAGAACTCAAATACACATGTTCTCATCCAAAAAACATTTAAATATGCTACCACTCATGATTCATGGAAGATAAGTAGAGAACAAAAGCAATAATTTCACCTCCTTTTCCGAATTATTTTATAAGCATAATAGAGAAGATATTTCAAAAGGGTTTGTTAAACCACTTCTGAACAAAGCTAGTGTTGGAAATATTGTCATTGATGGCAAAGGAGTAGATTGAGATGAACAAAGAAGCAAAGGAGCAGCATCAGCATTATCATTGGCTTTGGAGCAGTGTTAGTTGTCGCATTGGAGAAGTGGAAGATTCCAGTGAATAGATGATGAATTCCCCTTCACTTTGTTCAGACTTCTGAGAAAATCAGAAATAAAAAATCGTTGCAAGAAAGAAAATCACAAAATCGCAAGTCGGTAACAAATTTGAGATATGAGCATGTGCTATGGGAAAATGTGATAGCGAAATGTGAAAGATGACGTGGTGAATATGACGTGGAGATATATGATGTGGTGATAAATGACATGGCACAGATGACATGGAAATAGATGATGTGGTGTAGTTGACGTGGTGATAGATGTTGTTGCACATATGACATGGCAATAGATGATGTGGCACAAATGACGTGGCATTCCCAGTGGGACCCAAACCCAAAAATCGTAAAATCACAAGTCACAAGACCGCAAGTAGTGACAACATTACGATATGAGCAAGTGCGATGGTAAAATGCGATGGAGAAATTGCAATGGCACAACAGAAGCTAGTGGGACCTAAACACACAATCGCAAATCGCAAATCGTCTAATTATAAGTCAAAATCCTTGGGCCGATGTGTGATTTGTGAACAGACGCGGTATATTCTAGAACTAAATTCAAATGATATAACGGGTCTGAGATTATGTGGATATTCATGTTATCAGAGAATGGACAAGAAGGTACTCAGTACCTGTGGTAATTTTTTTTTAACATTTACTGGTAGCATTCCTTTGGAAAATATAACATTTGGTGCAGGCTGTGGTAACCATACATCTCTGTGACATTCTCAGCGAAACCAGGGACTAAAGCTACTGTCTAAAGGCCTGATATTGTATTTCTGAAGCAATGTTTATGTTGCACAGTTTTGAAACAGAACATTGGAAACATAGTTAGAAGAAGTTCTAACAAAACACAGGGATCAACAAAGGTATAAACATACATCAAGGAAAAGAAGAGAAAAGGGCTACATTGAAGAAATTGTAATAATGTGAAATTATTGGTTGAGCTAAATTTTTGTGATGCAGAGGCAAGTCTCTAAGGCAAAGGCAAGACTCCAAGGAAAAGACAAAGATGTATTAAGATAAATTGTTGTGATACATTACATATGGCTGAAATTGATATTGGATCAATTGTCTATTTCTTATTATAATATTCATGATATGAAGATATTGGAAACAAATGTGTGGAAGGCAAAGAGTTAAGTCTGTTCACTTCATATTCCAATATAGAATACAAACAACCATCAAATTATCTCTAAAACATATGTCATTTTGGTGTGCATTCGATAGGTTAGAGAGCTGGAGAATGTGAGAGAGATAATTGATATACTATGCACATATGGAGCTGATGAGAAGCAAATTTGAAGGGAGAAAAGGCAGAAGTAAAGATGGAGGAATACAAAGTTGATAACCAGGTAAATCATCATATTGTTTTCATGTTGTGTGAGGGTATTGTGGTCTCCTTTCAAGTTGTATCTTGATAAATTTTCAATTGGAACTAGTTGAGGTAGGAGCCTCCTGTGGGTTGTAGCCTGTAGAAAACATATGGGAGTTGGAGCTTCCTTGCAATGCATAAATTTGAGGTAGCAGCCTTCTGTAAGTTGGAGCCTACAGAAAATCAGATGTAATAGGGCGTAGGAGCTTGCCTTTGCATCACAACAATAATAATCATGGTTTTCTCCCTTATGGGTTTCCACTTATAGCTGGTGCCCATGTGCATTATTATTATGTGTTGATGTGATGAGTTAGGTTGTTTATTACTGTTGTTCACATATTCAGTTTGTTGATTATTATTTATTAATCCACCCATGTAATGGTTCTGATAATGAGTTTAATGAAAAGAATATTAATGTCCATGAATGGACTAAATTGATTCAACCCCCCCCCCCACCCCCTCCTCTCAATTTAGTAAAGGTTTCATCAATTAGTATCAGAGTAGGTTCCTTTGGTGTAAGCCTAATATCGTGAAGGAAATCTGGTTGAGTCATGGACTATCAAAATGTACCCTTGTTGAGTAAAAAAGGCTTTCCTAAATGGAGAGAATGGAGAGATGAGATTAAAACATATTTAATGTCTTATGGACCTGAGGTATGGAAACTTGTATGTGATGGTTACTGCAAAGACTCTCCTTGATTCTATTGTTTCCTAGCTAACCTACCTTCCATAACATACAAGACTAACATCCAAGGATAATGCACACTAGCCAATGCTAGTGATTAACAACTGGAACTTATTAATTGTTTGTGGAAGTGATATTATTATGCATTGGACAGTATATTGGTTATGGAGGAATACATGGATATAATTATCGAAACAATTATTATGGACCATTATCTTATATTTGTTGATGTATTATATTGAAAGTTGAAGCATCAGTGGTGTTTTGTGAACACGCCTATTTTTCTTATACATGATGGGCATTCTCACTCCTACTCTTTTAAGTATGAATAGCCTTCGAGCTTATTGTGATGATGCCTCTTTTCGCTTCTACCTAGAAGAAGAATCGGGAGGAATTATGACAGATATTTATATGGATTCTTATATCACAGAGATAAACGGTTTCACATACCAGGATTTCAATTATTCTATCATACCATTAACTGATTGATTTGTCATATAATTCCACATTATCTATATCCTTTTGTAACCTCCAGGGTGCATATGTCGCAGAAACAACGTCACCTCGTTTTAGGGAAAGTGGCTCTTGGTCTAATGGTGGTTCCTAGCTAAACATGGTGAACGCTATAAGTCAAGATGGATGCTTGATTGGATATGTGCATAGGATGATGAGCGCAAAGAGCACACAAGAATAATTGTAAAAGTGGGATCGCAAAAAAATGGACAACGTATTTTTGCAAATAAATGGTTGGCTTAGAGAATCATACACATAGGAAGATAGAGTGTGATATATGTGGAACAATTCGAAAGGTCACCCATTTGCAAGCATTGGAAATTGAATAAACATGCATGTGGCAAGGAAGTCGAACCAAGAAATAATGGATATGGATTGTTCTAGAAGGATGGTGGGGTTTGCTAGAATCCCAAGAGATGAATGTGAGTAATAAATATATTGATGGAGGAATATAGAGATTGGGTTGGCCCCGAAGACAAGATACATTATGCAACACCGAAGACGAGATACATTGCACAACACTGAAGAAGTATATTTCTTGTTGAAGCAACATTTATTCTTGGATATAATTGCACTCCTCTTCAAGTCAATGTTGATATATCTTCAAGGCCTATTTCTAAAATTCATCCATAAAGTTTTTTTATGGGCTGTCTTTTTGATATTTCAATTAAATAAATTGAATATGTCTTCCTGAATCTCATTTTGATAGAACAGTTGAAGTGTTTGAGGTATGTTTGAACAACTAGAGAAAATACTGGACTAAGAGCCAATGTCTAGATCTCACCCTAAGTGCCACACTCTGAATGTCAAAGCTGACCTTCATAGAGCAGATAAAAGTTGAGCAGTGAAAAGTATGTGTGTTAAAGTCTAAGGTACATTATTAACGAAATAAAAGGGCAGAGTATTTTAGTGAAAACCATTCTGAAGTATTATATGTACACTTCACATTAGAAAACTAGAGAGAGTTTGATAATTGACTTTCATACCTCCTATTGTCATAAGTGAAGTTGTATAGTTGGCTGAGTTTACATGATGAAATTTGATTGAGCAAGAATTCATTCATCTTATTTGCAGTATAAGCAATTGACATAATATAACACATTGGCTTCTGAGAATTAAAAAAACAGAAATTTCTCATTGGAAGTAGTGCTGGAATTTTCATGAGATTTCCATGAAGAAATAACTATATCAAATGCTAGGAAAATGAAATAATTTTCTAAGCAAGTATGATATTTGGATCCTTGAATTTAATTCTTGAAGAACTTATACATATTTTAGTCAAAGCTTTCATATTGTAGGTTAATGATGCTAGAGTCAGAGTTTTTATGTTGTTGGTTATCGTTGAGAACAATGGAGAGAAAAATGCGAATAGTAGAGATTACAAAGGTTGTCTTAACTATGTCAGTATGTGCGAGCTGGAGTGAAATACTACATGGTTAATATTATCTCGTGGTCTACAGCCTGTGTTTCTCCAACCAATCATAGTGAAAACTTGCTTATAATTACATGCAGTAGTTGGTTTTAATGGTTTTTTTGTGGCAGTTGTTGACCTCATATGCATCCAAGGCCATATTTTCATACCTCAGATATAGGATATTTCAATCCCTAACCATTATTCTTCCTTAAGCATGTGTTACGCCTAAAGGTTATGCAACAGAGGTATGTGTTTGAATTTGAGAAGTTTTTGTAATGAAATTATGAGTAGCTAGCCTATGAACCAAGTTATGTGCAAAGATCTCCTTGAATATGTAATGGAATCACAATATAATCTACATTGACACACGTAATCTTCAGCATAGTTACCAACTTTGGATTTTCTTAGTTGTAATTAGAGCTTCGACTCTCTCTCTTAGCTTGGAAATTACACCATTATCACTTACAATAGTAAGCATAAGGAGTGAATTTTTCATCACTTGATCTTCTTGTAGTAGTGATATTGTATAGTAAAATGCATTGAATGTATCTAGCATTAAGGGTTTTTCATAAATAAGTCACTGCTCAGTATTAAGGTCATTGGGCCTCATAGATTGAAAGATTGTTTAATCTGCAATAAGTTGTAAGGATTTTCGAGACTTATTGTTCACATCAGCATTAAGGGCAGCAAAGGTGAACTGTTGTTGCAAAAGACATGTTGGCATCATCATATCAAAGACCATAATCATGGATATTCTTGCTGGTATCTATAAGCTTGCACATGATATTTTCCTTTCTTATGCACTCTTGCAATATTAACAGAGTCTGAAATATATTTGGAGAAGATTTTATATATCACATGGAGTATCTTCATTATTATTATATTATTTCGATGGTGCATGTTTTTTTATATATATTATTGTATAGTTTTGTATATGGAGTGCCTTTATTATCATCTTCAACATTATGAAAGTGCAAGTAATGTTTTTTGGAAGGTATCAGTTTGTTGTGTATATACATGCAATTTCAATGATTTCCAAAGTGTTCTCGCAACAATAATTATATACCATATGGAGCAACAATGATTTTGGAGTAGCCCTATCAAGGCATATGCAGTGGCATTCATTGAATAATAGAAGGATAGAATGAACAATGTTTATACAAAACTCAAAGAGTAGTAATGCAATGATGGAAAATACACTGAAAATTTTGTAACCCCTTGCCATTGATGTCAAAGGGGGAGGTAATGTAATTATAGGAAGGAAGACATTTCTCAGAATGAATGGGGGAGGATGTGTTGCCATCACTTCCAAAGGGGGAGACTATTGGAAATATTTTCATTGATGGCAAAGGATCATATTAGGATCAACAAAGAAGCAAAGGAGCAGCATCAACATATCATTTATGGAAAAGGAGCAGCATCAACATTATCATTGGATTTGGAGCAGCATTAGTGGTCACATGGGAGCAGTGGAAGATTTCCAGTGAATAGATGATTAATTCCCCTTCACTTTGTGCAGACATGTGAGAAAATCACAAATCACAAATCATTGCAGGAAAGAAAATCGGAAAATCGCAAAGTCAGAAATTGCAGAATTGCAAAATCGCAAATCACAAAATTGAAAAATCTCAGAATCACAAATCGCAAAATCCCAAATCGGTAACAAAGTTGCAATATGAGCATGTGCTATGGGAAAATTTGATAGCAAAATGTGGAAGATGACATGGTGCATATGCCATGGTGGTAGATGACGTGGCGATAGATGATGTGGCGATAGATGACATGGTGCATATGACATGGAAATAGATGATGTGGCGCAGATGATATGGTGATAGATGACATGGAGATAGATGACATGGCACAGATGACATGGCATGCCCTGTGGGACCCGAACCCACAAATCATAAAATTGCAAGTTGCAAGATCGCAAGCAGTGACAACGTTACAATATGAGCACGTGTGATGGGAAAATGTGATGGAGAAATTGTGATGGTGCAACGGAAGCTGGTGGGACTTGAACACACAATCACAAATCGTAAATTTCCTGATTAGAATTCATAAGCCTTGGGTCGATGTGCGATTCGTGAATAGACGCAGTATATTCCAGAACTAAATTCAAATTCCATAATGGGTCTAGGTTTATGTGAATATTCATGTTATCAGAGAATGGACAAGAAGGTACTCGGTGCCTGTGGTAAAGTTTTTTAAATTTACTGGCAGCATTCCTTTGGAGAATCTAACACTTGGTGTAGACTATGGTAACCATACATCTCTGTGGCATACTCAGCAAAACCAGGGACTAAAGTTGTTGTCTAAAGGCCTGATATTTTATTTCTGAAGCAACATTTATGCTGCATAGTTTTGAAATAGAACATTGGAAACACAGTGAGAAGAAGTGCTAACAAACACAGGGATCAACAAAGGTATAAACGTACATCAAGGAAAAGAAGAGAAAAGGGCTACATTGAAGAAATTGTAATCATGTGAAATTATTGATTGAGCTAAATTTTTGTGATGCAAAGGAAAGTCTCTAAGGCAAAGGCAAGACTCCAATGCAAAGACAAAGATGTATTAAGCTAAATTGTTATGATACATTACATATGGATGAAATTGATATTGGATAAATTATCTATTTCTTATTCTAATATTCATGATATGAATAGATCGGAAACGAATGCGTGGAAGGCAAAGAGTGAAGTCTGTTCACTTAATATTGCAATATAGAATACAAACAACCATCAAATTATCTCTAAAAAAGATGTCATTTTGGTGTGCATTCGAGAGGTTAGAGAGTTGGAGAATGGGAGAGAGATGATTGATATACTATGCACATATGGAGTTGATGAGAAGAATATTTGAAGGGAGAAGAGGCAAAAGTAAAGATGGAGGAATACAGAGTTGATAACCAAGAAAATCAACATATTTTTTTCATGTTGTGTGAGGGTATTGTGGTCTCCTTTCAAGTTGTAGCTTGATAAATGTTCATTTGGAACTGGTTGAGGTAGGAGCCTCATGTGGGTTGTATCCTGCAAAAAACATATGGGAGTTGGAGCTTCCTTGCAATGCATAAATTTGAGGTAGTAGCCTCCTGTAGGTTGGAGCCTATAGAAAATTAGATGTAATAGGGAGTAGGAGCTTGCCTTTGCATCACAACAATAATAATTGTGGTTTTCTCCCTTATTTTTCCACTTATATCAGGTGTCCATGTGCATTATTATTATGTGTTGATGTGATGAGTCAGCATGTTTATAACTTGTTGTTCACAAATTCAGTTTGTTGATTATTATTTATTAAGTTTCCCATGTAATGGTTTTGTTAATGAGTTTAATGAAAATAATATTAATTTCCATGAATGGACTAAACTGATTCACCCCCCCCCCCCCCCCACCCCGTCTCAGTTTAGTCAAGGGTTCATGAGCTAGGGCATGATTACAATTTTCTCATTGTGATTGATGCCATGGTCCATAATGGTTTAGCTATATGATGCATATAGGTATATCCATGTAAGGTTTCATATTAAATTTCAATTAAAAAAAGTGTATTCCTCTTTGGACATTATGTGCATTTTCATATTTTTGTTTGTTTGTTGGTTTTTTGTTGTGACATATCCCCAAGTCTTTGCTAAGTAAAAATCAAGCTTGACTATTTCAGCCAAAATAGTTATGTGCCAAGTCTTGTTTGGTGATTTTGACTACACCTTGGAAAAATCCAACAATTGCAGTTCTGCTCCTATAGCAAACAATTGTGACACTCCTAATGAAGAACTGAACTATAAATTAAGCAAAGATCAAAAATTGACAACCGCTACTACTTTTTAGATTAAAGACGAAGTGGAGGTTAAGAAAACCCATTAGAAGTTATACATTTTTATTCCGGGAAGACTAGAATGGAAACATACACAAGCCACCATCAAAGTTTACAGGTCGGTTTTGAAAATTTAGAGAGAAAAATAACTATTCCAATGCCCAAATCGGCATGAAATGAGAAAATCTTAAACAAGCTGTTTATATTCCATAAAATCAACAAAAACTGAACTGAAATCAATACAAAAGATAAGCCAAAGTCATGGAAATGTATAAATTTTAAGCAAGTTGTATCGATTTTACAAATGGGAAGATCTGAGAGTAAGCACCAGTAATATGTAACAACCAGAGAGTTTTTTGAAGTTTGTTTTCTTTGAAATAACCAACAATAAGTTTTTTTGCTTTGCAATAACCAGCAATAAGTTTGTTTGCTTTTGAATAACTAGAAATAAGTAAATTGTATGTGATAAGATTTGGATTAATCCCTTTGTCCAGCATCTCATTAAGTATTTTTATGTGCTCCATCTCATGAAGTATTTTTATGGACTCCTTGTGTTGCCATTCCTTAATGTGGCCATCAAAAAATGTATTGTATGTGACAACATCAGGGACTATTTTTCTTGTTGGGCATTCCATAGAATAATTTCCTAGCTTGTGCCATCTTGTCTAGCTCTGAGAGTAAGAACCAATAATATGTAACAACCTAAGAGTTTTTTGAAGTTTGTTTTCTTTGCAATAACCAGAAATAAGTTTGTTTTCTTTGCAATAACTAGCAATAAGGACATTGTATGTGATCAGATTTGGATTAATCCCTTTGTCCAACATCTCATGAAGTACTTTGATGGGCTGCTTGTGTTTCCATTCCTTCATATGGCCATCAATAAATGCATTGTATCTGACAAAATGAGAGACTATTTTCTTGTTCGGCGTTCTGTAGAAGAATTTCCTAGCTTGTGCCAGCTTGCCTTTCTTACAAAATACATGAATAAGGGCATTGTATGTGAAAATAGTAGGGACTATGGTTCTGTATCCTTTGCAATAAAATATGATTAGAAGATAGAAAGGCAAAAAAAAAAAAAAAATTATTGCTAACATTTTTTGGGGTAGGTCACCTTTATACACATTGTATTAAGTATTTGGTAGACAAGTTTGCCCCTCCAATGATATTTTTGTTGAAATTGAAGACAACATAGGAGAATTTGTTTAAATTAAAGACAACATGTAATTTGCCCCTCCAAGAAGATTTTTTTTGAAATTAGAAACAATAGAGGAGAATGCTTTTGAAATTAAAGACAACATGTAATAGCAGAGAAAATTACGCCTCCAAGGAGAATGTTGTTGAAATTAAAGAGAGGTATCATGCACCATGAAATCTATGCTACATTGTTATTTATTTTTGTAAGAGAGGAGTTACATACAACCCATAAAACCCATATTTTAAACCAGTCATGGATTTTCTTCAACTAGGCATGGAGAAGGTTCATGGGAGATTGGAACAGGATTTTGTTATGGTGATGGTAAATGTAAGGGAATTAATTGCACCTGTAATGAATACTAAATTGAAATGAATAAAAAAAAATTGTAGAGGAACAAATATGGCATTTATAACTTTGTAAACATGATGGGTGTTTGCCTTTACATTCAACAACTAATTTTCAATTTCTATATTATAAAGATAGTATACTACTAAATTGAAATGAATAAAAAAAAGTTATAGAGGAAGAAATATAGAATTTATAACTTTGAAGACATGATGGGTGGTTTCCTTTACATTCAACAACTAATTTTAAAATTCTATATTATAAATTCAGTATACAAGCTCTTTCAAAGGCTTTGAAATAACATCGGTCTTGATCAAATTCGAATAAGTAATGACTTTATATTCAAATCAACAAAAGGAAGCATTGTGTATTTATAGCATTCAAAGACCTATAAAAATGGTTGCTTTAATTTCTAATATATTTAATCGACATGTTCTGAAAGAGAGGAAGTGTTGAAAACTATATTGCATACACGATGGTGAGTGAAAATGTGCAAAACAAATAGCATAACATTGCATTCATTGCAATCCAAAAGTGTTTGGAACCAAGCACATTTTGAGCAAAAATGTGAAAAAATAATAGAATAACATTGCATTCACTGCAATCCAAAATTTTTTGGAACGAAGCACATTCATTTTCTACTTTTTACATTTTCTTTTGAACAAGTGGTATTGAACCGAAAGCTAATCATATATGCAGAGGGTGAAATGGCAACATCAACACTAGTTTGTATCTATGACAACACCAAGATGAGAATTGTGGGAATGGAAATCCAACCGAATCTTTTTTATTGTATCCCTTTCATGAAGATGTATAAGTCATTGCAACAAGTCCTTTAGCTTTTTCAGAATGTCAATAGTTCGTTGGAGGTGATGAAGAAGGAAGACCGGGCGCAAAAGGTGTCTTTCCTTTATGTCAAGAAGAGAAACTTGTTGTCCATATATATCATCATAGTATCGATAAAGTCAGGACAGGTACTTGTTATCCATCTTGGTACTCTGAAAGAGTGGGGAAACAAAAGTTGTTGAATTAGTTGAATGTGATATGTGGGAATTAGTGTTCGTAAGTAAAGGAAAGCATAAAAGATTGATGAAATGAAAAAAATTAATATAAGTATAGGAAGTTGTAGAGAATGGAATGGGGCTACTGATTTGAAAGTACACTTACTGAAAGGGGATTGGAAGGAAATGGATCACATTGTGGGTGGTTGTATAGACTTCGAAGAAGCATTATGTATTTATAAGATTGAACAGTGTATAAAAATGGTGCTTTAATTTCTAATAAATTCATTCGATATGTTCTGAAATAAAGGAAGAGTTGCAAACTACATTGCATTCACCATGGTGAGAGGAAAAGTACAAAAAAAATAACATAACATTGCATGCGTTTCCATCTAAAATTGTTTGGAACAAAGCAAAGTTAATTTTTTGTTTTGTACATTTGTTGGCAATATGATGCAGAGTGTTGTCCTTGATGGCAACCCACTTGATGAAGATGATGGCAACCTACTTAATGAAGTTGTTCTTGATGCTTGATGAGTTTATTAATGATGTAAATCTGATGTTCTACAAGTAGCTCAGAAGTACCAGAGAAAGAAATATCAGTAAGGGCCAGAATAATGATAAAAAGTGTGTGACACAAAGCATACGCGAGTTTGTTTAGGCGAAGTAGCGTATGTACGTGGAAAAGTACGTGCTAAGTTGCGTATGCCTAATTGTGCTCTAAAGTTATAAATCCAGGGGTTCTTACCATGGTATTTACCCATTGTATTGAGCGCTTGAATATCTAATTGATCCCGTCTAGGAATACCATTAGAAGTTGCGTGGTTTTGGCTCATGGTATTGACAAAGGCTAAACCTATATAAGGAGAAGAAATTCATAGTGCAAGTGGGTGCATGAGTCTGGGTTTGAATGAATACTTCACTCTGAAGTATGTCTGAATGGAAAGGGTAACAATTTGATGATAGATCTGATTCTATGATGCACCTATGAAGAAAATGATGAAGAGGGATATCTAGATCTGAAATGTATATGTATTTTCTAGATTTGTTTATGGAATGATTAGATCTCTGATCAGGCGAATCTGAGCTGAAGTAAAGAATGAAGATCTGATTTTTTTACCTGTTTTGGAGAGCTGCACTGCCCTAAAATATCTGAAGATCCATACGCAGGTTCGTCGAGGAGAAATCACGTATATACGCGGCTTGTATTCAGCAAAATCGCGTATGGGAATTGAAGTCAGCTCTGAAATGTGTGCAGATGTATACGCAGGTTGGTATTTTCGAAAGCGCGTATATACGTAGGTTCATTTAAGTAAAAGCGCGTATGAAATCTAGGGTTTTCTGAAACATGTGGAATGAAATATCTGATCTGTTCTGCTGTTTTACTTCTATCTGTCAATGATGTATTCATACAGATCTGGGTTGTTTGAATGTTGAATATGTTGCTGATTATGATTGATTGAAGATCAAGTTTTTGGTTGTTTGGTTGACGATTCAATGAGTAAATTGATGGGGTTATGAGTTTCAGTTTGATGTATGATGAGCTTAAATGTGTAGAGTGGGTCCAATCTGAAAATATGATGAAAAGTGGCCTACAAGGTATGTTGTGTGGAAGCTGTTGGATCCAGTATGAAAATTGATGAAACTTGGTCCGCAGAGGTGCTGAAGGTCGAAGCCTTCAGTCGGGGGGTTGTAGCTCCCTTCCAGGAGAAGCTGGTAAACGAGAGCAGGGGGTTGTAGCTCCCTTTCGGGAGAGGCTGGTAAATGAGAGAAGGTTGTAGCCTTCTGCAGGTGGGTGCCTGCGTGCTGGTATGAGTCTGCGCCATTACATGGTTGTAAGATGTTTTCTTTATAATAAAATATTGAAGACTGATACAACGGCAGCGGTGGTTTTCTCCCGAATTGGGTTTCCACCTTAAATCCTGGTGTTCATGTGTGTTGCTTATGTGTGATGATTTATTCTGTTCTTACTGCACATGTTTACTGTTTACTAAACATCTAATGAATGAAGGATGCAATGATCTAAGCAAAGAATTATCAGCATAATGAGATCTCTATTAATATGCGAGTTTTATTAAGGATATCCGCGTGTATACGTGAGTTGGATTCAGTAAAGTAGCGTATGGGTTTTAGAGAAAGAAAAAGTAAAAAGTTTTGAGTATGCTCTAAATACTGATTCACCCCCTCCCCCTCTCAGTATTTTTCCCAACAATTGGTATCAGAGCAGGTCCTTCTGAAGGAGCTTGATCGCTGGAAGGAGATCCGTCACAATGGGAAAGAAGCAAAAGAAGAAGGCTACTCAAAGAAAGGAGATATCTCAGAAAACGTGTGCAGCAGAAAATGAAGAAGATGAAACAGGTAGTGATTGTTGTTCTTGGGATTTATTTTCTTATGCATGCAATGGTGAAGATAGTGAAAGTAATATTGTGGATCAAGAAACAATTCTCAAGATCCAAGTTGAATATCAACAAAGATTATTTAACAAGAGAGAATCTATCTACAAAGATATGATCTCTAGACTGAAAAGGTTGTACGATGATGTAGCTAATCGAAGTAAGGGAATTGAAGCAGAAACCATCTTTCTGAAAGCAGATCTCGAAAAATCAAATAAGAAGAATGAAGAACTTGAAGCAGAAATCATTTATCTAAAAGAAGATCTGGAAAAATCAAACAAGAAGAATGAAGAACTTCTACAATTATGTGAAGAAAAAGGACTTGAAGAAGAAATCATCTCTCTAAAGGCAGATCTCGAAGCATCAAACAAAAAGAATAAAGAACTTCTACAATCATTTGAAGAAAAAGGACTTGAAGCAGAAATCATCTCCCTCAAAGAAGATCTGGAAAAAGCTAATAAGAAGAATGAAGAACTTTTACAAACTATTGAAGAAAAAGAGAATGGAATAAAGGAAGAGATTTTAAAATTAAATGATCAAGTAGAAGAAGGAAGAAGGAAAGAAGAATGTATGAAGAAGCAATGCCAAATATTGGAGGTTGAGGTAAATATTTTGAAATGTAAATTAGAAGAAAAAGATAAACTCTTGAGGTTTCAAGATAGTACTAAGATTCTGGACAATATTCTTAGTAGTCAAAGGTCTCCCTCTGTTAAATTTGGTCTTGGTTTTCATGAAACTGTTAAAGGAGAATCTAGTTCACAAGGAAGTGCTAAAGATTCAAAGGATATCAATGCAAAACCTGAAGTGTTGGAAGAAACAAAAGGTCAACCGACAATCATGAACTCTCAAAAGAAATCATTCCCTCCTAACTATAGAAGCATCAATAATGTTGAATGCTTTAAATGTCATAATTATGGGCATGTTGCAGCTAATTGCAGAAGCAGAATGTTTTAGTCACATACAAACCGATTCTACACAGAAAGGTACTCTGGTTTCTTCAAGGGATATTGTTTTTCATGTAGCAAGTATGATCATAAAGCAGCTGATTGCAATAGAAGAAAGAATAGAAAAACACATTATGATCCTTATGCTTACTTTTCTGGTCATGCAAGATGTTATGCCTGTAAAAAGTATGGACATGTAGAAAAATAATGCTGGATGAATAGATCTGAGAACTTGGATAATTTCCAGCACACAATAAGAAAATTCAAGCAAAGCTGGAAAAAGAAGGAGGACCGATCAGAAACGTAGGGAATATTGACCCTACTGCAGTCATCTGCTTCTAAAGCTTACTTCTCATAATGACTGTAGGAATGATGTGAGATACATCATAGAGATTAGTAATGTATCATCACAGGGGGAGCAATGTATGATGATTCTCATGGTTGATTTGGTAATTCTGGTTATGTTTATTTCTGACAGTGCATCTGTTGTGAAGAAGACAGGTACAAGTGGTACAAATTCAGGGGGAGAAGGAGTGTGAAATTTTCATTATTTCACTTTCCATACGCGGGTTTAATAAAGTAAAGTCGTGTATACATGCGAGTTCCATTGGACACAGACGCGTATGCATTTATGATAAGAAAATTAGTATGACATCTCAAGAACAGGAGCACAAGTTCAGGGGGAGCATCGATCTAACTATTAATGATTGCATTATTGACATTATATTTGCTTATGTCTTAGTTCTAAATGATGATGACATGATACATGATGAGCCCTGTTTTCTTTTTGCTGAAGAGTATTCCTTGCTTTCACACATGAATGAGATGAAAGTCTTATGATTCAGAGATATGGACAGATCATGCAGAAATTGTTGCTGATGACTTGTTGTTGAAAGTATTCAGGTTGCACAAGATAAGGAGGAGCCTTGGTCATATGGAAAGGATGCGTGGATGCACAGTTTCAGGGGGAGCATTAGCCTTGCTGAGCATAATGCATTGTTGGCATTATGATGATTCTAAAATATGATCTTTCTTGAGGTCTTTTTGGTAGTGGTCATAAAAAGTCATATTTGTAATTTGATGAAAATGTCATGATGAGACCTATGATGTAAAATTTTAATATTCAGTCATGTAAGGACTTGTTCAAATGTGTAAACCCACTTGGTTGGGTAGTTGAGTCAAAATTTGTAAACCCACTTGGTTGGGTAGTTGAGTCAATTTTGTAAACCCACTTGGTTGGGTACTTGAGTCTCTTATGTAAATCCACTTGATTGGATCTTTGATGTAAGTATGAGTCCTTGGTGATAGGAAGGTCATAGAGTCATTATGTCATTGGAAAATATGTTTGAACATTCAGCATGAACTAAGGGGGAGCATGGTAACTTCAGTGCACATCAGATCTACAGCGCTCTTCTTTCTACATGAGGAGAAAAACCTTGTGTTGGTTTTTGATCTGCCCTTTGCCCTTGATGTCAAAGGGGGAGAGTGACATGGTGTTTGAATAGGGGGAGAATATCATTATGCTTAATGTATCTATCTATTTTGATCATGATCAAACACCATCGTGGTTGCCATCAAGTCCAAAGGGGGAGATTGTTGGCAATATGATGCAGAGTGTTGTCCTTGATGGCAACCCACTTGATGAAGATGATGGAAACCTACTTAATGAAGTTGTTCTTGATGCTTGATGAGTTTATTAACGATGTAAATCTGATGTTCTACAAGTAGCTCAGAAGTACCAGAGAAATAAATATCAGTAAGGGCCAGAACAATGATGAAAAGTGTGTGACACAAAGCATACGCGGGTTTGTTTAGGAGAAGTAGCGTATGCACGCGGAAAAGTACGTGCCAAGTCGCGTATGCTCAATTGCGCTCTAAAAGAATAAAACCAGGGGTTACTACCATGGTATTGACCCATTGTATTGAGCGTTGGATTGTCTATGTGATCCCGTCCAGGAATACCATCAGAAGTTGTGTGGTTTTGGCTCATGGTATTGTCAAAGGCTAGATCTATTTAAGGAGAAGAAATTCATTGTGCAATGGGTGTGCATGAGTCTGGGTTTGAATGTATACTTCACTCTGAAGTATGTCTGAATGGAAAGGGTAACATTTTGATGATAGATCTGAATCTATGATGCACCTATGAAGAAAATGATGAAGAGGGATCTCTAGATCTGAAATGTATATGTATTTTCTAGATCTGTTTATGGAATGATTAGATCTGTGATCTGGAGAATCTGAGCTGAAGTAAAGAATGAAGATCTGAGCTATTTACCTGTTTTGTAGAGCTGCACTGCCCTAAAATGTCTGAAGATCCATACGCAGGTTCGTCGAGGAGAAAGCGTGTATATACGCGGCTTGTATTCAGCAAAAGCGTGTATGGGAATTGAAGTCAGCTCTGAAATGTGTGCAGATGTATACGCAGGTTGGTATTTTCGAAAGCGCGTATATACGCAGGTTCAGTGAAGTAAAAGCGCGTATGAAATCTAGGGTTTGTTGAAACATGTGGAATGAAATATCTGATCTGTTCTGCTGTTTTACTGCTATCTGTCGATGATGTATTTATACAGATCTGGGTTGTTTGAATGTTGAATATGCTGCTGATTATGATTGATTGAAGATCAAGTTGTTGGTTGTTTTGTTGATGATTCAATGAGTAAATTGATGGGGTTATTAGTTTCAGTTTGATGTATGATGAGCTTAAATGTGTAGAGTGGGTCCAGTCTGAAAATATGATAAAAAGTGGCCTACAAGGTATGTTGTGTGGAAGCTGTTGGATCCAGTATGAAAATTGATGAAACGTGGTCCGCAGAGGTGCTGAAGGTCGAAGCCTTCAGTCAGGGGGTTGTATCTCCCTTCCAAGAGAGGCTGGTAAATGAGAGCAGGGGGTTGTAGCTCCCTTCCAGGAGAGAGACGGTAGCTTGAGAAGGTTGTAGCCTTCTGAGGTGGGTGCTTGCGTGCTGGTATGAGTCTGCGCCAGTACATGGTTGTAAGATGTTTTCTTTATAATAAAATATTGAAGACTGAGACAACAGCAGCGGTGGTTTTCTCCCGAATTGGGTTTCCACCTTAAATCCTGGTGTTCATGTGTGGTGATTTATTCTATTCTTACTGCACATGTTTACTGTTTACTAAACATCTAATGAATGAATAATGCAATGATCTAAGCAAAGAATTATCAGCATAATGAGATCTCTGTTAATACGCGAGTTTTATTAAGGATATCCATGTGTATACGCGAGTTGGCTTCAGTAAAGTAGCGTATGGGTTTTAGAGAAAGAAAAAGTAAAAAGTTTTGAGTATGCTCTAAATACTGATTCACCCCCCCCCGCCCCCTCTCAGTATTTTTCCCAACAACATTCCCATTGAACTAGTGCATTTTTCTTTTCTCGAGGAAAAATCATAATTTTCATTAATATTGAAAATTACATGTTGTAGATGCATTGCATATGCATTTTTGTGACTGTGGCCAAACTGTATAGTTTGTCAAAATTCCCTGATGGGGTGTAAATCATAGACTGTTTTAAAAATAATTACAATAAATACAATATTTTAGCTCTAGTATATCATGATGATAGTCAAAAACTGTCAAAATCAGTGTTGTCGGTCCTCAAAATCCGACTGATCCATGAAATTGAACCGGTGGTATTGAACTGGAAGGTAATCATATATGGAGAGGGTGCGATGGAACCAACAACACCAGTATGTATCTATGGCAGTACCATTATGATAAGTGTGGGACTCTGAAGCAAACAGAAGCGTCGTTACTGTATCATTTTCATGAAGATGTATAATTCGTTGCAAGAAGGCCTTTGTTTTTTTGACAAGGTCAATAGTTGGGTGGAGATGATGGAGAAGGAGCCTTTATGTCAAGAAGAGAAACTTGTTGGTCATCTATCTCCTTAGAGTATTGACATAGTCGAGACATGTACTTGTGATCCATATTGATAATCTGAAAGAGGGGGGAAAAGAAGTTGTTGAATTAGTTGAATGTGATATGTGGGAATTAGTGTTTTTTAATACAAGAAAGATTAAAATATTGTTGAAATGTAAAAAGTGATACAAGTATAGGAAGTTGTAGAGTAAGGCATGGGGCAGTTGAGTCAAAAGAATACTTACTAGAAGGAGATTGGAAGGCAATGGATGTAGCGATCACATTGCAGGTGGCTGTATAGACTTTGAATTCAATATGGACTCCTCTTGTTTCCTACGTGTCACGTAAACATTGCCTTGGATGTGGGAGTAGCGACTAAAGGGAAACAGTGGAGAGATGTAGAGGTCATTCAAGGTTCTGACTCTGGAGATGGAAGTGAATGTTAAACCTTGATGGCCTATGTTGCCAATGTCCATTGTCGCCCTCCATAATGTCATGCCTTGTGATTTATGTATTGTCAATCCCCATGCCATTCGAAGGGGAATTTTCCTGCGAGAACCTCGTGTTATTAGGGGGAGTGGAACATAGGCTGGGTTGAAGGAATCCTATGGTGTGCCTTTATAGGGGTTTTTTCTCCCGGTGGATAGATAATGGACACAAATTTACCAAGGGTTCCATTGACAATGTCTGCTTCAACCCATAAGTTACATGTGAGGAAGACCTGTTGTTCATTGCAAATAAGAACTTTTGCATCTAGTTTTTCATCTTCTTCCTTTGTAGCAGTAGGATGGTGGTTTTTTCTCTTTGCATAGGATCGTTCTATCGGCATGTTCAATTGTTTTAGCATTTTCTTGTTATGCAATGCAACAGCTTGGTTGGCTAGATACGGGTGCATTGAATTGTCGAATGCTTCGTTGTCAACCATTGATAAAGAGGAGGTAGCCCTTGACATGAGAATTTTCCATTCCTCAGTAGTAGGTGTTGCATTTTTGATATTTGTAAGGAGTTGATGAAAAGAAACCTGAGAAGGGGTGGTCCCTTGTTGACGGAAGATCGTGGAAAGCATGACGACTGTGTCGAAGCTGCGCTAAAGGGAATTCCTGTTTGAGGTCCTGACATACATGGGGATGTCTTTCCCAGGAGGTAGTTTCCCAAGATCGCCAACGAGGATGATATACCGATTGCAGAAAGGCAAATTACAATGTGAAGGGAATGCCTCCCTTAAGCGATATTCTATGCGTGAAAGTAGTTTAGGCCCAATAAAGCTCATTTCATCGATTAGAATGTATTCAACATGGAAAATTTGTTCTTGGAGATGTAGAAGTGGTTTCCCCTCGAGAGGATGCATTGGGCCTATAGGAATGCAGAGGGCAGAATGGATTGTAAGTGCATTGATGTTAAATGTTGCAACACCAATTGGATCAATTAGGAGTGATAGGTTTGAAGTGGGAGTAGATTTGGCAAGGAATGAAGCTTTTATCTTATCAATTAAGAAATATTTTCCTGTGCCAGTAGTTCCTTGGATGATCATTCTAAGTGGATGAATGGAGTAAGTGGTCCTAAAGTGGGCAAGGATAGTGTTTAGAGAAATTTTTTTATGTGGACGATAATGATTCAGGGGAGTGTGGAACTTGAGAGGGGGTAGAGTGGATTTGAGTGAAAGAGCGATTGAACTCTATGAAATTTATCATTCTCTTGCAAAGTGGAGGGGATAGTAGTATGGTCCCAATTATGGTTTGAGTCGAAGTCATGATGCCCAAGCATGTCAAGATAATCAACCTCAAGGTTGTTCCATAGGTGTAGATGAGAAAGGAATTTCCATTCATACATGTCTACGGAGTCAGGGTGGGGGGGCATTGAAGAAGTGGAGGTATCATCAGAGCAAGGGGATTGAGGGTCTTCATGGGCACGATGAACATGTCATGCAATATATGTGTTTATTTTAATTTCCCAATGTGAAATTTTTCTTCATCAATGGAGCCAACATATGTTAGGAGTGTGTGAAAATGGAATATAGAAGTAGTTCACTCCAACCGAAAGAAGCATAACAAGCATCAGTGGAAGAATGGATGGCGTTGTAGCGGGGAAGGAAAAGAACAATATTTGGAGTGTTTATGTGTTTCCATTGGGAATTTTTTCGGTGAGTAGAGAAAGACCACAAACGTGTGGCTTCAAGAAGAGGTAGTGTTTAAAGCGAATTAGGTTTATTCATGTATGCTACAATGAAGGGTGGTATTGGGGCGAGGCACCTCGAGCATGAGAAACATGTATAAAAACAGTCTAACTAACATTGAGGGAAACAAATGAGTGGCTAGAAAGTGAGAGGGGAAGTTTTTGGAGCATGTGCAATGTCTGTTCTGCACCTATGTCCCGATAGGAAACTATTTCTATTAATATTTTTCAGATGACACTGAGAACGGGCACCTTAGGGTGCATAGACTATGAGAGACACGACAACATCTAGCAGTAGCTATTCGATTTTTTCTCTCCTTTCACAGCATATTTCGAGATGTAGTTGAGAAAAACATTTTGAGACAAAATTGGTTGGAAATTGATGTTTGTTCTCCAAATGGATAGCATCCAAGATTTTTGAACATTCAACCTATCGTCATTTCGGGTTGGGATGTATGCCTTTTGTCCATCCCCATCAATAGCCAATGAATTTGTGGGATGAAAATTCCATGGAGCTCCATATCGACAAGTAAGAGTAGGGCCTTTCAGGCGAAGACAGGATGAGGGATGGCATTTTGTATGCCTTTGAATGCAATTTACAAGTTCTTCATAGTTCTGAATGTGAGAGGATGAAAATAATGATGGTTTTGGGAGGATGCATGGATCATGGTCTGCAGAACAGTCGATATAAGGTTCACGTTGTTGAGCAGGGTGAGGGTTCCAAGAAAAAATGTGTTGATCAAAATAAAAAATTTCTTTGTCAACTTCGACTTGGTCATTCCAGTTGAGGTTGTCGACATAGCCACATTTTCCAACCGTAGGAAACCATGTATGTGTGCAGAGTCCCTATTTTTCCATTCATATCTGCAAAGAGGAGGAAGGGAATTTTGCGAGGCGAGTGTATATGTATAATTGAGAACAAAGAAAAGAAGGATGGTTAGGTGAATACCTACACTAGTAGTCTTTTGTGTGGAAGCCTTTTTGCAAGACCTCTTTGAGGAAGACTTTGAAACGAACATGAATGTATTGTGATGCAAGATGCAGATTCTTGATTATATTATGGAATTTCCATCGAGATAGCTCAACAGTAGTAGACGGGTGGTTTCCAGGAATGATCATATGAAATTCATGCCATTTGGTGTTAGTTGCACTAATGGTGAAGAAGAAGGTAGGAATACCTATTTGTGTGATCATATTAGTGAGTTCATTTCTACATTGGTTCTAGAAAGAGTGTGTCCCCCTAAGGGCTGAGCCAAAGCGCATAATTTTTTGAGGAAGTATGAAATCAGGGATGTGACACAGGGGTGTCTGAATGTCTTCAACAGTTACTGGCGAGTTGTCCTCGATGTTTCTTTTAACAAAGACAAAAATTGTTGCTTGGTTGTGGTGTTGCAACATAAAATTGTACAAGTAATATCAGAATCTTGGATGTTGTCCAAAACGGTTATCATGGTAGCAGATGAGGTGCAAAGCAAATTCTTTCATTTCAAATTTCAAAAGGTGTGGTTGAGCAAGCATGGGAACTCCTGTGAGGAAGAGTGTGGGGAAGACCATAGCAAAGAGGAATTTTGTGGTGTATACATTGACAGCTGAGATTGAAATAGAAGGCCAAGGAATCAAAGTGGTGGAAGCAGGACGGGAAGAGTGTAAGTAGTCAAATATTTCTTCAATTTCAGTATGGGAATTTGGGAGTGTACATACAGAAGAGGAAGGTTGGAGGTTTGTTGCAGTGGATCATATAGGAAGGTCATGATTGAAACTAGGAAGGTCACATTCAAGGTCAGGAGAAGACGAGGTGATGTGACGAAGGAGAGAAGAGACATCCTTAAGGTGCGAAGGCAAGGCAGTCACGAAAAATTGGTCGACATAGACATCGTTGTAGTAGGGATCATGCGCTAGTTTATAGTCCAAAACTGAAACAACACGAGCCCTTATTACGAAAAATTTCTTTTCCTTTTGGTCAGACCCATGCTTAGTAATAACTAGGATGTCTAAGTCAGAAATTAGGCAGCACAGGGTGTTGGAAATAGAAGCAAAATAGTATGGCCGGTGTATTTGAATTGGCCACCATGTGCATCGGTGACTTGCAATATTGGGTTAACACGTGCTATGAGAATTTCCTCTATTTAGGTTAAAGCGGCAAGGGAAAATGGTTGGTTTCCAAGGTCCATGTTGTTTGCAAGGGAGAAGCAGTAGGTTGACTTTTTATTTTCACATCGGAAGAAACATATGTTACCATGGAAGAACTTTGTTTTCATACTTGGGTAAGATTCTTTGCATATGGAGCAAACATGCAAGGGAGACATGTCATCTATCCTTGCACGAAAGTGGCAGTGTGCATGGTTAATGGTGGGGTTGAATAGATTTTGAGGATAGGAGGGTGAATTGTCATGTGTTGATGGTAGGGTGTGCAAGGTAGATGAGGGAGAGGCGACAGTGAAGGTAGGAAGGGTAAGGGAAAGAAGATTAGCAACAGGATTTGTTGAAGGAGATGGGGTTGGAAGTGAATTTTGAGGATGTTGGGGTAGAGAAATATGATTTGGGGGTATGTTTTGACACATTTGGGGGACAAGCCTCACGCTATACTTGAGACGTCTTTGTTTTTTGGTGTCTTTATTTTTTGCGTAGAGGAGCCGCCTGCGAACATTTTTTGAGGGTCTTTCAGAAGCCTCTGGCACTTCCATCCTGGTACAAATATTGGATGTGAACATTAATGCATACAATAGTTGAGTGGGAATAGTATTGACCATAAAGAAAGAGTGTGTGGAGTGTCTATAGAAGGAATAATGTTTAAAGAAGGAGAGGGAAGAAGTATATATTTAAAGGGAAAGGAAATAGGAGAAAGTTTGTTTTATATTTTTAAATTGTTTCGTAAATTGTGAGAAAGTGTGTACATCCACATATTAGGTCTGAAACAAAAAGTGGTGAAGAGAACATGTACAAGTTAACAAGTATAAAGATGCAAGATACAACATAAGTAAAGATGAATTAGATTTAAGCTAAAGAAGCAAAAACCTTGTATATTTATTTTTGTCCAAGTAAAGATGAATTAGATATAAGCTAAAGAAGAAACAACCTTTTATAGTTAGTTTTTGTCTTTGTCGGCCCAATACTTTTTTTAAAATCCCATAAGAGAAGCAAGAAGGACTATGTTTGAGAGTACTTTGAACTATAGAGCAATGAGGAAGCATGGAGTGCGAATTGTAAAAGATTATGGACAAAAATATACTATGTTGATTAGAAGGAACAACAAAAGAGCATATATATTATATTTAAAAGTAAAAGATCGAACATGTAACACAAATGTAGAATTGTAAAAGAGCATGGACACAAATATAGTACGTTGATTAGAAGGAACAACAGAAGAGAATATATATTATATTTAAAGTTAAAATATCCAACATGTAACACAAATGTAGATACATATAGGAGATAAGTACAATGATGAAGTGCACATATAAGATCATATGTGAATGGAAGAAGAGGGTGGTAAGAGGAAGAGATGAAAATGAATGCAAAAACATATAGAAGATGTCGTGTAAATCTTAAGTTGACAAGGGGGGGAAAGAGGGAGGTCTAAAGTCTTCGAGCGACGGTTGGATTGCACAGCTTCTTTATATCTTCGAGGACAGGACGAGATGCAGCACCATAGTTGATCTCTTCTGAATTGACAAGGACAACCTTCAAGGGGTCAACACCATTGAAGCAGTACATTTTGATGGACAATGTGAAAAGGAAATGGCGGCATGAAACCTTTGAACATATCTCATGGATAGCATTAGGCTCAGTGGATAGTAGGGACAAGTCTTTGGCTATGATACCCAGGAGCTCAGTTGTGCCATCATCGAAAGATGTGACATTTTGCAGCACCCCTATGTGTTCATGCATTTAAAGCCTGAGCACATAGTAGTAATCACATTCGGGGAAGTCACCATCACATCTACTACAATGCCACATTCCATCTAAGTGGTGCACAACTTTTTTCATGCATTGGATGCCATCGAATCAGAGAGGGCATGCAAGGAAGTAGAAATCTTGCATGCCAATAGATGTTATGGTTGCAAAAATGGAGAACCATGTTGCTTTTTCAAGGGGCTGTAAGGCTAGCATGTCAGCAATCGTACGTTGTGGGTGCGTTCATGTGGAATAACCAGAGTACTTTCTACTCATTGATGGTGAAGAACTCAAGTGGCCTCATTCGTGGAACCATGTTTAGAGTTGGTGAGTCTCTGGAATGTTTGGATTCAAAAGGAGGTTTCCGGTGGATATGGTCCCTACGGTTCTTCCATTAAATTCTGCTATGCGACCCTTTTTTATTGCAATAATAGGTGATGTACCTTGCATTTTCTAGTTTGATTGTGCCATTTTAGACCATGTAAACCTTTCCAATTTGGATGAGGGCATGCAATGAATCTACTAGCTCATTGAAGGCAGAAAGATGGATCTCATCATTAGGACAATCAATGAGGTCAAAGTCGAAGACCTTTCCGAAGTCCTGAAAATTGTTGTACAATATTGTTGTACGATCGAAGGGTTATTTTTGCAAGCACCCAAGCCTAGATTGACCAATATTTGCGATAGGGGTTGAGTGCCATGAATGGAATGGTAGCAAGTGTAGCAGATGACACCTGATTTGATGCTAAAGTGGAACCCCTTGTTAGAATGGGTGTATGAATGGAGGGGTTTTGAGACGTTAAAGAACTAGATTGGAATGTTGACGGCTAAATCATTTGAAGAAGTTCCAGGTCCCCAATCAAAGATGCATGATGATGGTAAACTTTGAGCTCAAGCAATTTAATAGTCCCGGAGGAAAGAAAACAAACAAGAAATAAATGGGTTATTATTTGTAGCGTAAGCAGGGTAGAGATGGAAAATAAAAAGAATGCACAAAGGATGGGGTGAAGAGTGTGAACATGTGCATAGTTCTGTAAAAAAAGTACAAGCGGATTTTTTGAGAATGATAATTGACCCAAGTTGGAGGTCACCAGAGGAAACATGGCTATTGTATGAATACGGCAGTAAAGTTTTTTGTTGGCAAGCACTATCTGAAAGGGAAACACGGTAGCGCATGGACGATGTCTTTGTCAAATAAATAAGGCTAAGCTCGACTATTTGGAAGGATGACTAGAGTGATGTAGAGCCAGCTAGTAGCAAATTGATCGCATTCTCTATTAGAGTAGGCTCCATGATGAGATGTTGCAAATATGCCTTGAAATGCGAGAAACTAAGATTGGAGAAGTCATCATTGGAGTTACATATATGATATATGTTATCAATTTCTCACCAGTGAATTGTGAGTAGGATCATCTCACATAAGACAACTGAGGTTAAATCCCATGCTGATATAGATGGGAAGACCGTTGTTTTTACAAGAGATAGATTTCAACAGGAAAATTTTGGCTCAAATGTTGAACAAAAGCAGTTTTTCTAGTTATTCCAAATTCATATTTATCTCTCAAGGTGAAGTGACTAAATTAAATGAATAATTTTAGCAGCCTATCCAAATTCTAGATAAAATTGGATATAGAACTTCCAAAAAAATTTCATTTACATGAGACATCAAGTGATCACACATCCCATACTCTGATGAAATTGTCAAACATTTGTAGACACTTGCACCAGGAAGAGTGATTCATTAATCTTAAAGGTTTAGGAAGAAGTAATAATCAAAAGGAGAGCTATGATATGTGGATCTATAAGTGGCTAAGGTTTCCCTGTGATGTTTACGGATTGGCATCCATAAAGCTTGTTGCTTTTAGAATTTTTGGAGGTTTTAATCTGATGGGAAATTCCCTAGTGAGTTAAAGAAACCATGCAACCTACTTCCATTTAGTAGCATCATATGATTGTTGTGATGTAAAGGGTCTACAGGGAAATTATAAATGCAGCTACAAGGAAGGACTAAACAGTAAAAATGATACGGTTGAAAAGCGTGCAAAGTTTACCAAATTAACAAGCCTTCTTTCCCTTCTCCAAAACTATCCTAAGTCAACTTGCCTAAGGGAAAAATGTTTTCTATATATGCAATTTAAAGAGACAGAGAGAGAGTTAGAGAACTCATTCTAGAGATAGTATCTCATTCTCTCATCCACATAGTATTGACCACCATCACCACTGTAGGTAAGAATCTCAAGGGCAGCTTGTCACTTATGATTCATTATGATGTAGACAATTTCCTGGGCAATATGTGATTTGATATTTTTATGTTTTAATTGTAAGACTATTCTCTTTTTTCTAAGCATTTATTTATGTAAATATTGATTTCGACTTTTAAAAGAGTGTGAAAAAGATGGGTGTGAAGCTTGAAAGAGAAACCAAAACATTTCAAGTGCCTGCACTGTTATACAAACAGTTAGCGAGTTTCTCTATAGCATCTATTTTTGGATGGCAGAACTACTAATGAACTAAATGGTGAGAAGTTAGAACTAGTTCATGGATTTTATGGCAAAGAGAGAAAGAGGAAGAGGATAAAAACAGTCAGTGAGTTTCTCTATAATATCTATTTTTGGATGGCAGAACTACTAGTGAACTAAATGGTGAGAATTTACAACTAGTTCATGAATTTTATGGAAAAGAGAGAAAGAGGAAGAGGAGGAGAGGAGATAAAATAGTTGAAAAGGGCACAACACAAAGACATATTTCAGAATAGACATAAAGACTAGTTAAACCAACAAAGTAAATTTGTAATCTTGTTAGGGAATTGTTGTCTCATGTTAGACAAGAAAGGAATTTTTTGTTGTCTCATTTTAGACAAGAAAGGAATTTCAAATGGTTGTAATAGAAGCATAGGTCACTTAAATGCGACCTTGTTCCAGGTTGTGCAGAAGTTTCGAATGAAATTCTATTTTTTTAAAGCTAATGTCAATTTTTGGTCCATCCACTCTTTGTCCACTTAGAAATTTTTTTAATCTACGTATTTCAATATTATGTAATTCTACATTTTACTAATCCAAAAAAACACTAATGTATGTATCTCTATCCTCTGAAAAAATTAATCTTTCATATTGCAGGAATTTTCATTTTGAATAGATTGGAAGAAGAAGATGTGAAGCAATGAGTCTAGTGATAAGAAAGGTCATAATATGACCATATCCTAACCTATAAATGAATCTCAATATTCACATATAGTTTTCCTCCTCCTCTATGTTTGTCATGGATGGGTTAATAGTATTATTGCGACCTGTGAAAATGGTGAAGTCAAATTTTACGTTCTCTTATTTTTCTTTATTTCTTTGTTGGTTTTTCAAACTCACAAGTTGCAAGAGGTATAGAGGTATCAAGGATTGAGGTCACGTGCCAAAGTTGAGGAAAAAAGAGGGAAATGAATTCTCAAAACACTTTGAAACTACGAGAGAGGCCACATGGGGCCAAGCAACAAGAGGGAGGCAATACCAAAATCAAGAAGATACATGCAACATAATGTTCCACAATAATGTATACATTTTAAGTTTTAAAAAAGGAAATGAAAGAGTGAGAAGAGGGAATTCTTAATGACATATCCAATGAGTTTTTTTAGATATATATGGTAGTAGTGGACTTGTTGTTGTACCCTATTAAAATTGTTGAGAAATTTTTACAAGAAAAAAGACAAGGATATGTTGAAGATGAAAGAAAATATTGGACGAAATCAGAAGCCAAATCACGACTATAGAGGTCCATGCAACAAAATTTATGCAAAATCAAAGACAACCCAAGTTACGTATAAGATGTTAGATGTGAACTCCATCACACTAGTAGAAATAACCCCCCAACAAAAGAGAATTCACTCTATCACAGGGCACCTAGCAACATCAAAACTCAACTCCATAGAATCCCTAGTCAAGACAAGTCCATTGATACTTCTTAAACTTTACATGGTCTCTATATATTATAGTCATCTCAATCTAGCCTCTGTTTTCATAGTTACTGCAATTTACTAACAAAGAACATTTTGTGAAGATCAAGATCTGATTTTGATGAGGCAACATCAAGAATTTTATTGTAATTACAGTAAAAAATACGAGGTGACCTTTTGTTACCCTTTAAATACCAAAAGCAACCAGTTTTGCATTCATATTTTTGTCTAGAAGAATGTTAGCGGTCTTAGCGTCCCTGTAAAATATTTTTGTGGAACAATTCACATGAAAGCATTTCAGTCCTTTGCACACATAGAGAATTGGATCAAATGATACGTATGGTTAGGGATTACTTGTCCTTTATAATAGTGTTTAAATAAGAAAAAAAATATTGTGCATCAAACCAATGAAAGAGTTACCCTGCGCTGCAGCTAATGCTATTTCGAGCAGGGAGAAAAGCGCAATAACTAAAATCAAGAACAATATAGATGTTTAATGCTATATATGAACCAACTCCATGCACAAATAGAATTCTGAAGATTGTTTCAGGTTTCAATCTCACCTCCACACAGGCGATGAATTTTTAGTAACCACTTTACTAAAGACGAAGGGTTAATGTCTCATGGTGAATGTAGCAGGTCCTCAAAATCCACCGCCCGTCCTTTCCTAATAAAGTGTGTTTAAATAGAATGAAAAGGAAATTATAATATGGAGCTACTTAGGGCTACAGTTTGTAAAAAGCAACTTTTCACTTAGATATAGGCAGACGTAGCTGTGGCCATGTGGCCCACCAGGTGCCCGACCAGTCTATTTCCATAGCTCCACTACTACATCTGCAATTAGGTGCAAGGCCTGCACTAGGCCACCTAACGATCCACCATTTTTGATTTGGGAATGTGTAATACTATCCTGCAGGCAATTTCCTCTTCCTCCACCGAGAATAAATGCATAATGGAGTATGCCTATCGCATAATGGAGCATGGCTATCTCATCAGGTAGCATAGAAGAGACCTAACGAGGCCGACATTGGAAAACAAATTCATTCTCCGGTCTAGGCTAGGCCTGTTTGGGTAGTTATATCATGCATGTACAGAGATTGGGTTTCGCTAATGCTTTATAAAGGAATGGAATCACATTACTCACTCATTTAATAAGAACCAATGGAATCAATGTCTGCTTCAACTGCTGAGACTGGGTATGATTTTGGTTTTGAAACAAGAGAAAGGGTGAAACTACTCGATCATAAATTGTCACTGGTTTTACTCCAATTGGCTCTGGGAATGGAAGGGATGTGCACTCAGATGTTTTTGTAGATATCATATCCATTTTCATATCCATATCCACCACATGTGAAGTAACCTCTTCAGCAACTATTATCCATACCATAAGGTAAGGTGCTGCATCAACTCCATCCAAATATCCAGAAAAATCCATGCCACCCTCAGTTGGTTTTAAGTTATCCTAATTGGTTTTAAGTTATCCTGATTGACTAATTACAGTACTAATTGAAGGTCTAGGGCTCTATCTATCTATTTTATGTAGGAAAGTTGAGCCATAAATGCAGGTAAAGAGATCAACCACAAAACTACCACCATGGTTGTCATGTTTGTTAATACTTCACCATTGTTGTTGGTTTATGCAACAATATGAAAGATGAGTTCAAAGCCATTATAGATAATCCAACATTCTAGATTAGATTGTGTATTGATTAAACAACCCGAGTCAAGGGGTTTTATATGTCTTTATTTTAGTTTGCAGAGGGACTATTTTACAGCAGTTTGTATTTAAATAGCGAAATTTAATTTTTTTTGGCAAAAAAAAGTTATATATGCAGCAAGCTAACATGTATACATGGCATTTAATTTGACAAGGTGATACTGTTAGTTACCAGATAGTGCGATACTTACTTGTTTTCCAATGGAAATCTGGGGAAGAGATCCTGCAAAGGCACAAGCTGCAACAACCAATAGCACCAGGCAACAATAACAATGGTCCGGATCTTGGGGGAAGCCCCCGAGATCTAAAAAGTTGAAATGGGTCTGACAAGATCTAAAAAATTAGAATGCCAAGAAAGAGAGAGAACACATTGCAAATAAAACCATAAAGAAACTTATTTTATTAAAACAGAGAATAACTATATAAGCTACATTGTGGTGGACAATCTGTCCTTTTACAAACTGAGGCTTGTTATTTATAGCCTTTTTTGAGTTACAATACCATGTGTAGATACCATAGGTGGATACCATGGGTCAAAACCATGGGTAGATACCACTTACAATACCATAGATCAATACCATGGGTAGATACCACTTACAATACCATGGGTAAATTCTATGTCTGGATGAATACCATGTGTGGATACATACCATGGGTGGATGAATATCATGGATAGATGTCACTTACAATACCATGGGCAAATAAATACAATGGGTGGATGAATACCATGGGTCGATGACATTTACAATACCATGGGTAAATTCCATGGGTGGATGGATAACATGGGTGGATGAACACCATGGGTGGATGCCATTTTTCATTCGGATCATTCCTCCCTCCTTAAGAAGCAATGGTCCCCATTGCGTGAAGTTCCCTCTTGAGAAGCCTTAGTTGAATATGAAGAGCCACTGAAGAGAAGGTTTTTGTGTAGTTAACCCATAACCATGATGAACGAAGATCCGAGGATAGAGATACCCTGTAATGCTTGTGACCAACTATGATATTGACAATGTGCGGTCTAGCAAATGGACTTCGATGAAGTGTGGGTTTGTGGATGACCCAGAACCATAGTAAATGAAGATCCAATGATAGAGATACCTTGTAATTCTTGTGACCAACTATGATACTAACAGTGTGCAGCCTAGCAAATGGACTTCAATGAGAAGGATTTTGTGCGGTTGACCCATAACTGTGATGATGATTGTTGATGAAGTAGTAGGTGCCTACATAGCTTGGGGTGGGAGAGCACATCTCCAAATAACCCAAGCCGAATACTGCTATGCTAAAACTAATGAATGTGAAGTAGGTGCCTACTAAAGCGGGGTGGGAGGGCACGTCTCCAAAGGGAACTCGCTCCAAATGCTACTCCAGATTTAAAATGAGCATAACTCGATCAATATAACTCAGAATATTTATTATAACCTATTTTTGGAAATGGAATGATCATTCTGCATCTTCCCATGCTTTTGAAATCACTATCTAGAGACTCTAGACTCTCATATTCGCGCATGAAATGTCCCGTCGTGACAATTTCTGAAAGATAGCTAATTTTAAATCAGTGATAACTCCCTCTTCCAAACTCCGATTCAACTGATTTTTTTATTTTTTTTGAAATCGGGTGATTTTTCAAGAGGAGCTCAGATCTGTAACCATTTATCTAAATGTCGCACTTAAAACTGTAATAAATGACGGGAGAGCCGCCGTCCATGAATTGTCGTCAGAAAAATTGCTACAACATTGTTGATTTTGAATGAGCGATATCTCCTTCATCCGACCTCCAATTCGGCTGATTTTTTTTTTGAATTTGGGTATTGTTTCACAAGGAATCCAGATATGGTCTTTGTTTTTATAAAATTTTCACCAAAATTTTCAGATATGATCTGCAAACTCGCCGCCCAAAAAAACCATGGATTTTGCTGAAGATCGCTGCAAAACATTGAAACTGAAATATGCTTCAAACCCTCATTCCCATGGATTCGTAACCTGAATCTGATACCACTTACATTACCATGGGTAATTCCAAGTGTGGATGAATACCATGTGTGGATACATACCATGGGTGGATGAATATCATGGATATATGTCACTTACAATACCATGGGCGAATAAATACAATGGGTGGATGAATACCATGGGTCGATGACATTTACAATACCATGGGTAAATTCCATGGGTGGATGGATAACATGGGTGGATGAACACCATGGGTGGATGCCATTTTCCATTCAGATCAAAAAAATTGCAGTAACAACACCAAAAAATTGCAGGAACAACAAATTCCAACAACAACAAATTTCAATTCCACGAGCAACAACAAATTTCAATTCCACGAGAAGGGAAGCATAAAATAAGGATCTAGATGAAGAGGCTAAATAAAAGAGTAATGACAGATTATAGAGATTGTTTCTCAATAGTCTCTTAATGCGCATAGACAACGCATAAATATTTTGATCAGATATGATTGTGGAAGATCAAATATGAAGTGTAGTTGATCTTATTGCCAGAGAGCAGAGCTAGGCAGCCTTAATGAGAGTGATTGTGGGAGAGCAGAGTTAGGCAGTGCTTTTAATGATAGATTTGATTTCAAGTAATGATAGATTTGATTTCAATAGTGGTGAGAATAAGTGTTAATGACAAAAATGGAGTAGAGAGATTGATTTCAGCAGCAGGAGTAATGGCCCTGTTTAATGGCCCCATTGTTAATGATGACAGAGACATAGATAGAGTAGATAGAGTAATCCGGTGAGAGTGATTGTGACAGTGGGTGGATATCCAGGTAGGTAGAAGATGACATAGAAGATGACATAGTAAAATCTAGTTAGAGACAACTATAGAGGATGACGAATCTCTACATTGTCGCCACCAAGAACCCCACAATAGAATGCCTATCGACGTAATTAATTTTCAAAGTTTGTGCATTTTTTTATTTTTTATATATTTGATATATGGTTTTAATCAAAATTTGTCATAAACATATATTTCCTTAATATCTAGATTATTTGAATAAAAGTTATTTATTTTTAACTTTTCATTTTTCTGATTTTGACTTATATATAGAATCCAGGTGTTTTATAAAAATGCCTCATCGCTTATGACTCGGATCCCCGAATACATTTGCATCCCCAGATTTATTAGTTTTAATTTGATTTCTTTGTCAAAAGTTATTTTCTTATTTTATTTTCCATTTTTAAACCGTTTATATTTTCTTTAGGATAACCTATCTAATATTCGACTCAAAATCATTTGCGCAAAAGTGTTTTACATCTGGATACAATGATGCCTGGATTTTTGGGTTTTTGGATTTTTCACAATAACAATATAAAATAAAATAATAATAATAATTTTATTAGCAAATATCCAATATCTGGATCCTAGTGAAAGATCAGATTTTCAAAACAACCCGGACTCTCAAATACTTGGATTATCCATATAACTTTCCTGAAACGACATTTAGTTAGGCATTTAATTAAGATGTCATGGACATTAACGATTTTTCTTAGGTGCCAAAATTCTCTATACTAGGTTTTAATGGTTGTTGTCCATTGAATGTGGTCCATGGCTCTTTAGTCCCCTTTATATATTAGTAAGGAAGAACAAAAAAATCCTTTATTTATATTTGATGTAGATGTGGCTCATGGACATGGGGGCGTCACTGAAAAACCAATATTATATCACGTGCGCTCATATTGGGGTAAAAAAATTTTAAAAAAAAACAAAGCATTATATTGGGTATATAATTAAGGGTTAGTGGGTTTTTTTAATATATAGGAAATATAAATAATTTAAGGTATTGTTTTTTTTATTTTTTGGGCTAAGCGGGCTTGTTTTGACGGTTTGGCAAGGGAGAGCGCACGCATGTGGGATCATTTTTTGCATGGGGGATTAGCAGCACGCTGGGGTTGCATTCGCATGAGGGATTAGTGGCAAGCTCAGGTTGCATTCACGTGAAGGATTAGCAGCAAGTTAAGGTTGCATTCGCATGAGGGATTAGCAGCAAGCTGGGGTTTGGCAAGGGAGTGCAGGATTCGCATTGCAACAAGCTAGGGTTTGGAAAGGGAGATCATCTTTGTACTTCCCTCCCTTGCAGGTCTTCGTACTTCCGGATTACTACACTTCGGGTTATGCACAATTTTCTTTTTTCATATGTTTATATTCAAAAGGCTTGAAATTGTTTTCATATATTCAAATTTGAAAGGCTTAGCATTGTTTGTTATAGAGTGGTCTTTACTTTGTAAAATTATCAGTGAATGTGATTGAAATATGTTGCAAATGTCTAGAGTTCTATTTTTTTTGGTCTCATGTTTGAAACCCACTTCTATTTTCACTAATTCGGTGTCGGTGTAGTTGTGCCCAGCATGTGGTAGAATACTCGATCTGCTTAGCTGAGGTTAAAATCAGCATGTTCCCATCTGGTACTTTTATAAATAGTCGATCGTATTTCTCATTGTTGTATTTTGAAGGCGCCATGCCTGAGATGAGGGTTTGCTGATTAAGTGAGATCCCCATGCAATCGAGCCCTACTTAATTTCTAATAAGTTTGAAATGTTTTTTTTTTGTTGCGTTTAGTATGTTGGAATGCATTGGGTCACTTCGAGTGGTTTGAACTGGAAATATGTACTTCAGGTATTACACCAACTGGACATTAGGATTAGTTCCCATATAATGTATGTGCAGAACATTGGTAAGGAGCATAGCTCCCAGAGTTTACAGGAATGGGGATGGATATGGTTGCAGCAGTTTTAGAGGTTGGGATATGCAGTTTGTACTTTTTGTACTACTCCAAGACAAACCCTGAGCACTAGTGAGGGCATAGTTAACTAGTGAGGTGATTTTGGAGCCATCCACCACCTAGGTTCCATTCTTGTTGTTGTCTAGTTCACTAAGATGGCACGAGCCTCAAATTAGGTCAGATGTGATTGTATTTGGCTCCATGGATCTCCCTGCCACGAAATGTTTCAGTGATTATGCCTCTAATTCTTTCTCCATTTTATTGTATTCTGATAAACCAAACTATCCAACTATCATGGGGTATGTAGGGGATGTTGGCCGCTCTCCCCTGAAATATGGGAGTGTTTGTCATTTTCAAATAGGCATCTAATGCAAGATGTGTAATTTATTTCTAGTTTAGCTAATGGATCGGTTAAATTTGTTGGTATATTTCATAGAGGAGTAATAGTTTATTGTCTGTGTTCTGAAATTCATTTTAGGAAAGCTGATGAACTGGACCTTTGTTTCTCTGTGCTGGCAGAGAACCTGACAAAATGCCTCATGGAAGAATTTTTGGTAGTGTTCACTCGCCTACTATGGGTGTGATGATTGACATGGGCAATCCCTTGCTCAACATATATATAAACATACGCAATGCCAAAGGATTTGCACGATATACAAAAACATAGGTAGTACATTAATGATTAATTATTTAAGCATCAACTATTTAGAAACTAGATTCTATCAATTCCAAACAAATATATAATTTTTTAAGTCATATAATAGAAAGTAGACCATTAAATTATGAATGAAATAGGTTATCTAGAAATTTTCATCAATACAATGACCAAATAACTATGTTTACGAAATAGGCTACCTACACACTGAAATATGAAGACCAAAAGGTCCAAAATAGTAAATTGATCTAGTTGCTAAACACTTCTCTATAGAGGAATTTTTCACCAATTATGAAAGAACCCATGTTGCCAAATGTCGTAGCTTTGGGGTAGCACCACCATGCTTGTTCCACCACTGCTTGACAAACAGTGTTCCACAATATACAAGCAAGATAACTCAATTTTCTTAAATTTGTGATGGTTAGTTTTTTAGAGGGACATTTCGAGCTCCAAATTCATTAAATGTTCCTCGAGAGGCTTACTCATATCTGACATTATTCTACTAAGGGTTTCCCTTAAGACGCTGTGAGTTTTTGCATCATGGTCTGTAAATATTTTTCACATGAGCTATTATTCATGTACTCTTAGTTTTTGTATATTTGTATTTCTCTTGTATGTTTGGTTTGCAAAGTGGAACTTGAGTTCCTCATCATTGGATATGGTAGTTTTCCTCTCGTAGAAAGGTGAATTTCGTAATCAGAACTAGGTCATGGAATTGGCAAGCGTTCTGAAACCAGGGGGTGTTGTATTCATATAGACTCTTGTCTCTATGGAATATGTATGCAACTGCACACAACCATTTCATTAGTGAATGATTGTAATTTTATATTAAAAATGTGTAGGTCATGACTTATGGCCACATCTATACATGAAATTTTGATCCCAGAACAACATTTCTTAGACAAAAGGTTTGCATTCAGCTCCTTTCATTTTGTTATTTTGACATGACAAAGTTCAGGGCTTATACATAACCCTGTGTTTATTAAGCACCTATATTGTAGTCGTGCCCTGGAGGGGTATGCATTAACTTCTTACAATTTTTTTTATCATCCCAGTTCATTTGCTCATGATTTTCATGATTTTGTTTAGAGCAGTCCATTCTTTACGGGGGTAAACAATAAAAGATCATTATTTGAGAATGTAAATTCTTCATAATTATGGAATATTTTCTGGATATAAATTGAATGTGTTTTCAAAATTGAAACATAATATTTAAGATTTTCTACAAAATCTCATTAACTTACCTCTTTCATGATCTAAAGAAAGTGAAAACAATTCATGAATTGGAATATGACCTCTTCCCCCCCTCCTTTTTTACATTATTTTATTTCAAGTATGTTCATGATTATTTTTAGCAAGGAATAGTAAAGATTCATACCGACTTGGAGCATAGCCTTTTGCTAGTAGGCTTTGTAAGACCAAAGGTTGTTGCTTTTGTGGAAGGACTAGACTCATCGAATGGCTTTGAGATATTTGTGGTATGTTTGGTACTCTATTTCATTTATGAGTTCAATTTTTCTTGTTATTAAGACAAATATTGGAACAGTTAGATCCAGAATATATTTGAATGATTTGATGTGCAATTGGAATTTGTGATATATTGGCATACTTTTTATAGTTTTTCACTTTCATGCATTCTCATATGTAGTTGAAAGCACACAACAGCGTTGGGGAAACTAGATCATAGTTTTCTCTAAAAAATAAAGTTGTGTAGAAAGAAGAGAGTTTTCCTAAATCTGATCCGTTGGGCGTAAAACTAGAAATGAATGATGATTTGGAGGATCTCATTGATGAATAAAGCCTTCTTTCTGAAGACGACTTTAAAATACCTTCATTTCCCTCTAGTTATTAACAAGGGCTTGTGGTTATTAATTTTGGTTTGTAGTTTATCCATTGGAAAGGAATGGTAATTAGTAACAGGGGCTCATGGTTATTAATTTTGGTTTGCAATTTATTCGTCAGAAAGGAATATATATGATTTTATCCCCTTTAATAACATTACAAAATTGATTGTCATGGTCATTTTTCCCATATATTCTACTAATCCATAGTTTGTATATTGTTTTGTTGTGTAGCCAAAATGACTGTGAAGTTAACACGGAAAGAAAGCCTGCAAAAATTGTGCCTGTTGCAACTTGAGTTGGAAGAGAAACAGATGAAGTTGGGCCTGATTGCAGAACAATTGAATAACGTACAATGTGCATGTGAAATTGTATACTAGTTCCTTTTATTCTTTTTCTCTTATTTCATTTCTTCCTTGGGAAGAAGTATTTGGCATCCTTGTTTTAAAATTTTCACCATTATGGTATTTCTAGTTTGTGCTTTTAGTTGTTGTTTACAAGTATAATTGTTCTTTTACTGAATGTTGCATTGATATCTATTAAACTCATGATTGAGAAAACTTCCTTTAGGTCTCTCTCTCAATATACACATTTGTGTTTTTAATCAAAACTTGAGTTTCCATCTTCAAATAAATCTCGACTGTTGGGATTTGTGGCGTATAATATAATGTAATTGCCTTATTTTATATTCCAAACAATCAACATTGTCACATAATGTAGGAATCAAACTGTAGTATAATCTTTACTCATTTTTCTGATATAATGGATGTCTTGATTTTGTTAGTATGGACTCGGGGATGCATTCAGGTGCATTAGTCGCCCCTACAAAGAAATATCTCCAATAAAACTTGGGGAAAAGGTATATATACCACAAACATATTGTTTTCCATCTATTGTGACTTTTAATTTTAACAAGTTCATTTTGATATATCAATTTCCCCATTTGACTAAAATTATTCAAAAATTGCAAGTATCTCTACCTAGCACACTCCTGACTACTCATATGTGATCAAAATAGGGCTCCGAAGAGTTAACAATTATTCATAAACCCACAATCATTATTTTCCATACAAGTGTTGGGTTTCTTACCTTTAAGCTCCTCCATCAATGGAATATAACATTTTTAACCGTAATTTCTCTTCAACCATTGAGTGCTTAAATTAAGCAATGGTGCAACCTTATTTATAGGTATAATATAGTGTGTGAATCACAAGTAATGTTGGTGTTATTAAGGATGTTAGTGTTATATATTTACTTTTGTATATGCTATATATGACATATGGAATGATGAATCTCGCTAAGGAAGGAATGTGATAGCATCCCAACATTGATTCCTTGTAGGAAATAAATGTAGTACTAGATGTCCTTTTTTCACTAAATTCAAGATATTTCAGTGACTGCAATTATAGTTATAGATTGATTTTCTTGGTCGGTTCTTTTCTTCTGCAGATTTTTCAGTTACGATAGTCACCTAAGGGTTATTGTATTAACTATATGCACAAATTTTTAAGAAGTAACTGACCTTCTTGAAGATATTCCCAACCATTCATTTGGGAAAATCTCTCATGACCATTCATTTGGGAAAATATCTCAAAAGGATTATAAATTAGTCTCCAGATAAATTTTACTTTGCCTTCTATTTGGTTGATATCACAATTTGACTCTTCTTGTCCTAAATGTGGATTGTATCCCATGACATCTTTGTTGGAGAGGGACCTTTAAGGACTTGAGCTATTCGGTGTTCCTTCACCTGCTTTGGGGGTATGCTATTTTACCAACAACCATAGTTGAGAGGAGAAGGGACAAGAGTAATAAATGTGCATTGGTATGAGAATTCGATCAACAATTGTAACATTCCTGGAAAGCGAAAGATAGAGATTACTCCATGCTTGATATTTTCTTTTTAACTTGACCATTATCCTCTTGGATTGACTAGTAATATAGAGCTTCATATCAAAGGGAATGCCCAAATATTGTATGATCTCTCTAGGTTTTACAAATGTTTTTGTAGAAGAATAGGGTTTGAAAGTATGCCATTCAGACTTATTCTTCTTAAGGCTCACAAAAACACATTTTCCACTAATGTTTGATAGAAATATCCATACCTCCTGTTAAGTATGAAGTTCCATTCAATTCTATCACAAGCCTTTTCAAAATTTATTTTCAGAAAAGAGAAATTTGGCTAATCACATGAGCCAATTCAGTTATAAGATCATATGGAATTAATCTTCCTTTAAGCATTGCAATTTACTTCTTTCTAATTATCATGGCAACCAACAACCTAGGATCTTGACCAATGCTTTGGCTAGGATTTTTTTGGAGACATCAAGGATAGTAAAAAAATATCCTCCCCCATATTATTGCTTTTGACAGTCTTCACACCTTCCACATCTATTTTGCATTTGAAGTATGATAAAACCTGCTCAATTAATGTGTATCCAGATTAGAACATGTTGAATTTTCCACAGGATCAACATCTTAAATGCCTAAGAATATAGATGAGCAAACCATATTATTTGAGTTGCCATATAACATGGAATGAAACTATCTGAAGTAAAAACGTTTTCACTCTAAAAAATACTCATCAATGGCAGACCAACCAACCCAATTTCTGCTTCAGGGCCCTCCTCATGTAACAATGCAATAGTTTTACACTCATTTGATTTTTTAGTATGCTTTTCTTTGGTCTTTTTTACTAAAAACAGTGACTTTGGTCAAAAGGGAGTAGGGGGGCATATGATTTTTTGAGGGGGATGTTCCATGTTCAGTCTCCTTACATATTCCCCAAAAGAGAATGTGGGTAAACAATACCCTTTGGAGCACCCAAGTCTTGGGAGGATGGGGAACACGTACTCGTGTAACATTGGTTGTAAGAATAACATTATGGTTTCCAAATATCATTAGAATTTGACCTCTTTTATGGGCACATTTATCAATGCAGACCCCCAACAATTGTGGCCCTGTCATGTTGATGCAGTCACCTTTGGAATAAATTTTTCACCACAAACCCCTATAAATTGTCACCTTGCAATTCTTGAAATCATAATGGTTGTTATCATGTCTACTCCATCATTATCATCTACAGAGAAATATACATAACTAGATAATTTGACTTATGTGAATCTGATATTGAAGCTACAGGCAGTAAGAAAGGGTCTATAATGGATTTCTCTTTCAGAGAAAAGAGATCTGTGTTGTGAAATTTTTGAAATTCAGTGGAAAGTGTTGCATATTCAACAATGAACTTAAAATATATACATCATATTAACCTTGGCAGAGAAATTTATTTTATCAGGTTGCATTTTTAGATTTTTTGTTATTCATTGGAACAACTGAACAATGACTTTCTTGACAAAGACCTTGTAACCTTGGTAGTAAAGCGTATAATTTATAGTGAACATTTGTAAAGCAATCATGATAATATCAACTTGAAGACATTCTGTGTGGCAACATCAACTTGAAAACCTTATGAAATGATATAAGCGTGACAATTATTCTGGCTTGAAAACTTGATAAGCAAAGACCTATTGAGACTCATAACATCTATGGAAATAATTTGAATTAATATACGAAGTGGATTGTCATAGATTATTCTAAATGCAAAAATTCTCAATTGCCACTTTGCAGACTTTGATGTGTTTTTCAGCACCCTGAATTCATATACACTTGTTCATGTAGGAAGTGCTGCTGATCTAGGCCTATTCATTACACGATCATCCTGAAATCTATAGTGAATATCTTGAGCCAAGAAGGTAGAAGTTGGCATCACACTAAAATTAAGTTTGATCACTCCCAAATCAAATTTTTGTCATTTGCAGATGTAGTAAAGGTTTCCTCTTCAGGTGATTAATCAATGTGTAGCAAAAACAACTGACTTTTGCCTCTCCGTCACAGTCTTGTCATCATGCAATAGATTGCAAATTGAGTTTCTAAAGCAAGGGCTTCTGTGGAGGTGAAAAAAACTAATGGAAGTCTATGAGCTTGTGTGTTAATGACCAAACCTTAAAGTATATAATTTTCTAGGATTTTGATGTATTGAGTTGCCTAGCTAGATGTAAATAAGTCTTGAGACTATCTGTGTATCATAAATAGCATGTTCTGAATATTATTAAAAAAGTTAATTTTAGTTGGTTGCTGCAAGATTTTATTCTTGAGGCAATATGGTTGAGCATGGTGATTGAGCATTTAATATCGCCATGATGTCTTGACACCTTTGGTGACATAAGAGAACCTTGATTTGAAAATGACATGTATAGTAATCTTGTGGATAGATAATAATGAGATTTTCAAGGGAAGTAATCTATAGACTATGACATATGTGTCATTGAGTGACCCTGTTTCACATTTTTATACCAATGTTTAATGACAACATGACAGATCTTGCTTTTGTCACAATAACCTTGACATCTGTATAGCAGCAATCTTCTCTGTGACATGGTGACAATGATCCCCTTTTGTGAACATCGTTGAAGATTCACCTTGAGGTTGTTGAGTATAGTTGTTACATTAATTATGTCTACATCTCCAGTGCTTCCAAATGGGCCTTGAAATTTATGGTATCATTTTCAAAACACATTCTTGTCTTAAGCTAGTGAATATTGGGCTTATTAAATATTCTCCAATCCAACCAAGATAGTGTTGTGACCCCATAGATCCCTCCAAATGTGAAATCCCATCCTTGAAAGATTCTTACTGAAAAACTTGGGGGTAGACCTACCTAGCATGTTGATGTTGGGAAGGTTCATAAAAAACAGCCACATAATACCATCCATTTGAACTTGGGGGAAATTGTCTACAATGCTTACAAAATCTTTTTAATAATCCTGAAAACAAGAAATCTAGCAGCAAGAGCTCTTTAAATCACATTACCAAGCTTAAAAAACTATTAATTCCATCCACATGGGTCGTTTCCAAATGATGTCTTAATAAAATATACTATGGGGCTCTCATTAAAACACTTAAATTAAAAACAACAGAGAAAAATGTTTTTTTTTCATTAAAGCAAAGGTAGGGTCTCATAACTCTCATCCTCACCTTGCCTTTTCTTCTCTATATAACTCTCCCAAATTGTAACTTTTGTTGTTCCACCTTAATAAGACACTAGTTTGAGGACATGAGGCTATAGTTGGATTTTTGAACAAGAAGCTTTCAAAGGGAAGAGGGTCTAGACTTGTGATTGAACACGTTATGTGGTGCAAACATATTCATAAAGATTGATCAATTTATTTTTCATCATCATATAGATCAATTTATATGTCATTTTATAGACATGCACATAATCAATCTTCCTAAAACATCATTGATATTTGTATTCCTTAGACCATTAAATGCCATAAATCATAGTGAGATGTGCTTGAGTGTGCATTGAGTAATCACATTGTGGGAATAATTATGCATCTCCTATGTATATCACAACAAGAAAGGTGAATTGTAGAATTCATGTGGGGTCATAAGAGAGGCATCATGTCATTATGTTAAGGATATAAATATAAAGGGGTATAAAAAAAGTCAATGAAAAAATGGATACCTACAATATCTAGTGAAAGTAGACATTTTTTAAATTGGGAAAATGTAATGGGTTAGTATTGGTAGGAGGTTAAATAAAGTGATTTTTAGAGGTATTTTCCAATATGTAGTCAAATTAAGGGTATTGTTTAGTATGCCACGAACACACGTGCTATGTCATAAGTTAATTGAGTGACGCCCCTGTGCTCATGGAACTTGTAGAAATTAATAAAAATTTGCTATTACTGATGAATTTGAACTGAAAACTAAGAGGTTACAAATTTCCTCTACTATTATGCATAATTGAAATCACAATTTAGAAACATGTCAATTCCATGCAACCATCAAAACCACAAGAACACAATGATTTACAAGGGAACCCAACTGGGAAAAAACCCCCTTGCTTCTTTTCATTAATTATATGAGAATGAGAAACTATTACAATGTCTTGCTTCAAATTTGAAGCACACGCTAAATTGTAAACTTCTTCTCGTGTTGACTGTCCTACTATGGCCAACACTTAGCCAATCCAAGGCTCCAACTTCTTCAATTTCCTTGTGCAATTTAGGAGAAATTGAGCTCCTAAATATTAGGGGAATGCCCTATTTCCTTGTGCAATTCCCAAGGAATAGATCACCTACTTAATTCCCAAGCCTGTACACTCAACTCATGTACAATTGATGATTACAATGTGCCTTTTCCTCCACTCCAACTAGGAAATTCAAATTTCATGCATGTATGGGATATTTTTAACTGATTGACTAGTTTAAATGAGAGATCAGTGAGTTAACAATAGTTTTACTACTCGACTAACCTTTAATTGACTCAATTAATGACTTAAGCTCAGTTAACTGAGTTCAACTAGAAATAACTGAACTAGATTGCTAAATTTTAGCAATCACTACATGCACAACTCTACTCCAAGCCTACAACCTTGAATTTGTTGATCTAATTAAGTGACAAGGCCATGTCACTCAAGCTAACTGCAATCCAAGTCATCTTGTTGATGTGGAAAATCGAATTACTCAATTTGACTAAGGCACAAGTCAAATTGAGCCTTTCTTGCTACAATTTCTGAAAATCCCTATTAGCAAGAAATGGAATTTGAACCACATTTATCTTGCACCTATGGAATTAAAATTTGCCTCTTGAAAATTCCTTTTCAATATATCTGCATCCTACTCCTCAATTGGAATGTATTGTAGCATCATACTTCTCCTCTACACACAATACTGCAAGTGATGGTACATGATATTAATGTGCTTGGGCCTGTCATGAAATACTAGATTCTCAGAGAGTTTAATACAACTCTAATTATCACAATAAATCATTGTTTGGTCCATCGAATCCTGACTAAAAATACCCACAATTATTTTCCTCATCCATATGGACTCACACGTTGCTTGACTTACAACCATGTATTAAACCTCTTTTGAGATGAGTGCCACAAACCTTTGTTACCTGCTATACCAGGAAATAGATGCAGACCCAACACTGAATATAGTGCCTGAAGTATTTTTCATGTTTGATGGACTCCCTGCCCAATCTACATCAGTGAAGCCTTAGAGCTTTGGTCCCTTTTTCCTCATGTACCATAACCCATACTTTTTTGTGCCTCTGAGGTATCTTAACATATGCTTTCCTTCCTTCCAATACACCTTGGTAGGCTTCACCATTGCTTGACTCAAATAATTAACTTCATGGCATATGGCAAACCTTGTGTTCACTAGATACATCAATAATCCCACAAGTTTCTTATATATGGTAGCATCTATTTCCTCTCCTGAAGAGGCATCCTCCTTCCTCCAGTTTGTAGCTAGAGGAGTGTCCATAGGCTTGCAGTTATCCATCTGAAATCTCTGAAGTATTTCAGAGGAATACTTCCCCTGACTCACAAAATCTCAACATCACCATACCATACTTCTAGCCCAAGGAAGTAATGCATCAAGCCCATGTCTTTCATCTTGAATTCTCTTACAATGTATTCTTTGCAAGAGAAGAAACTGCTCATCCCTTGTAAGTATCAAGTCATCAATGATACAATACCAAGATAAGAAACTTGCCATCTACCATAATGTGATAGAGATTGGCATCTACTTCACTTTTGGTGAAGCCCATTCCACTGAGATATGTGTTAATCCAAGTGTACCATGCTCGGGGCGCTTGTTTGAGACCATAAAGGGCTCTCTCGAGTCTACACACATGTGTCTCCATTTCATATGTCTCAAATACCTCTAGTTGCTCTATGTTCATTTCTTCCCAAACAACACCATTGAGGAAGGTGTTCTTCACATCCATATAGTGTATCTTCCGCCCCATCTACGTAGCTAATGCCAGAATGGTTCTTATCAAGGAATATCCTTCCACTGGGGAAAATGTTTCCTCATAGTCAACTCACTTTATCTGTGAGAAGCATTTGGTTACAAATATGGTCATGTACTTCTCAATGCTCCCTTTAGTTTCATGCTTCACTTTTTAGATCCATCTAGAAGCAACCACTAATTTGTTCTGTAGTCTTGAAACCACCTCCCATACACATTTCTTCATAATGGAGTCATATTCCTTCTCCATGGCATCAACCGGACTGGTTGAGAAACTTCTTCCTCAAATGAAGAAGGCTCTAACTCAATGAGCTCTGTCATGAGATCCATATAACCAGTGTATCTATCTGGGGACCTCCTCTTCCTGCACAAAGATGAAGGAGCTCCCACATGCTCCCGTGCATCATGCACCAATTTGTCAGCTTCTCTGGTTCTCTTCCTCCCTTCTCAGGAAGATTCTAGTTCAGTGTGTGCCTCCACTTGGCCTCCTATCTGCTCCTCCATATATGGCTGCTCTGCAACATCTTGAAGCTCTGCATGACACTTCTCCTTTAGAGCTATAAGCTACTCCTCCAATGGAATACGCAAATCTCACTCTAGAGAGCATCTCATAGCTTTCTCCTCATCAAATTTGACATCTCTCCTCACTGTTATCACCCTGAGTGAGGGAAAATACACCCTATATTTATGTGGAGTTTATGTATATCCTATAAAGACCCCCATATCAATTATAGGATACAATTTCTTCCTACTATCCTTGGAGACATGAAAATACATAGTAGCTCCAAAAATTCAAAAGTGAGATACATTTTGCTTCCTCCTAGAGAAATATTCTCCGAGTGTGATCATGCCAAGTATTCTATGAGGGCTCATGTTCTACAAATAAAGTGTGGTGTTGCATGCTTCTACCCATATATGTAATGGCATCCCTTAATCATGCAACATGGCTCTTGTTTCTCCCACAATTATTTTTTTATTCCTTTCATCCACCCCATTTTGTTGTGGGTTATGGGGTGCTATCAGTTCTCTTCTAATACCCTACTTGGAACAAAATTCCTTGAACGTGTTAGAAACAAATTTGCCTCCATTGTCCCTTCTCAAGGATTTCATTTTCTAGCCAGTATCCTTTTCAACCAATGCTTCTAATTCAACAAATTTGGAAAACACTTCATTTTTTTTCCTCATGAATAAAATACAACATTTTCTAGAAAAATCATTAAAAAAAATTACATAATACCTATGTTTTGTTGTAGAGGCTGTAGAAAAAGGTCCACACACATTAGAGTGGAATTGCTCCAAGATTTCTCCCACTCTACTATCTCGGCCCTGGAAGGTGGATTTGACATATTTCCCTAATGTGCATCCCTTGCAAACATAATGTTGGTCAAGGGTGCATTTCAGAAAACCGGTGGTAATTTGTTGCATGATTTTTAAGGCCCCGTGGTGTAGGTGTCCCTTGTGCATGTGCCAGATTTCTCCAACATTTCGACTCTATAAATTTTTTTCCTTACTGCTCAGTGCAACATAAGGTCCCACTCAAGTTTGTAGATATTTTTCACTCTAACTCCAATCTATTTCACTTTCCCAATAGATACATTTTTCAGAAAATATTTCTCCTTACAGAAAACAACAACATAGCATCTATCCTCCAATATAGCTAAAAAGATAAAATTATTCTTCAACCCAGGCACATACATGTCATATTTCAGATAAAGATGGGATCATGACTCCCTCTTAAAGGTTATATTTCCAATTCATTAGGTATTGTACCTCCTGTCATCCCCAAGTTCTATGTGCATCTGGAGATCCTTCTCCTCTAGGATACTAAAGAATTCGTTGCATCCTGCATGTGGAATGAGGCACCTAAATCTAGGTACCACACACTCCCCATTACAATTTTGGTCATGAATGAAATTATACTAAAGTATAATTCAAATTTTGAGGTAATTTATTCATCTCATGCTCCTCTTGAAGGTTTCTTGTTAGACTTCTTGTGCGGACACTTTGTTGCATGGTATTCATATTCGTGGCAATGAAAACATTTTATCTTGATTATATCCTTCTTCTTTCCATTATTCTAGCTATACTTTGGCTTGATTTGGACCTTCTTTCCCTTTTCTTTCTTGCCCTTCCCAACCAAGGAAGAAATCTCCTCAGCTTTGGATATTACTCCATCTCTAGTGTTCCTTCAAATTTCTTCCTGCACCAAATCAAGCCAAAGTCTCTCCCAATTTGGAAAATTTTCCCTTCCATTTACATAGTCCTAGTAGTTGTGTCAGGATTTTAGAAGGCCTAGGAGAGATAGGCTAAATATTTAAGAATATGACATATTTTATCCTACTCCTCCAAGTTCATCTTAAACCTTTGTGAGTCTGGAATGGTTTCATTTTTCTGCAATCAGATGTTTTGGAGCTTGTCCCTCAATACCATTTTTTTAGAATCATTGTTATTTTAGAATAACTTAGTGAGGGTATTCCACATATAAAATGGATTTTATATTCCATGTAAATTTGAGACTATGTGGTCTCTCACACCCTCCAAGATGATCCTCCTAGATTTTGCAGTATCCTTATTCCACTAGGCTAACTAGTGTGCATATGATGTTGTTGGTTTAGGGATGTTGGTTTTGGTGTATTCCAACACTCCATTGTCCTCGAGTACAACTTCCATCCTGTCCTTCCAATCTATGAAATTCGAGGTTCCCTCCAAGGCATACTCCAATCTCAATCCATTGAAATACATTTTCTCACATGGAAGAAAATTGCTTCACTGAATCTGCAAATCGAAATTTTTGAGGGAGAAGATTTATTGATTAGTTTCTATTGTGATTTTGAGATCTGATACCATGCAGAAATTAATAGAAATTTTCTACTAGCGATGAATTCAAACTGAAAATAAGGATTACAAATTTCCTTTATTATTATGCAGAATGGAAATCAAAATTTAGAAACACGTGCAATGACATGCCACCATCAAAACGGCACGAGCACAGCGATTTACAAGGGAACCCATTTGGGAAAAACCCCTCTACTGATTTTCATTGATAAGATGAGAATGAGAAACTATTACAATGTCTTGCTTCAACTTTGAAGCACGCCCAACACTGTAAACATGTTCTCATATTTATTTTCATGCTCTAGCCAACACTTATCCAATTCAAGGCTCCAACTTCCTCCTATTTCTTTGCACAATTTAGGAGAAATTGAGCTCCTAAATAATAGGGGAATTCCCTATTTCCTTGTTCAATTCCTAAGGAATAGATCACCTGCTTAATTTCCAAGCTTGTACACTCAACTAATATACAATTGATGATTACAATGTGCATTTTTCTCCACTCCGGCTAGGAAATTCGAATTCCATACATGTCTGGGCTATTTTTAGTTGATTGACTAGTTTAATTGAGAGATAAATGAGTTAACAACAATTCTACTACTCAATTTACCTTCAAATGACTCAATTAATGACTTGAGCTCAGTTAAATGAGTTCAACTGAATATAACTAAACTAGATTGCTAAATTTTAGCAATCACTACATGCACAACTCTACTCCAAGTCTACAAACTCGAATTTGTTGATCTAACTAAGTGACAAGTCCATTTCACTCAAGCTAAATGCAATCCAAGTCATTCTGCTAATGTGGAAAACTAAAGTTCTCAATTTGAATAAGGTACAAGTCAGATTGAGCCTTTCTTGCTACAATTTCTAACATTTCTTTTTCTTTTTCCACTTCTCGAGGTGTGGATTTATTTCCAATTCCTACCATAATTTAAGAAATTTCTTGAAGTAGCATTCTTATTTACTCAACAACTCTTGTGCTTAAATTATTTTATTAGTTGACATTACCTATCTTTCATAGGGATTAGTGTATGTGGGGGTTCTTACAACAACAAAAATAAATAATTCTCTACAGCAAAAACAAAAACACCACACTTTCATGTACTTGGACTCCTCATGCTACTAATAACCTATTTTCACCAAGTTATTTGTTCTTCATAGAAGTATTTTTTTCTATGAGTGTTAGGTAAACTTGACTCAGGGAAAGAGTCAAAGTTGTTTGGGTTAATAGTAGTGGTTTTGGGCCCATGTTTTTTTCGTTGCCCATGATAATTTTCTCATGGATTTCATGTAATGAAGCCTTTAAAAGGGTTGGAATAACTCTATTATAATGGGCTAGGGAGGTGAGAAGTGACGACTCACTTAGTCGGATTACCCTTGGTTTTGGCCAAGGATCTAATGGAATTCCATTGGGATGGGTTTTTCCCAAAGTTGAGGTTTCCTAGGGTAAATATTTGACATTATGTGTGTATGCTTTATGATTTTGTTGTTGGTTTAATTTTCTCTCAATAAATATTTTAATTCTCTCATAGTAAAATTTTAACAATTGGTATCAAAGCCAAAGGTGGATGTATTTTGGCTTCCAAGAGATGCTCCTGATGCAAAGGGTTTATTTGGCCTGATGGATGGAGAGATTGATGCAGAGTTTGTTCTTAGATTTAATATGGGTGAAGGTAACATTGTTATGAGTTGTTATTACTTATGAGAATGTTGTGTGAGTTGGTGTTTAAAATGTTTGCACCTGCTGCAAAGTGATCCACGTGTGAAGATGGAAAAGCCTCATGCCAGACACATGATGAATTTTGTGTTCATGTTTATGAGCCATGGTGCATGGCTAAGAAACAAGTGGCTATGGAGACCAGATGACAAATTATGGGAGGTCTAGGAGGGCATGAGACTTAGATCATGTCAAGGTGAGAGGATGCTAGCATAAATTTCAAAGCAACAAAAACATTTATTATAATGGATTTAAATTGTGATTGCATGTAAACGAGCATACTACTATAAGACTTGGTAAGGCATGTGTACCCCGAGAAAATTGACAATAAAGCTAGGTTTTAGACATAGGTGATAGGGGGCATGTTGATATTGGACATGCCAGGTTAACTAAAACCTTGGGTATAAAATATGAGGGGGGTAAGAGCCAGAGTGAGTGGGGTTCATTCACTTGGCCGGTTTGGCTTGATTTAGTCAAGGAAACCCCAAGTCAAGGTTTAAGGTGGGGTTTTTAGGTAAACTTGACTAGGGGAAAAAGTCAAATTTGATTGGGTCAATAGTAGTGGTTTTGGGACCATGGTTTTTTGGTTTCCCATGATAATTTTCTAGTGGATTGCATGTAATGAAGCCTTCAAAGAGGGTTGGAAGAACTCTATTAAAAGGGGGCAGGGAGGTGAGTAATGAAGGATCTCTTGGCTAGGGTTTTAACCAAGGATCTATAGAATTCCATTGGGTTGGGGTTTTCCCAGGGTAAATATTGGGAATTATGTGTGTATGCTTTATGATTTTGTTGTTAGTTTAATAATTTTCTCTTAGTAAATATTTTAATTTTCTCGCAGTAAAATTAATAGTGAGACACTCTGGTAGAAAATAAATAAGAGAACCAAACTAACAAAGCTCTAATCCCTTAAGCATCTCCTAGAAATGACACCAAAAATGTCAGGAAATTTAATTGCTTAAACTATGGACATTAATTTGATCAATATGGGAGTTTGTAGCTTGTGAGATACAAGAATTGTATGTGCAGGTTCAAAGCATCTAGACTACTTCTATTAAATTCAAAAGGAAATCAACTTAATAAGTCATTTTCAAGAGTCAAGATTAAACAAGGAGGCTAATTTCATTTAGTTCATTCAATAGTTCAAACCACTCCTATAGTTTTGTTAAGCATTTAAACTATAAAAATATGCAATCTTAATAAAATCAAAATGATTCTTTATGGTCATAGATTCAAGGCTTGGGATTTTTACAACTTTCTCAAGATTCTTGGGTTAACAATGTTTAGACCTATGGCTACAAATGACACACATAAAGATGTTGTTGGAATTTCGTTAACACACTTGCTTCAAACAATAGTATTTAAAGACATTGATAGATAAGGTAAAGGCAGAAAGACAAAAATAAATAATAACTTCGGGAAAATAATGAACAATGTAAAGGGAAAAAACATCACACAACTAGTCTAAGAAATGAAATGGTACATCTACCTACATGAAAATAAACTATTTTCATAGTGTATACCAAAAAGACATGGCCCTAAAAATTACAAAGCATAGACTACACCCTTTTGATAAATCACACTAGCACTCTACATAGATTTCTCAAAAGGTAACTTGTCTCATCTTTACATTGATTTGTTAAGATAGATGGATCTCTCATGAACTCTTGATGATATCTCCCTTCCATATTTATACATATAACTTATATTTCATAGAGAGAAAAAGGCTACAAAATATGAGATCAATCCCGCAATATGTAAATCTCACTACCAACACATCTTGGTGGTTGAATATAAATCATAACAACATCATCCCAAAATCCATATTTCCAAATTTTCCCATAATATCTGCAACTAGTCAAAGTATAGAGGAGGAATTCGCTAATACAAATTATCTTCCAAAATATGCTTGAAAATATGCTTGAAGATATTCACATACATCCTTCATGAATTTTTTATGAAATTTACTCATGTGTTGCTTATTCAAAATGGGAGTTGTCTTCATTGCAAATCTTTTAGAGTTTTAGATATCAAAATTTGGTGAAAAAATTTAAGATAAAATCTTGATTTTATTATTTAAACTGGTTAAAAGCCTTTAAAATATCATACTAAAGACTACTAAAAAAAAATCACACTAAAAACTACTCGATCGAAATGGATAAATTCACTAAAATTGGACTCTTAACGGAAAGGTAAAAATGATTTGTGCATCTAAAACTAGGGTTATAACGCTCTGCATCCATAGCCCTGCCGCAGTAGCTGCTTGGCGGCTAGATTTTATTGATGGGGATGGACAAATCAACGATGGGTGGCTACAATGCTGCCTCAATAAAGGCGACAATGGGAAAAATTGATATTCAATAGAAGAGGAGGAGGTCATTTCTTACGGAGGTGGGAACAGAGTATGCCTAAAGAATGAAGTTGCGGCAGGTCCATTTTGGGTTCTATCCACCTTGAGAGAAACGTTTCAGACGTGTTCACAAAGAAGGAAGCATCGATGCAAACAGAAGGTGGTTTGGTTTTTTGACTGCTACGTAAAGGCCAGTTTGGGGTCCATTCTCTCTGCATCTGCTCATCAGGGGTGGGAAGCTCTGCGACCCATACATTTGGCACACACAAATTGGTATTTTTTTGTGCTCGTATCCCTTTCCTGTGTGAGTAAAAATTTGTGGATTGAATTCTTGGTGGTGGGTTTACTTTCATTGGTGGTCTGGACACATTCAATGGGTTTTATAGTGCCTGAGAAAAGGGCCTATGTTACCAGAAACGAGAAATGGGAAACGAAACGAGAAATGAGAACGGTACGAGAAACGGTGTTTAGAGGTTTCGCATATAAGAAACGAGGAGAGAGAAAAAAACATAATTAAATGTTAACAATATAAAACAAAGCATTAATCATAAACATCAATGTTTCGCCTTGTGAAATTGTAAACAAACATTCATAAATAGTGATTTAGTTTTAAGAAAGGAGTGAGAATTTGGTAGATCAAAAAATTTATCCTATCATTAATTCCAAGAAAATAGAGAGCATTTATAAGTATAAGAAATTTGAAATATAAATAATTAAATGTATAGTTTTGAATATATATGTATCTCTAAAGTCACTTCTAACAGTTCATATGCAAAATGAAAGTAAACCTAATAATCTAGATTTTCAAGCTCATTTTCTTGAATGGTTGTTGAGCTTGAGCCAATTCCAAAATCATTGTTTTGGTCAATAGACTTTGTGGTATCATCAAGCATGTCTTCAACATTATCTTGTAACACCTCAAGTGGAAGCTCAGCATCTCCATCATCTTGTGAACCACCATAATCCCACATTCTCGTGGGTCCAGTTTTGTATTCTAGTTGTTTTTGAGATAACAAACGTAGATTTGAATGTACAAACACCAAATATTGTGCCATTTTTGTGCCTAGGCGATTCCTCTTCATTGAATGGATAAAAGCATATTCACTCCAATTTATTTCACACGCAGATGAACTAGTCACCTATGAAATAAAATTAACATTATGTTAGTCATATTCATTTGAAATTTTAAAAGGAAAATAATACAAAATGAACATTAGACTTAATTGTTTAAACAATAAATCAATACATTAAGGGTATTTGTTATTGAGCATACCTGTGAAAGAAAACGGATAGCCAATCGATGAAGCAAGGGGGTTCCTGTACCATATTGCATCCAGAAGTCTATGGGTCCAAGTTGTTCTCTGTTGTATGCACAATCTTCATTTGCAAAGTGGTCTTCTGATCTCAAGTACTTTCCTAACTCAAGCCGTAAAGTAGTGCGATCCTGACGATCGTAACACCTACTTATAAAAGTGTTCCAGTTCTGCATCACCTTGACATCTGAAGATGGTTTCTTATGAAACCATTTAGGATTGAGGAGGAATGCAATTGAATGAAGAGGGCTATGAAGCATTTTCCACCTTGTCAAACTAAGTTCCCACACTTCATTTCTGGTGTCTATGTCGATCCTAGAATTTTCATCTTCTGTTATGTCATGAAGCTTCTCCCTCATTTGATCCATACTCTCAAAAATATCCCCTAAGCATGGTTGATCACTATCAAATATGCGAAGAGCGGAAACAATAGGTGTAATAAGGGTGACAATATCTTCCACCCTCCTCCAAAAATCCTCAGAAGAAAGACCAATAATAATGTCCTCAACTTTTGGGCCATCCCCAATATGAGAACCCTTCCACCTGTGCCAATCCATTGATACCACCATCTCTCTCAAAGATTGATGCATTTTAATAAGGCGTTGAAGCATAATGAATGCTGATGCAAATCTAGTCTCGGCACATCGAAGAAGCTAAAGTTTTGCATATTTCCTATAAATTGCTATGGATGTTGCATGATTAACAATAAATTTTTGTAGCATCTTTGCTTCAATTATAGTTTTATTAACCCATGCAATGTTATTAATATATGTTAGGAGCAAATTCATGCAGTGCACAGAACAAGGAGTCCAAAAAATTGTTGGATATTCTTCCTCAATCAACCCACCAACAAGGACATTGTTTGAGGCACTATCTATAACAATGTGGACAACATTTTCTCTTCCAACCTCCTCTATTGCCTCTTTGAGAAGACCCATAAGATATGGACCATCTTTTGTCTTTCCTGTGGTATCATGGGATTTTAAAAACATAGCTCCTTTCGGGCTAGAAACCAAAATATTGATAAGGGGACGATGATTGACATCTGTCCAACCATCTGAGACAATGGAGACCCAAAATTCCTTCCAACTATCTTTAATGTCATGAAGTCTAGCTTCAACCCGAGCCCTCTCATCACATAACACTATTCTCCTCATTTTTTCATAACTAGGAGGCTTGTAACCTTTAGGATCATTGTTAACTAGATCCCTTACCATTTCCTTCCAATAAGGAGACCTGCAAACATTGAAAGCTATGCCATTTGCGAAAAAGAATCGTCCGATGGATGCATCAAGATTTCCCCTCCCTTTTACATCCCATAAGTTTTGAAGGTGGGGAACAGAAACTTGATGTTGAGAATGAGAGTGTGGACCACCAATTTTCAATTCACTAGGATTGTTGTTGGTTTGAATGAAACCTTCAGTAATATGTCTCAACTTTTCAACTTCATTAAATTGCTTAATTAGAGAAGCTTTCTCTGTTTTAGGTACACTATCACATAAAACCGATTTTGCTTTTTTCCCCATTCCAAGTAAATGCCATCGAACTCTTCCTACATCCCCTATTTTTTCTTTTTTACAGTAAGGGCACAACCAAACTTTGAACCAGTTGTTCCACTTGCTCCTCCACTATAAGATTGAATGCATGTTACCACTGCCCATAGCCTTGCTTCAAAGGCTTTTTTTGCTTCTTGATATTCTTTCATTTGGATTTTTTTTTATTCCATTGTGGAAGAATTTTGTTGAGAAAGGGGTGGTCTACTTTGTGATGCTGATGAACTTTCTTCCATTGCAATGAGAAATGAAAATTTTCTTCCAATTTTATTCTGCACAATTTATACAAATAAATTAGTTAAAAAAAATAAAAATAAACTCATACTTAATTTGAAAAGTATAATTAACTAAAATTTTGAAGAGATAACATAAACCTATATAATAAAAAAAAACAAATCATTCAATGGAATCTAATAACATTGCGGATTAAATCTTCTTGTTTTTTCTTAAATTAACTTGGCATATTTCACATCTCATTTTCATTTCATGTATTATGGACCTATTTTCAAATATTTTACAATAAATCATGCATTGCATTTTAATGCACAACTTAAAATAGAAGATGTGTATTTTAAACCTTCACACTTTTTTAATGTAACATGAAAAGTGATGACCAATGTTTTCTAAAACTCATAAACTAACTAACATTAAGTAAAAATATTAACTATGAGAGTCGTCCATTTAGAAACTAACTAATGAGAGATGAATTGTTACAAATTGTTTTCATGGTAGAGATTGCATATGTTCACCATTTTCATAGCATACTTTGACATTCCAAGTCCAAAGTTTTTACATAACTGCATTTGCAGACTAAAACACCAACGACTAACCTTGAAAAACAATTACAATTTAGCAACATTATGCTAGTTAAAAAAAAAAGAAAGGAAAGTCAATAAACAATGGAAGTGATATTTTGATCCAAGTTGAAAGATATTGTATGATATCATGACCCACATGATCCTTTTTGTCTTTATTTTATCCACATAGTTAGTCATATATCCTATGGAGTTGTAAATTTGTATTTTCCAGATTCATTTGTCCTTTAAAAATTTCTCTTATACATTCTTATTTACAATTTTCTAAAAAAATCTCTTCTTGAAAGTAAGGGCTTTTCTATTTCCAAATATCAAAGTTTTCAATTTTACATTGTTACTTATTTCCTTCAGTATAAAATTACAACGATAATGATCTATGAATACCCCTCTTGATCAAGTCATGTTAATGTTACAATGTTGGGTTGATCCCTCCTATCAGGGCTTCAGCAATAGCAATGCATCATTTTGAGAGACTAACCATGGCCCGACCCTCAGTCATGACTACAAAATATCTCATGAAGGATTTGGGTAGTTCTTATACAGGCCATAATGAGAGGCTTACTTATGATTTGGTTGAGAAAATGCCATATCTTTTTGTGAGAATTTTCAAGGCAAGAGCACTTCCATCTAGAAATTCTATAGGTAATGCTCTATTTTGAGATTTATTTTCACACTATACTGTAATAAAAGCATTCAGCTATGTGTAGAGAAATATTGTATACTGCGACAGTTCTTAGTGATGATATTTAGCAATCTTTAGAAAATATAATTTAGGTTGCATGGAGTTTTCATGTAATTGGTTAATAGACTGTAGTTAGTGTCCAAATTAGTGATGAATTTCGATTTCCATAGGACACGAGACTCGTGACTGTAAGACGATATTTCAAATATATGAACATGGATAAACTTGCCAAATATGTCATGGAAGATGGAAGTTCATAGGTTAAGGGATTTCTCAATGTTTATTTTTGGAGAAAATAATATTCTTAGTTAATACAATTTAAACACACTTTGTAAAAAATTGTCAACTGTTACAGAATTGAATTACCCACATCATCATCATGAAATTACTTATAAAAGCTTCAACAAGTCCAGGGAAAAGTTGTTTCGTTAGCAGAAAAAGGTTTAACAAAGGCATATTTTATATGCCAGATTTGGAGTCCCTCCTCACTGATAACATTGAAGTTTTGATGGATAGCATTCAAACACTGCTATTGCAAGATTTCTTATAAAAAAAATCCCCAAATTTCGGCCACTTTTGGTTGTCGGAGCAATTCCTCCGCCTCAGTAGACAACTTCAATAATAGCTATAGAGACAAACATATCATAGGTAGGGTTTTGGATCTAGATAGAGACGAAGACAACAAACCACAAACCATCTTCCATTATGAGGTTCAGTGTAGCAATCTAGTATTACCTAAGTCCAACGACATCCACCTCTTATTCCTAAGAATCAAAGTAGATAATCACATTACATATACAAACATGTCTTAGCAAGAACCTATTAGAAAGGAAAACTACACTCTTTGGTTATTTTTTTTTTCAACCTTTGGTTAATTTCTTTGTTTTTCCCCAAAGTTAAAACCTTTTTCATCAAATAAAAATAGAAATATATGGAGGGTGAGTGCCCATTGACAAGATATAATGAAATTGATTGATTTTTTGTGTTTTTCTTTCATGATATTTATTTATTTACTTTATATAGTAATTGGTGAATTAGTAATTTCAGATATTTACCACAATATTTTTTAGAAAAACTTATTATCAAATTACAACAACCTTTACTATTCACTTCAATATCAAGATATTGAAATTCTCTATAAATTCATAGTTATAAAAAATAATCCTTAAATTTTCAAAATATTTAAATTTTCATCACACAAACTAACATATCTCCCAAAAATAAAACTGAAAAATTAAAACTGCCACCTAACCTCAATAATTATTATCCTTTCCATAAAAATAAAACTTTTTCATAAATGAAAAATATTGAGCCAAGGAGCCTTGACCAAATGTAATGAAACTAATTGATTTTTCCACTAAAGATGTTTGTGCCATCAGTGTTTTTTATTCAGTTTCCACCTCTATTTCCTTCTTGATATTTGATTTCAATTTCTTTTAAATTCTAAATTAAAGGATATACTTACTTAAATTTACATTTTGGGATGATATGTTTTTATTTTTTAATTAAATAATTATATTATTATTAGTTAAAAAATATTATAATTATATTTATAATAATAATAATATATGATAGTGTTTGAATATCTATTTTAAATATGAGCAAGCAGACTAGGGTTTGAGGAGCGAGCAGAGGAGTGCAGGGTAGGGCACGACAGGAAGCCGCCTCGGCGGCCAAGCTTTGAGTCATGGCTGCCTCCTCCGGAGGAGGGGCGCTACCTACGTATAGGAATGTCACAAGCGGGGATCATGTGCTGCGATCAGACCATCAGGCAACTGCACAGCAGCGCACAGGCCCTGTTCTAGGAGCAGACTGGCAAGCCAAAATGAAGGGTCAATGTCTGCCCAGGGCAACCAAGAAGCCGAGGTTTGTTATTCCCACATCAAAGTTAGATGAATATAGACAATACATGAAGAATCATGCTTTGATCTGTAAGTTTATAGGAATTTGGTCTTCTGAGAAGGATTTATTAAAATGGATTCAAATAAAATGGCAGCCCAAGGGTCACATTGATCTAAAGCTCGGGGCCAAAGGATTCTTTACAGTAATTTTTTCAAATCTAGATGATAAAGAACGCATTTTTGAAGTAGGTCCCTATTTTTACAGCAATGCGGGACTCTTCCTCCGACAATGGGAGGAATGATACAACCCAGAACAAGAGAAATATATGGCAGCTCCTGTTTGGGTTCGGTTATTTGGGCTTCCCATAGATTTTTGGGACCCTGAAATTTTGGAGGGTTAGGAAATTCGCTAGGTAACTTTGTTAAAATAGCTGAGTCCACAGCCCGTGGACGCTACACATCTTTCGCAAGAATATGTGTTTACATGAATATCTTTGAACCCTTGCCAGAGATGATAGAACTGGAATATGAAGGAAAAGTGTGGCTACAGCTCTTAGATTATGAACACATCCCGTTTCACTGCAGACGCTGTCATGAATATGGTCACTTGTATAAATCTTGCCCCCTAAATGGATCTCAGCAGCAACCGCACCAAGCAAACGGACCAGAAGAGCAACCTCGCCAAATAGAGGATGGCTTTATAACCATTAGTTCACGCAGAAGACCTCCACGAGCAAAGAATAATGGGCCAGGATCAGTAACAAAGCCAAACTCTCAAAAAACGGCAATGGAAAATAGCTATGAGGTTCTACAGGAGGAAGGAGAACCAACAGTAGTTCAGGAGGAAGACGAATCGACAATGCTGGAAAATGCAGATGAAGGTAAACCTGAAGGGACTGCAGCGGAGAACCAGAAGCCGATGTCGTCCAAACAGAAAGCTGGACAGGAGACTGGAACCCAAGAAGAACAGGAAACGCCAAAACTTACCCCAATGGAGGTGGAGCAACCCAAAGAGGATTTGAGTGCTAAAGAGAAATTGTTGAAACGGCTGCTGTTTGAATGGAGAAATCTTGATGACGGTTTCATCCCTGCAGATCAAAACAAATTGTATAAAGAGACATTCGAGAATTATCTCACAGTGCAGGTCCGCAAAGAAAGCCAAGAAAAAGAACAGGCAGCAGGTAAGAAGCAAGTTCCCCCTAAACCAGCAAAAAAAAGAGGAAGTAGAACGTTGCAAGAATCAATACAACTAGTAGGGGAAACTCTGATAAATACAGGAAGAATAATGCCGTTAACAACGGTTTTTCAACAAATCCCTAAACACGCATAATGAAAGTGCTCTCTTGGAATATTAGGGGTCTCAACAGTAAGGGTAAACAGAGAAACTTGAGGAAGAGATTGCAGGAGGAAAAACCACAGGTCATGCTAGTTCAAGAAACAAAGGTTACAGGATAGAAACTAGAAGAAATAATCCATTCTTTAAAATTGCAGTATCAAGCAATGGCTATTGATTCAGTAGGAACTTCAGGTGGCCTAGCAATCTTATGGAACACAGCTGAAATTACTGCAGAAGGATGGATCAGTCTACCTAGGATCCTAACAGCAACCTTCAGACAACTAGGAGCAGAGGAAAGAATTCTTATATCAGCAGTATACGGACCCCCAATTCCAAGAGAGCGAGCAGCTTTTGTACAGAGCATACGCACACTAAAAACATTGCATGATGCACAGTATTGGCTAATAGGTGGAGACTTCAATATGATCTTGGACTTATCAGAGAAAAAAGGAGGCATAAGAAGGGAAGACCCTAATATGGTACTTTTCAGAGATCTAATAACAGACCTAAGGTTAGTAGACATCCCAACGGTCAATGGAAAGTTTACATGGAACAACAGAAGAGGGCAACGATTCCAGGTAGCTTCTCGTCTGGATCGCTTTCTCGCTTCTGAAGCTCTTATTAGTCAGGACAAGTACTTTGAAGCAGCAATCCTTCCAACTCTGGGATCGGATCACTAGCCAATCTGACTAGAAGTGGATGTCAAGGCAAGCCCTCACAACTGACCCTTCCGATTTGAACAGTTTTGGTTAAGAGATCAGGGGTTCATGGATAAAGTGAAAAACTAGTGGAGCACTATACAAATAAGAGGGCGAAAACAAATGCATTCCTTTCAACTCCATCTAAAACAATTAAAGGAGGAAATAAAGAGATGGAACCGCATTGAATTTGGTAATATACATCAGGAACAAATCCAACTAACTGCAAAAATGAAGGATATACAACAACAGATAATTCTTCAAGGTCGAACGCATGAATTAGTAATCGAAGAAGGTGCCACACTCAGTCAACAAGAAGAGAGACGCAAACAAGAAGAGATCTTGTGGAAACAAAATTCGAGGATACAGTGGCTTAAGGAAGGAGACCGCAACACCAAGTTCTTCCATAATGCCATGCTGCAACGACGCCAACACAACAGAATCTTCTCTTTAAAAACAGCCAATGGGGAAAGGAAAATAACACATGAAGATATAGAGGAGGAGTTAGTTAATCACTTTAGAGATCAACTCACAGAACCTCAACCTAATCGGCAGACAGCCATCGGAAAAATCACGGCTCATATTCCAAAACTCATCACTAGAGAGCAAAACCTGGCCTTGCTCAGAGAAATTACGCTAAAGGAGGTGGAGGAGGTAGTCTTGAATTTTCCCAAGAACAAAGCCCCGGGACCAGATGGATTCACAAGTGAATTCTTCAAGGCAGTCTGGCCATTCATGGGCCCAAACATTCTTGAAGTGGTAGAGGAATCCCGCAGACTGAAGACGGTATACCCAGCGCTGAATGCAAATTTTATCACTCTCATCCCTAAGCACAAAGAGGCAGATACATCAGAAGGTTTTCAGCCAATAGCGCTATGTAATGTTATTTACAAAATTCTCTCAACTATTATGGTAAATCGGCTAAAACCTCTGTTGCCTACTCTTATTTCCCCGGAACAGACAAGCTTCGTCAAAGGAAGACAAATCCTTGACAGAATAGTTACAGCTCAGGAAGCCATGCATTCTTTAAAAAATGACAAACGAAAAGGTCTGCTTATTAAGTTAGATCTTTCTAAGGCATACGATCGCATAAGTTGGCAATATCTATTTCAGGTGCTAAGGGCTTTTGGTTTTGAAGACCGATGGCTCCAATGGTTGAGATCATTCATGACCTCCTCTCACTACTCAATTCTAGTAAATGGCAGTCCGACAACTCATTTTAAAAGCTCCTGAGGTCTTCGCCAAGGGGATCCTCTCTCCCCATTTTTATTCATAATAGTAGCTGAAGGCCTTGGCAGACTCCTCAAAGCGCACTCAGCAGAAGAAAAACTACAAGGATTGAAATTGTGGGGACCAAACCTTTCCTTGACCCATCAGCAATTTGTAGACGATGTATTATTGTTTGGTCAGGCAACCTTGAAGGAATATAAAGCAATCCAAAAAAAATTAAATATCTTCATGGTAGCTTCAGGAACAGAAGTAAATAATGGCAAATCTAACGTCTATTTTTTCAACTGTCCATTAGAGACTCAGAATTTTCTTGCTAGGACATTGGGGTTCCAACGTGGATCATTCCCTATGAAATATCTTGGAATGAATCTACATCCTAGACCAAGCCGGATAGCTGATTGGCAGGACACCCTACTCAGGGTAACCAATAGGATTCAGAATTGGGCGTTCAGAACATTAAACGCGCCAGGGCAACTCATCCTCTTAAAGACAGTGCTGCAAGCTCTACCAATTTATCAGTTGTCTGCAAGGGCATGCCCAAAAGGGATTTGTTCACAATTAGTAGGGCAGTTCAAAAAATTCTTATGGCAGGGTGCCCAAGCTAATAGGAAATGGGCTCTTCTCTCCTGGGACAAGTTACTCATATCAAAAGCGGTAGGCGGATTGAGCCTAAGGGATCCATCCATCTTAAATAATGTGATGGGAGCAAAACTATGGTGGAGGTGGGTTCAGGGAGGCTCAGATCTCTGGAAGACTATTTGGACAATTAAATATGACATGCCTAGAACTATATCAGGCCGTTTAAAGACAGACATAATACCCAGAGGATCCTCAATCTGGAATCTAGCAGCTGTCAACAGATATTTAGTCAGGTCACACAGCTTTTGGGAGGTCAAGGATGGTGGCACAGTGCTCTTCTAGGAAGACTCCTGGCAACAGCGGGAAAAACTATTTAGCCGATTGTATTTGGGTGAGATCTTCTTGTATACAAGTACTCCCAACCAACGACTTCTACAGCATTATTGGCACCACAACAATCCAAATCAATGGAGGAAATGGAAAGACAAAACCACTTGGTCGACAGCTCCAGAAACTCAGCAATGGGGTAACTTAGCTAAAGAACTTAAAACTAGAAAAATTAGGAAAGCGGCAGGACCAGACATACTCAGATGGGGATATATGACAAAAGGACTCTTTACAATAAAAGAAGGATATTCGCTTCAATCTCAACAAGGCCTTCAGGCAGGTAGACCTCTTTGGAAAAAAATCTGGGCATTAAAACACTGGCCAAAAGTGGAATACTTCGTATGGTTGGTCAGCCATAACAGGATCTTGACTTGGGAAAACCTCCAGAAACGAGGAATGATAGGTCCCTCTAGGTGTTCCCTATGTGAAGAAGAGTAGGAAACGACAGACCATCTCCTCATTTCCTGTCCATTTGTGCAACAGCAGTGGCGAAAACTGGAAAACCTGTTCAGAAAAACAGACAAAGATAATACCAGCATAATAGAGACAATCAGGAAATGGAAAAAAGGAAAATTCCAATGCCAAGTGATTAACAGAGCATGGAACCTCTCATTTTGATTCCTCATATGGAATACATGGAAAGAAAGGAACAGCAGAATCTTCAAAGACATAGAGCAACCATTGCAGCACATCTGGCAAAGAACCATCGACAATATTCGAGAAACCATCCTCAGTGAAAGCTGGACAGATGAAGATTGGAAAGCGGTGGGTTTTGAAACCCAAATTCTTGAATACTTGAATCTTAAACCCCGGATGTTATATAAACATTTATGGAAGTTCAAACCGCCGAGAGAAACTATTGACGATAATTGGACACCCCCTCAATCTGGTTTTATTAAGTTGAATTATGACGGAGCTTCTAAAGGAAATCTGAGGCAGGCAGGAGCAGGAGGTATCTTCCGCAATTCGCAGGGGGCAGTATGCCGTTTTTACGCTTTAGAGCTGGGCCATGCAACGAATAATGAAGCTGAACTGACTGCAGTTCAACAAGGTATTATCATTGCAATCCGTGAAAATTACCATAAAATAATAGTAGAAGGAGACTCAGCCCTTGTTACGAATATTCTCCGTAAACTGCAACAAGGAACACCCTGGGAGAAAATATCCCAAATTTGAAGGACAGCAGGTCTCATTCAAGAAATCAGTCAATTGATGAAGAGGATCCAATATCTGGTGCCAAAACATATCAGGAGGAAAGGAAATGCAGCTGCAGATTATCTTGCAAATTGGGGATGCAAGCAGAGTGATAGATCAATCGATGCTCGACCCATAGATGCAATCTGGGAGGTGGAATTACATTCCCTCCAAGTGATTGTAAATAAGGATCTTCAGACCCCCGATCGGGGTGAACACCTGGCAAACCGAAATTCACCATAGTTACTGGATGGCGGTGGGATCCATTTCAAAGCAAGTCATATTCATTATGTGCCTTCGGGATCATAGCCCAAGGCAGGACAGGAACGAGCAAGGTTTTATGATGGCGCATACGAGACAGGCTGTGCGGTCAGATGGAGGACGGCCACATTCATGCATGGTAAGTTTCCTTCTAAACTCCCTCCATGCGGCATTGCTTTGCTCATTGCATGCAAACACTGGGGAGAAGCAGAGGACGAGAACTGGAAGCGAGGCTCTGCTTGGTAATTCGGATAGGTGGCGATATGTACATAACCTTTTCCTTCTTCTGAAAATGGATGTCGTTGCTCTGGATCAGAATTGTAAGTGGTATAATTGGGTAGAATGTAGTGTTAATGAAATTTCTGGTTATGGTCTACCCATCCAAAAGAGGGTTAGACCCTGTTTTCGTGACCCATGCAATCAGGCTCTTACCTGGCATGGCGTTACTCTCATCCACCAGGATAACTATCTTCTAGTCAACAGGCTTGTCACCTTCGGTGCGAAGGGGAATTGTCGGGTTAATGTCAGTATTGTTACCTACAGGTTAATGTTTAGGGTCATCTCTCCCTTACATCAAACTTTCAATGATCTGAGTATTGATTTCCTTATTCCTGCTTTTCCAACGAGCCTGGCCATGAATTTGGTTGCATTGTTAAATTTGTCAATGTTATGGTCAATTGACACGGCTTCAAGTCGTAGTGTGGGTATCAGTACTCGCAGGTTTCGGTCAACAATGGGTTCTCCTCTCAGAAATGCCAATTATAGTCTGTGGAATGATTTTCATATTCTTGTTCGGTTAGCGAGTCTTGCCTTGTATCTGTTTGCTCAGCTCATTATGCTTAGGAACCTCTTTTTTGAGTTAATTTTGATAGATAGGGCTTCAACCCTCATAAAAAGGAATGGGGTAAATAGCGTCGACCTTTTTCATAGACCCAGTAAAGTTAGGCTTTATGTTCATGCTGTTAGTATTTGGTTAACTGGTAGCTGCGGGATGCGCAACTATACCTGGAATACCAAGAAGAGTATCGTAACCTGGCCATGTGAAGGGACTCGGGCCTGTACTAAAGCCTGTATATTTCTGTTACAGTTTCAGATTCAGATAAGTATGGGGAAACGCCGTTCAACTTCTCAGACCTGGAAAGGGAAGCAGCCAATTCATCCAGAACCATTGCCAAAGAAAATAGGACGGAAATCCAACCAAGAGCTGGTGGAAACACTGGCAGACAGATATGTTAAAGGGAACTCCTCCAAGATTCGTCAGGAAATCCAGGGATGGGAAAGAGAGATTCAAATTGAACCAGAAGACAATGAAGCTGAAGAAGAAATTCTTGACTTTATCAATGATCCTGCCAATACCCGAGGTCGCCTCACCTTGTTTCAGCAAACTATACATACCTACTGGACAATGAAGTGCCTGATAGCAAAAGCCATGCAAAGCTTTCCCCCTGGACAGCAAAGCATTGATGCATCAAAGATGGAAGCCAGAATCATGGAAAAGCTGGAGGATATGCAGGACTAGCTCTCCCATATCAAAATAACCCAGTACCAGGCAGCTGATAGAATGAGCAGATTGGATGACAGAGTAGGTCGCATGGAAAAACAGTTACAACAGCTGCAACAAGTGGATATGCCCGGGTCTAATGTTAAAGACCCCGCTCCAGTTTCTAGCTCAGATGGTTAATACTTTATTTACTGTTTCGTTGAATGTATTTGGTTTTTTGTATGAACTTAATTTCCGAAATCAGCAGTTAGATAGCAATATTATAGAGCAGTTAGCTCATGTAGGCTATATAACAATGAAACTTTTTCAGTTTTGGAATGCTTTTCATGCACTTAGATGGCCGACAGACCTGGTTTCCTTCGGGCAGGTTGAGGCTAGAACTGAAGTGTCTAATTTTGTAACCTGCTTTTCAAAGATAAATAGCAAATAGAGAGGGCCTACCATATTTACCAAAAAAAAAAGAATATCTATTTTAAATATATGAACATGGATGAACTGGCCAAAAAAGGTTATGGCAGATGGAAGTTTCTAAATTAAGGGATTTCTCATAGTCTATTTCTAGAGAAAATAATATTATTAGTTAAAACGGTTTAATACACCCTTTCTAAAAAATTGTCAAACAGTTACCGAATTAAATTACCCACGTCATCATCAAAAAATTACTTATAAAATCTTCAACAAGGGAAAAGGTTATTACATTAACAGAAACAGTTTAACAAAAGCATATTTTATATGCCAGATTTGAAATCCCTCCTCACTGTTGACATTCAAGTTTTGAATCTTGATAGATACAAATGGAACTCTTCATTTCTTTCCATTATGGGACTCTTCGTCAGGAATGGCTATTTCAAATTTAAAGTTTTCATAAAAAATTGAAAGGAATTACACACATAGTAGTCAGGGCTCCATTTCATCTATCACCAAGCTATTTTGTTTGAGGGAAAGGTTCTCACTGAACAAACATTACAAGATTAAAGATTACAAAATTAGCAGAAACTCAATTGTAATCCTAAACACAAGATTGATTAGAGGGTCTTCTGGATCTGGAGCTTCAAGCTCCAGAAAAACAACAGGGACGTCTCCCTCATTCAAAGAGGCTGTGAAGGGGAAGTATCCTTCCCAACAAATCAGACACAAAACATATTGGGCCTCTATATTGTTGACCAAATGGAGAAAAGAAAACACCAGTTATGGAAGTAAATATTTCAGAAGTAAACTATGTATTTCACAGTTCTCCACACATGGGCAGTTATTTGTAAGTTTAATGGCTTTTGGCCCAAACTAGAAGACTTGCATCAGTGGTTTTACGCCACCTGAATTCCTAATTATAACATATATTATATTTTTATGATTTAAGGGATTTTCATTGTTCAATATATCTCACAAGAAGATATGGACTTTGCATTAAATTATGGGTCATGGTTTTTGGGTAGAGTAGGGCTTTTTATTACTCCATGGTTTCTGTAATTTGATGCAACAAATATGGTTGTAACAACTCTACCAGTTTGGGTGAGACCCAAACCTCCCTCTACCTTTTTAGCACCATGAGGTTTTAGAAGTCACTGGTAATGCTTTGGGAAAGTACAAAAAGAGCGACATGGAAAGAAAAAAGAAATGTATTTTTACCTTCGCTAGAATATGTGTAGAGATTGACCTAAGCAAAGGCTTACAGATCATATAATCTTGAAACATCAAAATTTTCAATGGTCTCAATCTTTAGACTATGAAAATATGACATTTAGATCTCGGTTTTGTTTTCAAACATTACAACCTCTGAACTCTTGCCCACAGGAAAAAATGAACACTAAAAAGAAAAAAAGTACAAAAGCCAAAGGGATGGCAATTCTCAGATCCACCTTTAACCGATGTAGAAGAGGAAGAAAATGTGAATAATCCTATGAAAGAAGGGGGTACATAGGAGAAGGATGATAATACTATTCTACATCAGAGTGAGACAAGTTTAGCAGAAAATCAGGGGTTTGTAGATAAATGTGGTACACAAAGAGGATGGCACAGGTACAAAGTGTGTCTACACCATAAATTGCTCCAATTTGGACAAAAAGCCTCTCCTAAAGACATTTGTTAATGTTATGGCTTTGGTTCTAGAGGAGCCCAATGCTGGGGTTTGGAAGCAAGTTCAGAAAAAGGAAAGAAGGGGAAGATAAGACTCTTCATGACTTGATCTTCCTTTGGTATTATAGGTTACTTTTTCTTTTTAGTTTTATTGGTATTTGCAGGGTTTTTTTGGGAGAACCTTTTTTTTATGTTATATTAACATATGTTGATGTTTTATTTCTTAGCTATACATGGATTTGGGAAAATCCAGGTAAATGCACACTTTCCTGTGTATATACAAAATGTATTTTTTTTTCAAATATGAATAGAAATATGGGTATCTTTTCTTTGAAAAAAATGGATATATTCACAAAACCCATGTCTTGGAATTTCTTAATTCGTTTTTGTCTATTTGAAAATGATGCATGAAATTGTCCCTCAAAATAGGTGGCTACTAGAATTCCAAATGCAAAAGTGCCAACAGATTTCTGGAAAATGTCATGAAATTGTTGAAATGTTGGGAATAGTTAAGAAATCACAAAGTCCATTCTAGATACTCATGAAAACACATATAATAATTAGGAATCAATAATTAAATACCTTATGAAGACCATTTGAAATGCAACCTTGTAAATTGGATAAATGCAATAATATAGGCTATGAAGAATTGAAGATGAAAGGGTAAATTAGGAAAAAATGAGCTATCTGGCATTGTAAAAAATTTCAAAACCAATGCTCAACAATTTGACTATTTTTAGCTACACATATGGTTAAATATTTCCAAATACAAATATGACACCTAATCATCACCAACGTTTATATGTCCAACTCAACACTTATCATTGACTCAATTCCTTGATATTCTATTGGTTATTGAATTTCCAACTCACCAAGCTCAATTTTACTTATAAATCCCATTTTATCCCCAATTTTTCTCTAATGAATTGGTGAGGACGTTTGATGAGGATATGTGGTTTTCAAGATCACAAGTATCTCCTTTAGTGATTGAATGAAGTGAAAAGTTTGATGTTCCAAAATTTGATCTAGGATAACGAGAAGATTTAGACAAAATATGGATGCCTCCATACCTTCTACTATAGCCCATTGAAAGATAACATGGATTACTCAAACACTATAGGAAGTACATGAGCATGGAGGAGCACCTAAAACCTAAGTTAGAGCAAGCATTACTCCTAAGAGATTTTCCAACCATGTTGCATTTATTTATTCCTTTGGTAATCCTTTCAATTTTGCAAAACAAATGTGTAATGATCCCATGATGGAGGAGGGTGACTTTTGGGAGACATTGCTTGAAACTTTGGTGGGATTAATGATTTATTCCAAGATTACATTAGACTTGAATTTGCAAGTTGCAAGTACACTCAAGGTACAGAGGGAGTATAGTAGCATCAAAGAAAACCTTTCCACGAAGAGGAAGTATTAGGTTTTGGTTGCTTTGAAAAGTGTATCCACCTAGCTAGGGAAGCGCTTCATGTGATGCAGAGGTATTTTATGGGCATAGCCCTTTCATTGTATTTTTGTTGACTTCCATTTGGAAAGCTTAGTGTGTATATTATTACAAGTGGGAGGCACACTTCATGTTGTGCTAGTTGACACACATATGGCAATTGAAAATTTTTACAGACACCCACTTCCTGGGAGAATGGAAACTTAGGACATGTGCAGTAACCATATTGAAAGAGGATGTTATGTTCTTGGAAGTTGATTATAGAGCTCTAGTAGTGTTTGAGTCACCTTGCAAAAATGTTGAGGAGATACATTTCAGTTAATGGTCCATTCTTGGAGGATTCACCATCTTTCTTAGAGTTGTGCTTGACGCGTGTACTCCTATACTTGGAGAGGGCACCACCTTGGGGATTGTACAAACCCTATTTTGCATATGGAAATTATGCCTAGTGTAGTACTGCACTTGGGGATTTATTAGCCTATGGTTTACTAGTGGAATTGGTCCATGTATTATTGCTAGCTTCCCACAGCTAATCATATACAAAGGGAGGAGAGTCTCTTTGTTATCTTTTAACACTTTTATTATGTCTTATAGATGTGATAATTGGTACAATGTAGGATATTAGAGGATCTTGGAAGAACAATTATTTACATTTGTAACAAGGATGGTTCTTGTGAGAGGCATGTGATAGGGTTCATTAGCTTATGTGATGAAAGTGAAGAGTAAAGCTTATGATATGCAAGAGTGGATCTAGGGGTCAAACTTTGACAACCCCAACGCGAGTTTTCCTCATGAAAATGTAATGTAAATATTTTACAAAATATATTTAAAATGGGTGAGTCAAAAGGGACACTGATTCCCGACCTAAGGAGGTTGCTTGCTTGGGATTTGTAAGGTTTCTTTGTGCAGGAAATCTGAATTATTGTCAACAACTATTAAAGGTTGGTTGGTATACACAAGGATGAGGACTAATTCTAAATTTAATGGGACTGAAAGACAAGGATGAGGACCATGTTGTCTTGAAATACATTGCAAGGCAACAAGGATAGGGGAGTAAATCCATTTGTAGGAAAGAAAACAATAGAGGAAAAAGAGGGGACTATTCACGCAGTCATTGATCAAGCAGGGGGAGGGATTCAAGCAACATTCAACTGAGAACAATTTTGAAGAGAAGAGAAGAGAATATAAGACAATGAAAACAATTTGGTTGGCATGACTGACATGAAGATGGTCTCTCCTTGGTGAGGAACAATGCCTCTTGAGTCCCTGTAAAGCCAGAGGGTGGAGATGGTTTTCTTTGGATTCCTTTGATGGTGTGGGTGGAGGATTGTGTCCTTGGATTCTTGGAGGGAGGACCTCTGAAGCCTTTCTTCTTGTGATTTTTACAATGGCTTTTGGATTCCCTAGAGTGGGTGGAACCACTGTGTCTAGGATGGATAATTTCTTCTCTGGAATTCCTTGACATTCTTGGGTGGAGGCAGTAGTCTCTATATTCCTTGTCTGTCCTTGGGTGGAGAAGAAGAAGCCTCTGGATTCCCTTTATGTTTTGGGTGGAGGAAGTGATCCTCTGGATTCCCTGTATTTTTTTATTGGCTACCATTGGGTAGCTAGAGGGTGGAGGAAGTTGAACTCTAGATTCCCTTGTGCACTATTGACGTTGAGTGGTTGGTGGGTGGAGGAAGGAGGTCCTCTAGAGTCATTGTTTCAACTAGGATTTGGTGTTTCAATCCTTTGAGCAAGCTCCTCAGTCTCTGGAATCTGGATCAGGGTTGGAAATTGCAAGTGAGATTGGTTGTAGTTGTTTATGGTTGGGTGGAGAGTCCTTGTCCCAGACTCATTTTCCCAAAACCTTCCAAGATAAGTGTTCTTATGCATTTTTAATGCTAATGAATGCGTGTTTATATTTTTGGATTGAAATGGTGCTTATGAATGTGATGGACATGTATTTGCATTTCTGGATTGAAATGTTGTGTGTTAGCCACCTATAAAATTTGTTATAACAAAAGGTGGCTAAAACTTTTTGGAGCCTTCAAGGAACAAATTTTATTGCTAAAAAGTGTTGGCTCTTGAAGACTCTTGAAGGCCTCATGCCTCTGTCCAAATCTTCACTGTTGTGCCCATTCTACACTCAGAAATCCTGCTGATTCCCAAGAAAGATACTGCTGCAAGCACCATTTTCCTTTTCCCTTTCTTCCCAAACTAACCTCATCTTTGTCTTTTCTATTTCCCATGAAAAGCCCTGATTTTCATGTTTCTCCCTTTTCCCCGTCATCAAAACCCCTTTGGTAAGGTTTAAGACCCTTTCTTAGCCTTATCGAAACCCTCAAAACCCTTTGAAAATCATTGAAAACCTATAAAAACCATATTTTATATATATTATAGACTTAAGCCCCCTTGGGCTAAGTCTTTGACCCTTCCCCTCCATACGCCCTAGTGCCAGAACCAGGCGCTGGCCCTCCAAGGGCTTATCGTGTTGCCCGATTGCGATTAGCCCCTCCTCTTTAACCCCTGGTCATATCATTTTCCATATAACCCCTGGCCCCGCAGTCAGGCGCCAAGCCGCATTGTAAATTAATATTTTAAACCTTCGGTTATATGAAATTTTGATTTTTATTATAAAATTTTCCGCTTATGCAAAATTCCAAAGCAATCTCCATCGTCGATCTGATCTGCAGATCGACGGCGCGCAATCCATCACCCCGGTGCCATCCACTCACCGTTGCAAAAACCACACGGTATCCATTGCACCGCTTTCGAGAGCGGGGCGGTATTTTTCATTTTGCAGCGATTCCATACACCGGTTGATGCGTGGCCTGGGAAATGTTCACAAAACCGTTGCCCATCGCGCATTAAAGATTGGACGTGGACCCGACGCGATATGGACGTCCACCGTCCGATCTAAGGCCACTCATCGGATGGTGATCGCCCTCTGAAGATGCCCATGTGATAACCAGGCTACGGCACGGCGTTTAAAGGATATCCGCCGTCGATCTGATCTGCAAATTGACGGCCCACATTCCATCACCCAGTCCCCTCGTCCACAGCAGTGTCGGTGGTCCCAATGCTACATCAGCATCCACACAGCAGATTTCTATTGGGGCGGGTCTCCATGGTTCCTCGTCTAGTCAGCAAATCCAGACTCGGGAACTTTACTCAGCATGGTTGAATTAAATTTTGAAGTCCGGGTGTGTTTTTAAGGTTTATTGGCGCCTTTTTTTTCCACCGTTGATCGTGTGGGCCGATCTCATCTGACGGTCGACGATAATTCTGAACCCCACACACCATTTTTAACCTATTTTCTCTGTTTTTGCGAAATAAAGTGACCCTGTCACGTTATTTTTCGCCTCTGCTCCCGATTGTCGATCTTTGCACGATCGATGGCTCTGATTTAAACTATTCTTCCACCTTCTCTTTGACTTCTCCTAATAAATCTCAACTGTTGGATGATGCCATCCAACGGCCATGCTCCCTCCACGTGCCTTCTGAAGTAGTGAACCTATACATGCAGGATTTTATAATATTTTTTTGTATTTTGCAGGGTTTAAATGGTTTTTCCGCCACGATTGAAGAAATTTCAAAGACAGAGGGTGACGATCCTCCTGCCTTCGATTCACCAAAGAAAATAATTCGCAGGGTTTAAAATTCACGTTTCATCGGTGATTCATGAGGAATTGATGCCATATCACCCCTGCGCAGCCCTGCACATCAGCAAAAAACACAGTAAATCAAGCACAGTCATAGAGTATTAGTGTCGAAGACAAAAATGTACCAGGACAGAAGATTGAAGACAGATTTGCGGGGATCACGGCTAAGAATGATTATCAAAATCCTAATCCCCAATTAAAACACAGTTTGAAGAAAATCTTAAGTGTTTTATCAACAGAAAGCCTCCACTGCCACGTCTGAGGAAAATAGATTCCTTTCAGCTACCGAAATGCCACCTGTGCCTCAAAGTATTCAATCAGAGGTCGAAGTTATTGATCAAGACCAAATATCTGCCTCACAACGCAGTCAGAGGATAAATTATGCAGACAAACTAATGACAAAATATCAGCAGAGTAACTTCGACATCACACAGAGCCTCAAAGGTCAACAAAAGCTCCCATCGAGCTTAATCTTTAATGTAAATCATTTAATATAGAGGATATGTATGTAAGTTTCTTCATTGAGCCCCCCAAAGGCCAAGAATCCATTTAAGTCTGTATTAATTAGTTTTTGAGATCTTTTATCAGATCTCACCTCCTCATTCTTCTATAAAGACTACTACAGAAGATGAGGGGTTGGTTGTAGAACATTGAATTGTAATTGAGCTTGATATCTCTATCTGTAAATAGTGTCCACTGGCCCTTGGAGCTCTGCTGGTGATAGATAGGTTAGGTTGAGATGTGTAGATGGTTGCTAAACTAAAGCATTGGACTTAAAGTTGTAACTGGTTTAGAGCATCAATACAAGCTGATTTATGGGATCCTGTTCTATGTTGACGGTGATGTTTTTCTCATTGTAACTTGTCATTTTGTTTCTGTTTTCACTTTGTTTCATCTTCTCATATAAAGAACAGCATGCATAGAGTTAGGACCTACTGTATATCAGTAACCTTCTCTGACTGAAAATCTTTATCTGAATGTTTTCTTCCAATATGTGTTATTTGGGAATGATTCAATTCAGTTTAAGCATAGGAATGTTAGTGTTCCCTCGTCTTATTTCCTTAGCTGAATATTATTCTTGAATGTTGTGTTCAGAATTAGTTAAGTAGAGATGAACTAAGGAAGATATGGTGTGTCGTGGTCCTAGTTTTATCTCCAAAGACTGTCTGAATGTTTCCCTTGGAATGTGTTAAAAGCTGGCTAGTTTAGAAGTACTTACCAGATCTTAGGCCATTCTATGTTATCTTTGTGTTGGTATTGAAAGTAACCAAGTAAAGCAGAGCTAGGAGAGGATTTATAGTGATCCCGGCCCGCTAGTTTCTACTCCAACAATTGCCTTCAAGTTTCTCTTTGTTTTAAATGTTTTCTATTGAAAGTGTATCAAATACTGGCTAGTTTAAAAGTACTTACTAGATCCTAGTTTGCTTTTATGTTCTTCTTAAGTGTTTGTCAAAGGCTGGCTAGTTTAAAAGTACTTACCAGATCCTAGGCTGCTCTTTGTTCTGCATCTGTTTAATTTTCCTTCTTGTTGTATCATTTCATTCCATAAATCAAACTTCAAGGAGATCCTTAGACATAGATGACTTGCCCCATGGACCACTCTTGCATTTTGTTGTTCCAATTAAACCCTATCATGACTCCATAGCCCAATCGACTAAAACTTGCAATTATCTATCTTTTTGGCCGAAGCTTACTCTGATTGCTTGCAACTTCTCACCTTTGGAACTCTTTGCATTTATTAACTCTCCACCTCAAATAGTAATCATGCTCAACCATCCAAAAACAAAACAAACCCTTGGCCTTCATAACTAGCCTAATATTATTACCCCAAAATTCAAAGACAAATCCATCTTTGCACTTATTGGAGAGATCCCTCTTCGGATTCAGGAGGGCTAGATCCTAGAACTCCAATGTGGTTGAAACAATGTTTATCCTCAAGGATCGGGACTTTGCCAATCTTGCCGATTATAGGGAGCTAACATTGGTATGTGCACTGACTGGGATCAATTGAATGATCACTTTTTAAGTTCCCTTAAACATTGTATATAAAACTTATGAGTCATCAAAAGCAGCCTTTTCAAGCACTACTAAGTCATGGTAATCATAATAGAACTTGTTTGAATAAGTGACAAACTAGGCCAACCCTAGGATTCTCATTAGACTTTATCTAAACCCTGAAAAATCAGTTGTCTTAGCCATAAGAATACACCGTCTTGTTCAACATATTAGAAACCAATAATTGAAAAATAACTCAAACAAAATATTTCAGATTAACCACAAATGGTGGACCATAAAACCTTTTACCTCCTTAGGAGCTAAAAAATTCCACTTGGCGACTCCACAATCCTGAACAGACCTTAAGACTCCACTGGGAAGAACCCTTATCATTTTAATATCATTCAAACTCAGTCAAAAGACTATAGGATTAAAATTTGTCTAAACAGATGAGTTAACCTCTTAAAGATTGTCATACCTGGTTGAAATTTTTCTGTTTATTTGGGTCTAAAAAACACAACATAGTGGCTTCTAGAAAGATTCATACTAGAGCCTACCCAGACCCTGATCCACATGAAATATTCGGTAACCCAGAAAGTATCCTTAGGAAGTCTCCTAAGATTAAATTATCAACTATTTGCAGATCACCCTTAAGAGCTAATTTAGTCCCTGAAAATCTCTCAGCTCTACAACAATCACAAGTTGACTTGGTAAATCCCTTTAGAACTAGGTCTCTTGGTGATTTAGATCAGTTAGATTCTGAGTCTTCACTTTCATCTCCTAAAACAAGTGAACATCCCGGTAGCAGAGAAACAACACCTCCTGATTTACATTTCCTTCACAACCTAGGTGTCTCTCATCCAAGATCAGCTCAGCAGTCTATTCTTGGTCCATCCACTTCTGCTCACCCTACATCCACTATCCAAACCACTCCACTTCATCCCACTTTCCCTTTTGTTAATCCACCCCTACCACATATCATGGTAGCATGGTATGCTCCCTTAGTCCTTCCTCTTCCATTAGTCAATCTTCCACAGGACTATCAGTCCAAAATTCCATTGTATGATGCTAGCAATGCTACAACTTCATCACAACATGTGGATAATATGAATGACTACTTTGACAGAAATGAAATTGATGATGATTCTGTCAAGCTTAGACTATTTTCTCAGAGCTTAGGGGGAGAAGCAAGAAAATGGTTCAAAGGCTTAACCCCCCATAGTATTAATGATCTCCAAGCCTTCTATTGGCCTGTGCCATGTTTTGGCAAGGTTGGAAATACCAAAAGATGAGACAACATCAAAACCACTTTCAGACCTCAGGATCTGGCCCTCCTGGGTCCAGAGAGGGATCTCTCTATATGAGCGAAAGGTTTATGTCAATGAAGCTCACAGTTTAAGATGTTAGGCTAGTTATAAGGTTCGGGGTTTGTTTGTTTGATTTGTTTGTTTTGGTTTGGTTGTTGGTTATCAAGAAAGAAGGATTCAATGTAAGACAAGAATGAGAAAATAGGTATAAGGCAGAGGTGAAGTATTCCAGGAAATATTCAAAACCATTGGGCAATGGAGTCAGGAAAGGATTTGCTTACTACTCAATAGGCAAGCTTTCAATTGGGCTAGTCATCTGAAACATAGGATCTTCAAGATGATTATGTGGTATGGAGAGGTAGAAGGAGAGGAGATAACATAGTTTTAGAGCACAAAGTTACAGATCAATTGGTCGTACAAGGATCCTAGTGGACAGGGCTAACTCTAATCCCCAGTGTTCCCAAATCTTCCAACTAAATCTGTAACAAGAAAACATCTAAGAACTGAATTCATTTAATTCATACATCAGAGAGCAAGCAATAACATCGACTACACTGGTTAAACCAACTAAAATCATTTCTTAGATAATACGTTCAGAAGAGAAACATCAATGGCAAGGAGAGCAGAAACATAGGGTACCTAACAAGGGTAAATCCTATGCCAATATTCTGATGCAAGCCAGTAGAAACGAAATGAAATGAAAGTGAACACAAATATAGGAAAAAATCACCGCTGCTTCAGATCAGGATCCAAAGAAATGTGCTTGTCATATTAAATAGCAATACCAATCAAGTACAACATTGCCAATAGCTGAATACTCAGTCTGAAATCATCCCCTTCAACCTATCTTACAACTTTACATAGAGACTGTGTCTCAAGAGAAACTACTTGCAGTTCTCTGATAACTGATCAACAAACTTACAATGAGTTTCTCTTCATGAATTTATAGCTCTGGAGGAGCAGAGGAGGTAGGTGGAGAACTAAATGTAGTATTAACATTTCTGAAAAGAAAGAGGGCCGAAGCCCATTCTATACAAATCTTGTGCATTAATCTATGGTGTTCTTTGGGTGAACGAATGATCTTCTTCAGACTGTGGATTACTCTGATATGACTCTAATGTGTTCTGACTGCAGTACTGTGTGGTGCTATTGGTGAATAAACAAAAGATAAAGAAATGATAAAGAAATCTGCCATACTGATGAAGTAAATGCTCTGATAGTACTGGGGCTATTTTAGGGTAGAAAATCTCTCTGGAACACGGCATAGATTGAACGCTGCATGGGCGCTCTATCCTTCATGGAGGGAAAAAAATTTTGCTGCTGTATAAACCCCTGATATGCATTGATTTATGTGTGTTGTACCTTTTGCATGATCTATGGGATCCTTGATCTGGTGTTTTTCCTCTAAACTGTTGTATTAAAGCTCAATACCTTCAATACTGAATGCTGAAATCCTTGATCATAAGTTGGTCTTTCTCCACGGCTTCATAAATGTCTTGATCTGCAAAATCTGGGCTTTAATGGCACCGGGTAGATTTCTTGCGAAGATTAAACGGTCCTTGGGTAATATTCATGATGCCGCTACCATTTCCGGGCATTTCTATTGTAGTACCAGCTTTCAGATTTAATTTTGTCTGCGCAGCATGCCGTTGAAGTGGTGTATGTGAACCATGGCATTTTTCCACCTCTGATAGCCCTGAAAAAACATGAAACCAGTTATGAAATCCATGGATGGGGGTGGATGATGTGGATGATAGTGGGACTGCGGAGGAATGGAGGAAAATTCCGTGGAATGGTGGAGAACAGAGATGGCACAGGTTGGCAGAATGCGGAACAATTATATGTGAAACCTTACAAACCTCGACCTTTGAACGAATTTATGCAATGAGATGGAGGAGGTACGGTGGATACACGTGAAGGTGACATGGCCGGACCGGGCGATGACAGAAAGTCAACAGCGGGGAAACAGTCTGGACCGTCGGATCGGCGAGGAGATCGACGGTGGAACATGCGGGGGAGGATGATGATCGGTGGGCCAAGGGTGCAGATACCATGCACTAAACCCAGCGTAGCTTCGTTGAGCGATGCCTGTTGGATTGGCAAAGGCAGATCGGACGGCTCATATGGATATCGCTATGCATCCTAGACTGAAAGATAACGCGCGATGGGAGGGTGGTTTTGCTGTCGTATAGGAGACAGGTGTCGAGCGCTGTATGGAATCACTGGGCAATGGGAAAATACCGCCCGACCCCCATCAGCGGTGCGATGAAAACCGGGCTGCTTTATGGTACAGCGCGCGGTGGGGACCACAGTGGCGAATACACTCCGAACCATTGATCTGGAAGTGAATGGACGGCGATGGCGCGATCAGTGGTTTGAACGGGTGAATCACGAGTGCCACGGGTTTAAACGATCGTCGTTCGATCTATATGGATCAACGGTTGATAAAAACGCTCGACAAACATATGGGATAAGCGCCTTCAGGGCTAGCACTCGGTCACAGCACTGGGTTTTGTGGGAGGAAAAGGTGTGGGGGCTAGGCCGAAAGGGGCTAGGCCCGGACTATGAAGAAAATATGATTTTTGTCCCAATTTAATACATTTAGAAGCCAGCCAAGGGTAACGATAGGAGAATGAGGGGGATTTAGGCATAGACAAAGGGGATAGGGATGTTTTAGATGGGATTTCTGGGATGGAAAAGGGGAATTAGGGGGAAGAAAGGGGACTTCAAGGAAAGGAACAAAGGGGTGAAAATGGAGAAATTTGCAAGGGTATAATGGGCAGAACTAAAGCCTTTTAGAGTATAATTCTTTATCAGCAAGGATTATTTACATCAGAACGGTAGAGGGAAACAGTCACAAGGTAGGGAACCTTAAAAGGCTACAAGGATGATGTGTTTACAAGGGAAATGCATTCCTTGCAGACTTATAAAACAAATTAGCCCCCTTGCTTGCTTGCCAAGGAAATTATAAGGGGCTAACAGTGGCTCCACATGGGGATGGCTTCTTCTTAAAGGAGTCAAGAATTCAGAGAGTAGATCTTTGGTGTAGGCCAAGTTCCTGCTGCTTTACACATCCCTTCTTTCTTTAGACCAGCTGCCATAATATGAAGACATTACATCAGCAGAAAAAATTTCCCAATCAATCTACCTTCCCACACTATAATCCTAGCATTTTTTCTTCCTTTAGGGTGCATTTGAGCTAGCAGACCCTTTACATCATTCATTTTTTACAAACAGAAAACAAACCTATTCTAAATCTACCCTTATTACTCCATGAGACCAAATTAGACTATTGGTCTCACACGTTTCTCTACCTAATCTAATGTCAGCTGGGATTAAACTGTCCAGCAGATTTCTTCTCTACATTCTAAGACAGTGAAAAACAGCCAAGCCAGGATTAGACTGTCTGACTTGCTGTGGATCCAAGGCATAAAGACAGTTGCACATGGACAAAATTTGCAGAAAACTTGAAAACAAAAATGTGAAGGCTTGAGATCTGACACTTGAAGTATCCTTCTTTTCCTCATGACTCAAGATTTGAGCATGATAGAGTCACTTCTTTTCTTTGTTTCAGCTCTAGTTTTGGGCATGTTAGATCTGATTCCTTTTTTTCTTTTCTGGTCCAGATTTTAAGCGTGTCAGAACCAGCTGTCTTTACTTTCTTTGGCTCAGGTTTCGATCATATTAGAGACAATATTTTGCACATCAGAGGTTCATGTTTTAAGCATGTCTGAACCTCTCCCATTCCTCTATTTTTTGAAACATTTTTCTCCTTTACTTGAAAATAAAAACTGCAAATGGTATGTACAATGGGATTGGAAACTGGAAATTGTAAATCAGCAGAAGTAGTGTTTGAGCATCCTGCCATTGACAGGACCCCCAAACAGCTCTGTACCATCTAATTCTTGTAGGAAAAAGGAATTTGGACCCACTGTGGCCTGGATGATGTATGGACCTTGCCACAGACTATCAAACTTGTTGTGCTTTCCTTTATCCTCTCTCCTTCAGTCCCACTTCAGAACTTTGTCTCCAATTTTGAAATCAGTAGCTTTGGTTCTCTTGTCAAACAATTTCTTTATATTCTCCTGAACTTTCACTGCTCTGTTGTAGACCTCTTCCCTTGTTTGTTGGAGATGAATTGTCTGGTTTATTCTCCTCACCATACTATCTTCTTCTGTTTGGATCTCCTGGACCAGTTTGATCACTGGTATCCCAAGGCTGGTAGGGAATACTACTTTTGTGCCGTAGACAAGCTGAAATGGTGACATGCCAATGGACTTATTTTTTGTAAGCCTGTCAGCCCACAAAGCATGCACTAACTTGTTATGCCACAATTTTTTGTTCTCTTCCAACAGCTTTTTGATGATGATCACCAGGCTCTTGTTTGATAATTCAGCTAATCCATTACCCTGTGGGTAATAGGCAGTTGAATGACCAAGTGCTATTTGATACCTGTGAAAAAAATCAACCATCTTCTTGGATTTGAAAGCAGTAGCATTATCAGTGATTATTTTCCTTGGGCAACCAAACCGAGAGAGGATGTGACCTTCTAGGAAACTAATGATGATTGAATCTGTGGCATTCCTAGTGGGTACGACCTTTATCCACTTAGTGAAATAGTCTATGGTTGTTAGGATCCATTTTTGTTGAGCAGAAGAAGCAGGGTGAATCTCCCCTATGAAATCTAGGCCCCATTGCAGAAAGGGACCTTCAACAGTGATGGGTTGTAGGGGTAAAGGGAGGAGTTTTCTTTTGCCTTCAAAGATCTGACATTTGTGGCAGGCAAATATCATTTTATGGACATCGTTGAAGAGGGTGGGCCAATAGTAGCCAGCTCTGAGTATTTTGTTTTCAGTGGCTTTCCAACTCTGGTGGCCTCCACATTCTCCAGCATGGAATTATTTTTTAACCCTCTCTGCCTCATTTTCAGGCAGACATTTAAGCAATAGGCCATTAGGATTCTTCCAGCATAAGTTCTCATTCAAAATACATTAATTTCTGGTTTTTAGCTTTAAGAATCTGGCCTTGGTCTTTGATAGTTCGGGAGGGGCATTGAGGTGGGTTAGCACATACAGGATGTCAGAATACCAAGGAGAGCTCTGAAATTTTTCCTCAACAGTGGGATCAGGCAACTCTCGTTGCTCATCCAAGGTATTTATCATGTTAATGTTTAGGGCTTGTAAGTTTGATTCAGCCATTAATTTAGCTAAACCCTGACCTTTAATTAGTTTGGTGGGCTTTATCTCAAGGTCATACTCTAGGATCACAGCTATCCATTTGCCCCTTTTCCCATCTGGGTCCTGGGACAGTATATCTTTGACTATGATGTTGGGCACATAGGCTATGGTATGAGAATGCAATATGTACACCCTGAAGTCTTTCAAGGCCTTAATCAAGGCATAGGCCTATTTCTCCATTACATTGTATTTCAAGGGTGCATCTCTAAGTGCTTTGCTAAAGAAGCCAATTGGCTGTTCCATTCCCTCTGTGTTTTTTTGCAGCAAGACTGCAACCACCGTGTGTTCAGAGGCAAAGGAGAAGATCAGGAAGTCTTTTGAGAAATCAGGGCTAATTAGAATGGGAGCATGGGTAAGTGCAAGTTTCACTGATTCAAAAGATTGTTTAGCTTCGAAAGTCCATTTAACTCCTTCACCTTTCTTCAGCATGTTAGTCATGTTCCTAAGATGTTCAGCCAGATTTGGAATAAACCTCCTAAGGAAGTTAATCTTCCCAATGAAGGACTGTAATTCTTTGATGTTTCTTGGGTGTGTGATCTGTAGTATTCGCTCAACTCTCTGAGGGTCTATCCTAATTCCCTTCTTAGATATAATGTGACCAAGAAGTTTACCCTCTTGCAGTCCAAATACAGTCTTTTTAGGATTTAGGGACAGACCAAACCTTCTGCATTTTTCAAAAACCTTTCTCAGATGTTTTAGATGTTCTTCTTCAGTCTTGGAAAAGACTGTTATGTCATCTAAGTAGATAACAATGAAGTGCCCTATCTCATCTAAAAAAGCTATGTCCATCGCTCTTTGGAAGGTTTCCCCAACACTCATCAGTCCAAAGGGCATCTTCACATACATAAAGGTACCCCATGGCGTGGTAAAAGCTATTTTGAGTTGGTCTTCTGGGATTACTAAGACTTGGTTATAACCGGAGAAACCATCTAGCAGGGAGATCCTTCTAGAGCCCACTACCCTCTGAAGAATATGTTCCATTTTTGGCAAAGGGTAATTGTCCTTGAGTGAGGCTCTATTGAGATTCCTGGAATCTATACACAGCCTGATTTCCCCTGTTTTCTTCCTCCCAGCCACTAAGTTTGATACCCAATCAGAGAACCTTACAGGCACAATTATACCTGCTTCATACATCTTCTTAATCTCTTTCTCTACTGCAGGCAATTATTTTGGATTGATTCTGTGAAGTTTTTATCTGAAGGGCTTCTGATTTTCTTTCAAGGGTATCTTATGCTAAATGATGTTTGTTTCATAAGCCTTTAAATCTTCATAACTCCAGGAAAACACATCAATGAATTCCTTGAAAAGGTCAATGTATTTCTTCTTCATGTCTGTCGGTAAAGACTTAGTTAGTTTAATCATTTTGGGCTTATCTTCAGTGCCTATGTTGAATTCTTCTACATCAGAGTTTGCATGTTCTATAGTGGGCTTTTTTGCTACATCATCAAAGTCAAAAAGATCTTCTAAGGGGGCCAAGCCTCTGGGTATATTCTTATCTTTGGTCTGCAGCACCTCCACTTCTTCACTATCTGCATTTTCACATTTTCCGTTTGAATTTCCAGTTTTTTCATCTAAAGAGTTTATTTCTATGTTACAGGGTGTTTCTTCCTCATTCTAGGATTCATCACTTAGGTAGCTACTGTCAGGTTGGGAGTCTAAATCAGAAAATTCAAACCCGTTTCTGCCTACCAGGAAATCTTCGATCTGTTTATCACCTTCAAAAACCTGCCAATATTTTTCGTTGTCTGGCACAGCAGGTCTAAATTTGGTCTGAATGATGATCTGTTGGTCACTGGGAGTCTTGGGGTAGGAGCTGGCTAGGCAAGCTAACCCGTTTGCAATGACATTTTGACCCCTAGGAATGAACGCTAACTCGTATTCAACAAAAGTTTTCAGTAGATCCATAGTGTCATTCCTATATGCTCTTAGTCTAGGGTGTTTCACCACATACTCACCATTCACCTGTTTGATAATCAGCTCAGAATCTCCACGCACAGTTATCCTATGGGCTCCTAATTTTATCAGCAGAGTTAAGCCTAGGATCAGAGCCTCATATTCTACAATATTGTTCGTACATTTGAAGTGCAGGTTACAGGCATGACTCTCAGCGTAATCACTCTCCATGTTATGTATCCACACTCCTGCCCCGGTAGTTCTTCTTGTGCATGACCCATCGAAATTCATCTCCCACAGGGGTTCAGACTCGTTTTTGTTATCATTCCTTTCCCTACAGCTGGGTTCGCCATTATATTGCTCTATGGGGCCTATACTGGGCTGTGGATCACTTTGTTCCTCATGAAATGTATGAGGTTCAGGTATCTGTCCAGATGGTTTTTTACGCTCTTTTTCTTGTTCACACGGGGTTAGGTCTCCACTGCATATCCTACAGGTTTCGTTGTGGTTTTCTTCTTCATTGTCTTCTAAATCCAGAGCAGCCATTATGTTAAAGTCAATAGCTTCTGCCTCTCCGTTTGTATCTCTGTTTTGGGACTCTGACCCTTCTAAGGATTTATCATTACAAAATATGAAGGAGTCAAGGTCTGTATGTACATAATAAACGGGTGAATTTTCTACTTTTTCGGGGCTACTGACTAGGAATTTCATCTGTGTCTCCCTATATAGTTTTCTAAGTTGGCCAAAGATTGGGATTGTGGTATATGAGCCATCCATCTGCATTGTACCCTGCAGCTTGGCTTCCCATGACCTTGATAATAACATACATGGGTGGCACATTTTCCACCACAACATCCATGACCATACATTTAGCTGGAATTTGAGTTAAGCTCGCACATAAGTCCTTGATCAGGACTAGGCATTTTACTCTGCTAGAGTTGAAATAGTATAAATCTTTGTAGGGATGAGTTATCTCTAGGCCTAACCTCTCCATGACTACCTTAGGCATTAGGTTGTGAGATGCTCCAGACTCATGCATTGCATTATGCAGGATCTTGTCATGAATGTTTATACTGATATAGAAAGGTGGAACTACCCCTTCCTGAAACTTCCCCTCTATCTTAGGTCCAAACAGGAGGGCAGGCTGATCATCATTCAGATTTACAGTGTCCCCACTCTCACTTAGGTTCAAAGCTTTCGAAATCTGGCCTTTATATACATCTTGAGTGCCCAGCTTAGAAAGTGGGACAGAGATTTTAATTTTTGCAATCTCACTTTCCAAATTGAAAGTGGACTGACCCTTTGGGATACTCATCTCTGTTCTATTTGCCACTCCCTTAGTGGCTGAATCAGTGGGTTGATTTTCATTATGTACAGTGTTTGTGACAGTTTTATCAAGAGCACTAACTGTAGTGCTAGTGCTACTAGTTGGTTTACCTTGTGTATCAGTGTTTTGGTTGTCCTTTATTTTATTCTCTCCAGAACTCTCAGCTGCTGGTTTGTTACTTTCAGCAGTTACCTTAGAAGTTTTATCAGGTATTTTCTTAATGGTGGCATCAGAAGCTTTTGGTTTGGTAGTTTCCTGGCTCTTTTTACTCCTGAGTTCATATTGTTCTCTGAGCTGCATCATGGCATTTTCGAACCCTAACCTGTAATCTTCATATTCCAACCATTCCTCCTCCCAAGTAGAGGGTGAGGGTTGATCTTCTTCTGAGTAATAGTTATGAATTGAATCTTCTATTTCAAACATGTTTATTGTGTTCCCTTCGGACTCTTCTATGATTCTTTCATCTTCATCGAGAAATTTTTCTTGAAATGGGGGAATGATTTGTTGATCTGATTCTCTTTGTCTGTTGGGAGTGTTATTGTTTCTTCTAAAGTTCTGGTTCTGGTTCTGGTTTTTGTTCTGATTGCTAACTGTGACAACCATATTTTCCATCATTTGTTTTAGTCTTTCCACATTTTTAGATAACCTATCATAATTTGGGTCTGATGTGGAAGCTACAGTGTCATCTCTATATGTTACCCTTTTTTCAGATCTCAGTCTTGCTCTTTTCTCAATCAAGTTAGCTTCTATACTCACTGCTCCTTTCTACATGTCCTCCAGAGTGTTGTACTCTTTATCCCTAATCTCATAGGCCAAGTCAGCATCAAAGTCATCAGGGTATTTCGCTAGAGCCATACCTTGTGGAGGTTTCATATGTGGAGGGAGGGCATTGTAAAGGCTATTAAATCTCGTTGTGTAATCATGGACACTCTCTCCTGCGTTTATTTTAAGGCTCAGGTATTTTGCTAAGAGTTGGCAAGGGTTAGCCTTAGTTTTCCATTTGTTTATGAAATTCTGATATAAAGTAGGGAGGTCATTAAAGCTACCCGTAGGTAGGCCCTTAAACCATTTCTTCGCATCACCCCCTAAGCTCTGGGCAAAGATTCTCATTTTGACTATATCATCATCTATTTCTATGTAGTCAAAAGAATCTTCCATCTTATCTACATGTTGCTGGGCTGTGATGGACTCTTTTGCAGTGAAGTGTGGGATCTTTGACTGATAATCATTTGGTAAGGGTACTAGAGGTTGAGGTAAAACCAGGGGTGCATACCAGGCTGCCATAATGATTTTTTGATGAGGAAAAGGGTTAACTTGGGCAGCTAGTATATGGATGACAGGGATACTATGACCAGCATAAGACAGATGAGTAGATCTAGGGTGACTGAGCCCCAAGTTTTGCATGAAATGTGTATCTGGAGGTGTGGATGGAGGGGTCTATCTATTCCCTAGGTGCCTACCACTTTGGGGTGGTGAACCAGGAAGCTCAGGGTCTAGCTGGTCTAAGGTACTGAATGACCTAGTTCTAGGTAATCTATCAAGTAGGTCTAGGTCAAGGTGAGGGTGTGATAGAGCTGTAAGATCTTCTGGTGCGGAATTAGCTCTATAGATGTGGTTGGAAATGGTTGGTCTTTTAGGTGTAGGAGCTCCCTTGAGGATACTCTTAGGGTTGTCAACTATTTCAGGTGGGTCTGGGTTAGGTAAGCTCTTGTATGAATGGTTCTAGAAGCCAGAATGTTGTTTACTAACCAAGCAGCTTAACCCTACTTGTTACTTCTACTGTGTTTGATGTTGTTATGGAGGCTGGTCTCCCAGTGGAGTCTAATGTGAACCAAGATAATCAGCAGGCCTACTGATCACCAGTGGAGTCTTTAGAATGTTTAGGAACTATGGAGCAACCAGGTTGAAGGTTTAGGATGTTTTTGGAGGGTACACTGTCCACCACAGTGCTTATTAGATGTCATTTTTCAAGGATATCTTCCAAACACAGCAAACTCTAACCATAGATTGACTGGGAGGGCATTTACTAGATATGTCACCTCTAAAAGAGTGTGAGATCCGGAGGCTACCTCGCCCTTTCCAGACTATGTCCAAGAGTATGGGAAAACACAACAAATGGTATAGAGGTTGATGTGTGAATGGGACTGTTTAACTACCAACCTAACCAGAGATTTTGGGTCTTTTGAAAGCCTGAGGATGTTTAAGGTGTAATGCACTCAAGAAATTCCCCAGTGGAGTCGCCATTATGTTGGGGTTCCCATCTTTTGGCAAGGTTGGAAATACCAAAAGATGAGACAACATCAAAACCACATTCAGACCTCGGGATCTAGCCCTCCTGGGTCCAGAGAGGGATCTCTCTATAATATGTCAAAGGTATATGTCTTCGAAGCTCGAAGTTTAAGATGTTAGGCTAGTTATAAGGCTCGGGGTTTGTTTGTTTGGTTGTTGGTTATCAAGAAAGAAGGATTCAGTATAAGACCAGGATGAGCAAAGAGGGATAAGGCAGAGGTGAAATGTTCCAGGAAATATTCAAACCATTGGGCAATGGAGTCAGGAAAGGATTTGCTTACTACTCAATAGGCAGGCTTTCAATTGGGCTAGTCATCTGAAACATAGGATCTTCAAGATGATTAGGTGGTATGGAGAGGTAGAAGGAGAGGAGATAACACATATTTAGAGCACAAAGTTAAGGACTAGCTGGTCATACAAGGATGCTAGTTGATAGGGCTAACTCTAATCCCCAGTGTTCCCAAATCTTCCAACTAAATCTATAACAAGCAGCATCTAAGAACTGAAGTCATTTAATTCATACATCAGAGAGCAGGCAATAACATCCACTACACTGGTTAAACCGACTGAAATCATTTCTTAGAAAATACATTTAGAAGAGAAACATAAATGGCAAGGAGAGCAGAAACATAGGGTACCTAACAAGGGTAAATCCTATGCCAATATTCTGATGCGAGCCAGTAGAAACGAAATGAAATGAATGTAAACACAAAGATAGGAAAACATCACCGCTGCTTCAGATCAAGATCCAAAGAAATGTGCTTGTCATATTAAATAGCAATACCAATCAAGTACAACATTGCCAATAGCTGAATACTCAGTCTAAAAACATCTCCTTCAACCTATCTTACAATCTTTACACAGAGACTGTGTCTCAAAAGAAACTACTTGCAGTTCTCTGATAACTGATCAAAAACCCATTGCAATGAGATTCTTCATGAATTTATAGCTCCGGAGGAGCAGAGGAGGTAGGTGGAGAAATAAATGCAGTATTAACATTTCTGAAAAGAAAGAGGGCCGAAGCCCATTCTGTACAAATCTTGTGCATTAATCTCTGGTGTTCTTTGCGTGAACGAATACCCTTTTCACCTGATTACTTCCCATACATATGAATCTATTGTGTTCGACCGCGCATCGTGTGGTGCTATCAGAATAAAAAAGATAAAGAATTGATAAAGAAATCGCCACACCGATGAAGTAAATGCTCCGATAGTAACGGGGTTGTTTCGGTGGTAGAAAATCTCTCAGAACACGCATAGATTGAACGCCGCATGGGCGTCGTCCTTCATGGAGGGAAAAACATTCTCGCGGAGCGATGACCATTGGATGGGCAAAGGCAGATCGGACGGCTCATATGGATATCGCTGCGTATCCTAGACCAAAATATAACACACGATGGGAGGGTGGTTTTGTCGTCGTACAGGAGACAGGTGTCAAGCACTGTATGGAATCGTTGGGCAATGGGAAAATACCGCCCGACCCCCATCATCGATGCGATGAAAACCGGGCTGCTTTATGGTACGGTGCATGGCGGGGACCATAGTGGTGGATACACTCCGAACCATTGATCTGGCGGTGAATGGATGGCGATGGCGCGATCAGTGGTTTGAATGGGTGAATCACGAGCGTCGCGGGTTTAAACAATCGTCGTTCGATCTATATGGATCAATGCTTGAGAAAAACGCTCGACAAACATATGGGACAAGCGCCTTCGGGGCTAGCACTCGGTCACAGCGCTGGGTTTTGTGGGAGGAAAAGGTGCGGGGGCTACGCCGAAAGGGGCTAGGCCCTGACTATGAAGAAAATATGATTTTTGGCCCAATTTAATACATTTTGAAGCCATCCAAGGGTAATGATAGGGGAATGAGGGGGATTTAGGCATAGACAAAGGGGATAGGGATGTTTTAGATGGGATTTCTGGGATGGAAAAGGGGAATTAGGGGGAAGAAAGGGGACTTCGAGGAAAGGAACAAAGGGGTGAAAATGGAGAAATTTGAAAGGGTATAACAGGTAGAACTAAAGCCTTTTATAGTATAATTATTTATTAGCAAGGCTTATTTACATCAGAAAAGCAGAGGGAAATAGTCACAAGGCAGGGAACCTTAAAAGGCTGCAAGGATGATGTTTTTACAAGGGAAAATCATTCCTTGCAGACTTATAAAACAAATTAGCCCCCTTGCTTGCTTGCCAAGGAAATTATAAGGGGCTAAAACCCTTCCATCAAACATTCTTAAACAAATAGGAAGTAAAGAAAAACCCTCTTCAAGTCCTTTCTGATTACAAAAATCTCCATAGAAACGTGGGGGAAAGTGTACAAGCTTATTGTACCAGATTCAATAGTGAATATAATGCACTTCCCCCAGAACTAAAACCTCCACAAGGCTCAGCTTCAAACAAGTTTCCTGAAGGGTTTGACCCTGAGATGGCCTACCAACATAGAGAGAGAGATTTTGCAACTCTTGAAGAGATGCAAAAGGGTGCTCTTTCTGTGGAAGTCAACTTAATGGAGAAGAGAGCAAGAATGAAAAACGAGAAGAGAGTCTCTTTTAGAGAGGAAAACACACCTTCTACTTCAAACTCAAAAATGGAAAGAATGATGGAGGAGATGATGAAGAAAATGAGCATCCTTGAGAGAGCACAAGCAAGTCAAAACCAAGCCTCTCCTCAAAATAGAAACCAAAACCAAAACCAGAATTTTAGAAGGAACCAACCTCCAAATAGACCTAGGGAAGATGATCAATAGATCACTCCTCCCTTTCATCAAAACTATGTAAGTGAGGTTGAGGAAGCAGATGAAATAACAGAGGATGATGATATAAACATGCTGGGAGTAGATAATGATGACTTTGAGGTTCATTATGATAGAAAACAAGGTCTATACACACCTTATGATGACAGAAGAGATGATGATGAAAATTATTATCAAGACATGGAAAATGTCATCATAGAATCTCAAAAAGAATATGACCTTAGAAGCAAAACCAGTCAAAAAACTCCCAACACTAAAACCTCTGACAAGCCTTCACAAAGAAGCACTACAACCAAGCCTAAAATGGTCAAACAAAAGGACAAAACAATGGCTGTAAATTCCGATAATGGTAAAGAGAAGGGCACTCAAAACAATGAAAAACAGAGTGTAGACATTAGTAGTACTAACATCTCAGCTAGTACTCCTGTTAAAACAATTTTGTCAAAAATAAATAAAACAAATCAGCAAGCTGATATTGCTGATAGAGTGACAGCTAATAAGGCTAAAACAAGTACCTTAAAGAATCAAATTCCTTTCAGCCTGGAACAGGAAGTTTCGAAGATCAAAATCTCTATTCCCCTGACAGAGTTAGCTACCCAACATGTATATTGGACCCAAATTTTGAAGGCTTTAAACATTGAAGAGAATGAGGACACTGTCAATCTTAATGATGACCAACCAGAGCTTATCTTTGGTCCAAATATTGAAGGTATGTATCAAGAGGGACCTGTGCCTCCATTTTATGTGAGTTTAAACATTCATGACAAGATTTTGCACAATGCTATGCATGATTCCGGGGCTTCTCATAATTTAATGCCAAAAGCTGTAATGGAGAGCCTTGGTTTAGAAATCACCAGACCTTACAAAGATCTTTACTCCTTTGACTCAAGCAGAGTAAAATGTTTAGGATTAATCAAATACCTCTGTGTTAACTTAACCCAGATTCAAGCGAAATGCTTAGTAATGGATATTTTTGTGGCTGATGTTCCCCCAAAATATGGAATGTTGTTATCAAGATCATGGGGGGCTAAGTTACAAGGGACTATGCAAATGGACATTTCCTATGAAACTATCCCTATTTTCAATCAGAATAGAAGACTTTACAGGGAGTCTCATATGCAATACACAATCACAAGCCAAGACAAACCACAGAACTCTCCCCTTTATTCTATAAATACAAGCCTTGATTCTTTTATCATGTTCAATGATGAAACTTTTGGTGAACAAGTGACCTTGTCTGATTTAAACACAGATAGAGAGGAGGATGAAGATAATGTAGGAGTGTCTGAACTGTTCGCTGAACCGGAGAACCCTAGAAAACTAAACAAAGGTCTTGAGCTTCAATTCATGAGTCCATTACTCTTAAACCTTGACAGTCAAGAAAACGATCCTCAACCCAATGAAGAACCTGAGGAGTTAAAACAAACGCAACTAAGTGTTGACATTCCACAACAATCAAGAAGCACGTTAGTTGAAGAGGACAACTACCCTTTACCTAAGATGGATCATATTTTACAAATGGTGGTAGGGTCTAGGAGAATTTCTTCGCTGGATGGCTATTCAGGGTACAATCAAATCTTAGTCTACCCTGCTGATCAATTAAAGACAGCCTTTACTACACCATGGGGCACTTTCATGTATGTGAAAATGCCTTTTGGTCTAATGAATGTTGGAGCAACCTTTCAGAGAGCCATGTACATAGCATTCTCGGATGAACTGGGCTTCTTCATCATTATGTGCCTTGATGATGTCACTGTGTTTTCAAAAACAGATGAAGAGAACTTAGAACATTTAAGAAAAATTTTGGAGAAATGCAGAAATTTTGGAATATCCTTAAACCATAAGAAGACACTATTTGGTCTCCAAGATCGTAAACTTCTTGGGCACATCATTTCTGAGGAGGGTATAAAGATAGATCCAAAGAGGATTGAGGCCATTTTGCAAATCTCTCATCCTCGAAACATCAAGGAGTTACAATCTTTCATCGGAAAGATTAACTTTTTGAGAAGGTTTATCCCTAACTTGTCAGAGCTCCTTAGGAATATTACAAACATGTTGAAGAAGGAGCAAGGGGTAAAATTGACCTTGGAAGCAAAGAAGTCCTTTAAACTGGTGAAACAAGCGTTAACCAAAACACTGGTTCTTATAAGCCCTGATTTTTCAAAATATTTTTATATTTTTTCATTTGCATAAGAACATACCATAGTTGTTGTCCTTTTACAGAAAAATCCACAAGGACAAGAGCATCCTATTGCATTCTTAAGTAAGGCATTTAGGGATGCCCCTCTGAAGTGTAACATTATGGAGAAGCAAGCTTTTCCTTTGGTTAAATCTTTGAAAGACTTCAGGGTGTACATCCTTCACTCACACATCATTGCCTTTGTCCCAAACTCAGTTGTTAAAGACATTCTAACACAAGACCCAAATGGTAAGAGAGGTAAGTGGATTGATGTTATTCTTGAATATGATTTGGAGATAAAACCCACTAAACTCATCAAAGGCCAAGGTCTAGCTAGATTAATGGCTGAATCAAATTTTGAAGTTCTTGATATTAATATGATTGATGCTTTGGATGACCAAGAAGATTTATCAACTCCCATTATTGAAGACCAAATTATGAATTCTCCTTGGTATGTTGATATTATTTATGTTTTGCTTAATTTGAATACACCTCCTGGTTTGACAAAAACAAAGGCAAGGTTCTTAAAGTTAAAAGTTGTTAACTATTGCATTGTAGATAAATGTCTTTATTGGAAAAATGCAAGTGGTGTATTGCTTAAATGTTTGCCTGAGTTTGATGCAGAGAAGGTTAAGGGTCAGTTCCATGAAGGAGAGTGCGGAGTTCATTTGTATTGGAAGACAACAGCCAAGAAAATCTTGAGGGTTGGTTTCTATTGGCCTACTCTTTTCCATGATGTGCACAATATGATCATAGCCTGTCATAAATGTCAAATTTTTAAAGGAAAAAGAAAATTGTTACCCCTGCCTCTGCATCCAATCACTATTGAAGCCCCATTTCAACAGTGGGGACTTGACTTCATAGGAGAAATCCATCCCCCATCTTTTGCCCAGCATAGATGGATTCTCACTGCCACATACTATTTCACTAAGTGGATAGAAGCCATACCTTGTAGGCAGGACAATGATTCAGTTATTATAAAATTCATGGAGACTAACATTCTCTCTAGATTTGGCTGTCCTTCATCACGGATAATGCAACAGCATTTGGATCAAAGAATATGGTTGAATTTTGTCACAGGTATCAGATAACATTGGGGCATTCCACGGCCTATTACCCTCAAGGTAATGAACTTGCAGAATCCTCAAACAAAATTTTAGTGAACATAATCAAGAAACTGTTGGAAGACAATAAAAATTCTTGGCACACAAAGCTAGTTCATGCACTTTGGGCTGACAGATTGACTTTGAAGAAATCTATTTGCATGTCACCCTTCCATCTTGTGTATGGTACTGATGCAATTTTTCCAAACAATATTGGGGTACCTATGATGAAGCTGATTCAAGAGTTGCAAACTAAAGAAAATTACATGATCAGAAGAATAAATCACACCATTCATCTTCAGCAAACCAGAGAGGAAGTTTATAACAAAGCATTGCACAAGCAGGACAGCATTAAAAAGCTAGAAGAACAAAGGCCAACAATTTCAAAATTGGGGACAAATTTTTAAAGTGGGACTCAAGGAGGGAACACAAGGGAAAGCATGGGAAATTTGACCACTTATGGCTTGGCCCTTACTCTATCCATTCAGCTGCTGGTAACAATGCATTTTTCTTGCAAGAGTTGAATGGAGAAGAATTGTTTGGGGGTCCTGTCAATGGCAGGATGCTTAAACATTACTTCTCTTGATCCATGCTATGTTTTAAAGCCTTTTTATCTTTTTCTCATTATAAATATCTCATCCACCACTACATTCAAAGTTATAAAAAATCAAAAATACAAAAACAAAGAAAAAAAGAAAAGAGGGAAGATTATGAAAACAAGAAAGGTATAGCCCCATACCAAAAAAGAGAAATAAATTCTGAAAGTGTGCAAGCTTAAATGCCACTCCTAAAAAATACACTTCTAGTTAGTCAAACAGCTTAATCTTGACTAATTAGTTTTAAATTTTCTGTTGATAGGATAGTGAATTCGATTTTCAAAACTGTTTAAACTTGGCTTATCAGTAGATAGTTTAGGATATAAATTAAAGGTTCAAACATGCACAGAATCTGAGCCTAAGATTTCAAAGAGAGAATGACTCAAAACTAATTCAAATTATGAGTCAAAGGATGTAAAAATCTGGTTCTAAGTTTCTCAAAATCTGAACCAGAGAAAAAGGAAAGACAACTCACAACAAAGTCAAAACAGAGCTATACCCAAGAGGAAGGAGATGCTTTGAAATTTCATATCTCAAGCCTTCCAGTTTTTTTTGTTTTAAATTTTCTGCAAAATAAATGTCTGTGTGCAACTTTTTTTTATGCCATAGATTAGCATCAAGTTAGACAGTTCAATCCTAACTTGAATGCTTTTAAATTTCTGTTGTAGAATTTAGAGACTAAAGACTGTTGGACAGTTTAATCCCAACAGATAGTAGATTAGGTACAAAATTATATGGGCTCAACTGTTTAATCTGAGTCCATGGAGAAATAAGGAATAGAAATAGATTATATTTCCTGCTTTCAAACGAATAAAATGTTGTGAAAAGAGTTTGCCAATCCATGTGCACTCTAATGAAGAAAAAATTTTAGATCAGTAGGATTGGGTAGGTAGAAATTTTGTATTGATAGAGATCCATTGTTTTTTAAGGCTGCTAATATGTTTTTAGAGAAATATCATCCCAGAAAAGGAAGGGTAGCCCAATGGATGAGGCACAGGTCAGCCTCCCAGAGAATGCAAGTCTAAAGTTCTTGATTCCTTCAAGAAGGCATCATCCCCAAGTGGAGCCACTGTTAGCCACCTATAAAATTTGCTATAACAAAAGGTGGCTAAAGATTTTTGGAGCCTTCAACGAACAAATTTTATTGCTAAAAAGTGTTGGCTCTTGAAGACTCTTGAAGGCCTCATGCCTCTGTCCAAATCTTCACTGTTGTGCCCATTCTACACTCAGAAATCCTGCTGATTCCTAAGAAAGAATACTGCTGCAAGCACCATTTTCCTTTTCCCTTTCTTCCCAAACTAACCTCATCTTTGTCTTTTCTATTTCCCATGAAAAGCCCTGATTTTCATGTTTCTCCCTTTTCCCCGTCATCAAAACCCCTTTGGTAAGGTTTAAGACCCTTTCTTAGCCTTATCGAAACCCTCAAAACCCTTTGAAAATCATTGAAAACCTATAAAAACCATATTTTATATATATTATAGACTTAAGCCCCCTTGGGCTAAGTCTTTGACCCTTCCCCTCCATACGCCCTAGTGCCAGAACCAGGCGCTGGCCCTCCAAGGGCTTATCGTGTTGCCCGATTGCGATTAGCCCCTCCTCTTTAACCCCTGGTCATATCATTTTCCATATAACCCCTGGCCCCGCAGTCAGGCGCCAAGCCGCATTGTAAATTAATATTTTAAACCTTCGGTTATATGAAATTTTGATTTTTATTATAAAATTTTCCGCTTATGCAAAATTCCAAAGCAATCTCCATCGTCGATCTGATCTGCAGATCGACGGCGCGCAATCCATCACCCCGGTGCCATCCACTCACCGTTGCAAAAACCACACGGTATCCATTGCACCGCTTTCGAGAGCGGGGCGGTATTTTTCATTTTGCAGCGATTCCATACACCGGTTGATGCGTGGCCTGGGAAATGTTCACAAAACCGTTGCCCATCGCGCATTAAAGATTGGACGTGGACCCGACGCGATATGGACGTCCACCGTCCGATCTAAGGCCACTCATCGGATGGTGATCGCCCTCTGAAGATGCCCATGTGATAACCAGGCTACGGCACGGCGTTTAAAGGATATCCGCCGTCGATCTGATCTGCAAATTGACGGCCCACATTCCATCACCCAGTCCCCTCGTCCACAGCAGTGTCGGTGGTCCCAATGCTACATCAGCATCCACACAGCAGATTTCTATTGGGGCGGGTCTCCATGGTTCCTCGTCTAGTCAGCAAATCCAGACTCGGGAACTTTACTCAGCATGGTTGAATTAAATTTTGAAGTCCGGGTGTGTTTTTAAGGTTTATTGGCGCCTTTTTTTTCCACCGTTGATCGTGTGGGCCGATCTCATCTGACGGTCGACGATAATTCTGAACCCCACACACCATTTTTAACCTATTTTCTCTGTTTTTGCGAAATAAAGTGACCCTGTCACGTTATTTTTCGCCTCTGCTCCCGATTGTCGATCTTTGCACGATCGATGGCTCTGATTTAAACTATTCTTCCACCTTCTCTTTGACTTCTCCTAATAAATCTCAACTGTTGGATGATGCCATCCAACGGCCATGCTCCCTCCACGTGCCTTCTGAAGTAGTGAACCTATACATGCAGGATTTTATAATATTTTTTTGTATTTTGCAGGGTTTAAATGGTTTTTCCGCCACGATTGAAGAAATTTCAAAGACAGAGGGTGACGATCCTCCTGCCTTCGATTCACCAAAGAAAATAATTCGCAGGGTTTAAAATTCACGTTTCATCGGTGATTCATGAGGAATTGATGCCATATCACCCCTGCGCAGCCCTGCACATCAGCAAAAAACACAGTAAATCAAGCACAGTCATAGAGTATTAGTGTCGAAGACAAAAATGTACCAGGACAGAAGATTGAAGACAGATTTGCGGGGATCACGGCTAAGAATGATTATCAAAATCCTAATCCCCAATTAAAACACAGTTTGAAGAAAATCTTAAGTGTTTTATCAACAGAAAGCCTCCACTGCCACGTCTGAGGAAAATAGATTCCTTTCAGCTACCGAAATGCCACCTGTGCCTCAAAGTATTCAATCAGAGGTCGAAGTTATTGATCAAGACCAAATATCTGCCTCACAACGCAGTCAGAGGATAAATTATGCAGACAAACTAATGACAAAATATCAGCAGAGTAACTTCGACATCACACAGAGCCTCAAAGGTCAACAAAAGCTCCCATCGAGCTTAATCTTTAATGTAAATCATTTAATATAGAGGATATGTATGTAAGTTTCTTCATTGAGCCCCCCAAAGGCCAAGAATCCATTTAAGTCTGTATTAATTAGTTTTTGAGATCTTTTATCAGATCTCACCTCCTCATTCTTCTATAAAGACTACTACAGAAGATGAGGGGTTGGTTGTAGAACATTGAATTGTAATTGAGCTTGATATCTCTATCTGTAAATAGTGTCCACTGGCCCTTGGAGCTCTGCTGGTGATAGATAGGTTAGGTTGAGATGTGTAGATGGTTGCTAAACTAAAGCATTGGACTTAAAGTTGTAACTGGTTTAGAGCATCAATACAAGCTGATTTATGGGATCCTGTTCTATGTTGACGGTGATGTTTTTCTCATTGTAACTTGTCATTTTGTTTCTGTTTTCACTTTGTTTCATCTTCTCATATAAAGAACAGCATGCATAGAGTTAGGACCTACTGTATATCAGTAACCTTCTCTGACTGAAAATCTTTATCTGAATGTTTTCTTCCAATATGTGTTATTTGGGAATGATTCAATTCAGTTTAAGCATAGGAATGTTAGTGTTCCCTCGTCTTATTTCCTTAGCTGAATATTATTCTTGAATGTTGTGTCAGAATTAGTTAAGTAGAGATGAACTATGGAAGATATGGCGTGCCCTGGTCCTAGTTTTATCCCCAAATATTGTCTGAATGTTTCCCTTGGAATGTGTTAAAAGCTGGCTAGTTTAGAAGTACTTACCAGATCTTAGGCCATTCTGTGTTATCTTTGTGTTGGTCTTGAAAGTAACCAAGTAAAGCAGAGCTAGGAGAGGATTTGTGGTGAGCCCGACCCGCTAGTTTCTACTCCAACAGTTGCCTTCAAGTTTCCCTTTGTTTTAAAATGTTTTCTATTGAAAGTGTATCAAAGGTTGGCTAGTTTAAAAGTACTTACTAGATCCTAGTTTGCTTTTATGTTCTTCTTAAGTGTTTTTCAAAGGCTGGCTAGTTTAAAAGTACTTACCAGATCCTAGGCTGCTCTTTGTTCTGCATCTGTTTAATTTTCCTTCTTGTTGTATCATTTCATTCCATAAATAAAACTTCAAGGAGATCCTTAGACATAGATGACTTGCCCCATGGACCACTCTTGCCTCTTGTTGTTCCAATTAAACCCTATCATGACTCCATAGCCCAATGGACTAAAACCTGCAATTATCTATATTTTTGGCCGAAGCTTACTCTGATTGCTTGCAACTTCTCACCTTTGGAACTCTTTGCATTTATTTCCACCTCAAACAGTAATCATGCTCAACCATCCAAAAACAAAACAAACCCTTGGCCTTCATAACTAGCCTAATATTATTACCCCAAACTTCAAAGACAAATCCATCTTTGCACTTATTGGAGAGATCCCTCTCCGAATTCAGGAGGGCTCGATCCTAGAATCCCAATGTGGTTGAAACGATGTTTATCCTTGCGACTGGACTTTTCCAATCTTGCTGATTATAGGGAGCTAACATTTCTGGCGACTCCACTGGCGATCAGTTGAATGATCACTTTAGGTTCCCTTAAACATTGTATATAAACCTTATGAGTCAAAAGTAGCCTTTTCAAGCACTACCGAGGAATGGTAATAATGATGAAACTTGTTTGAATCAGTGACAAACTAGGAAAACCCTAGGATTCTCATTAGACTTTATCTAACCTTGAAAAATCAGTTGGCTTAGCCATAAGAGTACATTGTCTTTGTCTCATAACCGTAGCTAAGTTTTGAAACAGAGTTAGCATATTATTAGAAACCACACAATTGAAAAATAACTCAGAAAACACCAAAAATATTTCAGATTGGTATCCAATAAACATGGTGGTGGACCATAAAACCTTTTACCTCCTTAGGAGCTAAAAACTTCCACTTGGCGACTCCACAATCTTGAACAGACCTTAAGACTCCACTGGGAAGAACCCTTATCATTTTAATATCATTCAAACTTGTCCAGAGGACTGTAGGATTAAAATTTTTCTAAACAAACTAGTTAACCTCTTAAATATTGTCATACCTAGTTGAACTTTTTCTAATTATTTGGGTCTAAAAAACACAGCATATTCGCTTCTAGAAAGATTCATACCAGAGCCTACCCAGACCCTGATCCACCTGAAATAGTCGGTAACCCAGAAAGTATACTTAGGAAGTCTCCTAAGATTAAATTATCAACTATTTGCAGATCACCCTTAAGAGCTAATTTAGTCCATGAAAATCTTTCAGCTCTACAACAATCACAAGTTGACTTGGTAAATCCCTTTAGAACTAGGTCTCTTGGTGATTTAGATCAGTTAGATTTTGAGTCTTCACTTTCATCTCCTAAAACAAGTGAACACCCAAGTAGCAGAGAAACAACACCTCCTAATTTACATTTCCTTCACAACCTAGGTATCTCTCATCCGAAATCAACTCAGCAGTCTATTCTTGGTCCATCCACTTTTGCTCACCCTACATCCACTGTTCAAAACACTCCACTTCAGCCCACTTTCCCTTTTTTTAATCCACCCCTTGTAAATCCACCTCCACCACATATCATGGCAGCATGGTATGCTCCCTTAGTCCTTCCTCTTCCATTAGTCAATCTTCCACAGGACTATCAGTCCAAAATTCCATTATATGATGCTAGCAATGCTACAACTGCATCACAACATGTGGATAAAGATGAATGACTACTTTGAGAAATGAAATTAGTGATTGATTTTGTCAGCTTAGGTTATTTTCTCATAGCTTAGGGCGAGAGGCAATAAAATGGTTCAAAGGCCTAGCCCCCCATAGTATTAATGATCTTCAAGCCTTCCATCAAATGTTCTTAAATAAATGGGAAGTAAAGAAAAACCCTCTCGAGTCATTTCGACTGAATACTCATAGAATACTTGGGGAAAGTGTGCAAGCATCTTGCACTAGATTCAATAGTGTTTATAATGCCTCCTGACCAAAGCTCTTGCAGACTCGGCTTTAAACGGATTTTCACGAAGGGTTTGACTCGACATGACCTATCAAGCTGAGAGAAAGAGATTTTGCAACTCTTGAGATGTGCAAAAGGGTGCTCTTTACGTGAGTCCAACTTAATGGAGAAGAGAGCAAAATGAAAACTAAGAAGAGAGTATCTTTAGAGAGGAATCCACTCCTTCTGCTTCAAGCTCAAAGATGGAGAGGATGTTGGAAGAAATGATGAAAGAGATGAGCATAATTAAGAGAGCACAAGCAAATCAAAATGACTGCTCCTCAAAATAGAAACCCGAGAATTTTAGAAGAAACCAACCTCCAAACGAGACCCGGGGAAGATGATCGTGAGATCACTCCTCCTTTTCATCGGAACTATGTAGATCAATATGAGGAAGATAGGGATTTGGAGAGGTTGGAAGAATCTTATGTAAACTTGATTGGATCGGACAGGTGGAGATGATGTTTCCTCCTTTGAAGAAGAACAAGGTTTCTTCTCTTATGATCAAAATACAAACATATGAAGACTACGATGACTATAGATTGGGTTTTTAAAATGCAATCATGGAGGTACACAAACGGTATGATCTTAGGAGCAAGGGAAACGTAGATGATTCAAAGGATAAGAACACTATGCTTAACTTCTTTACATCAGAAAAAAGTAGAAAACCAGCCAAAGACGGCGAGAGAAAACCAACATTTCGGCTAAAACCGAGACTTAAACAAAGATAAAGGTGTTCAACCAAATGTTGAACGAGTACCCCTAGCACTTCGGCTAATTGGTCCTAATAAAGATTTGTCCCAATTACCGGTCAAACAAGGTTCGGCAAATCAAAATTGCTTAAAAGAATTCAATTGAAAAACGGATGTAAATACAAACAAGTCAATTATTCCTTTCAGCCTTAGGGAGAGATTGCTAAGATAAAAATTACCATCCCCTAGCTAAACTAGTAACCCAAGAGATGTATAAAAACCAGTTTTGAAAGCTTTGAACTTGGGAAGTGATACGAACACTTTAAACTTGACGAGATGACAAACCTGAGTTGTTGTTTGGTCCGAGGCTGAAGGAAAATATCAAGAAGGGGTTGTCCCTCCCTTCTATGTTAGCTTGAACATACATGAAAAAATTTTACACAATGCCATGTTAGATTTGGGAGCTTCACACAATATAGTACCCAAAGGTGGTAATGGAGAGCTTAGGCTTAAATTCTTAAACCATTTCAAGGTACCTTATTCTTTTGACTCAAGCAAGGTCAAATGTTTTGGGTTTAATCAGAAGTTTATGTATTCAATCTTCATTTCAAGGATCACCATAAAGTCCATAGTTATGGATATAGTTGTATTTGCCATTCCCCACAGGGGTATGGCATTGTCTTATCAGGATGCGGGGACAAAACAGAGCGTAAATGGATATATGTATACATACCATCCTTTTTTTAATTTGAATGGAAGACTATACGGGGAATCTCACATGGTGCATGATGAGCAACTAAATAGCTAAATAACTTACTCCAATCTACTCTACTCAATCAAGTTTAGATTCCTTTATCTTATATAACGAAGACCAAATTATCAACAAGGATAAAGAGAACATACTTCCGCTTGATTCACGAAAAATCGAATCTTCTCTCCGATCAGCTTCCAAAACATCGTAGTGTGACAACGGGAAAACGAAAATGAGTCAAGCGTAATGTGGTTTAATAAACTTTGATGGATCTTGTAATAAAGTAAGCGCGGGTGCGGGCATATGGATCTAGAATACGAATCGAAGTTTTTCATACAAATTGAATTTCCCATGCACTAACAATATCGGCGAGTATGAAGCACTTCTCCTAGGTTTACAATTGATCCAAACAATTAAAAGCTAAAAAGATAATGATCTTAGGAGATTACGAACTCATCATAAAACAAATTAAAAGGAGAATACTCGGCCAGAAATCCAAGGCTTGAGATCTAGGAGCATTGCCCTTGATTTATTGAAAACCTTTGAAAAATACGAACTTGTTTTTCATTCCTAGAGCATTTAATCATTTAGCAAATGAACTCGCTTTTAATGCCGATGGCGTAATTACGAGATAAATGAACAACTCGGTGTGAAGGTAAAACATAGGCACATTGTGCACGACAACGATCTTTGACAGTTTTGATTCGACCAACACATAGATGATTTCTTAAAGTTGAAAACGATTTCACCATACCAACATCGGAATCTAGCCATAATGGCTTGTCCATATATCGAAGAAATCCCGGAAAATGAAATAACACACTCTGGCGATATAAATCATTATGAGAATTCGTTTGAAGCGAGTTAATTGAAAACGTGGACCAAAAATGCCCTAGAGGTTTAGAATGTAAAAATGGTTCAATTCCAAGAGGTCTCTTACCTTAGGAACACCTTTTCGACTTTAATGATGTAGCCAAAGAACTGAAAATGGACTTTGTGAAAAAAACATAGAAGAACACAACATAGGCTCCCTAGCAAAGGAACCTAAGATGATTAAATTGTCCGGCACGCTTCCGACTCACATAAAATATCGATACATTGATCTGTTTTAAGGAGTTTAAAGATGTTTTTCTGGGCATACACGGAATCCTAAAGTCTTACGATACTAGCATCATTCGGCACAAGATTCCCGCTGAAGGAAAATCGAAAGCCCTTGAACAAAAACTAGGAGAATAAACCCACTTTTATTACCTTTAGTTAGAGAGATGAAATTGAAAAGATGCATGATGTTGGAATTATAGTACCAATTAGATTTTCGGGGTGGTATCGAAGCCTTAGTTTGTTAGGAAAAGACGAGGAGATCGGACGCTCTGTATCGATTTCGAAACTTAAACGAGCATCCCTAAAAGACAACTACCCATTTCCCAAGATGGATCATATACTTCGAGAGGGTAGTTGGGTCAAAAAGGATATCACTCTTAGATGGGTTCTCGGGTTACAACCGGAGTGTTAGTTCTCCCAAGTGATCAAATCAAACTTCTTTACACATGGGGCCTTTTATGTATGTCAAAATGCCTTTTGGGTTAATGAATACGGAGCCACCTTCCAAAGGGCCATGGACATAGCCTTTTAGAATGTTGGCTATTTCTGTGATATGCCTTAAATGACATGCTTCATTTTAAGCGTCAAACATTGAACTCCTTAAGAAAAGTTTTGAGAAGTGTAATTGGCCTGTCATTGAATCCAAAGAGCCACTCTTCCAGTCTCCAGAAGGTAAACTTCTTGGACTGTATATTAGGCAAAATTAATGAGCCTACAAGGATGATGGCATATGTTACAAATCAGTCATCCAAGAAGCCTCTCGAAGTTGCAATCTTTCATGGAGAAGATAATTTTACGGAAGGTTTATCCCCCAGCATATTTGATATTAAAAAACATTACAAACATGCTTAAGAAAGATGTGGGTGTAAAATGGACCTTACCAGCTAAACAATCATTGATGAGGTCGAACAAGTTTCTTACCCAAACACCGATCCTAATTAGTCAGTTTTGCAAAGACTTTTACATCTTTTCTTTGCATACGAACATACAATAGCTACGAGTTTTACTTCAAAAGAATGGTTGGGGCAGAACCAAATATCCTTTCTGCTTTAGTAGGGCCTTAATAGATTCTCCTCTCAAAAATATAATATCATGGAGAAGCAAACCTTAGCATTAGTGAAAGAATTAAAAAGACTTTGGTCATATCTCACATACATTTTTGTTCACACATCTTTATTAAGGTATTCTAGTCAAGACCCTAATGGTAAGGAAATGGATTGCAGTATTCTGTGATATGGACTTAAAGTCCAGACCCATAAAGCTAGTTAAGGGCAGGATTAACAAAACACAGATTTGAATCTAACTTATTTTCTCCCCATGAATATAGTGCAGATGCTGACAGGAAAACTAAGGAAAATCTCATTGCTCTTTTACTGCTGAAAATATTCCAGATTCTCCTTGGGCCATCTGACTTGTGTTATGTGCTCTTTATTTTTATATTCTTTATTCATTAAAGCTGATTTTGACAAAATCTGAGTTCTTATCTTGATGGAGGTATTATGAGAAAAATGTACATTTGAATTTTTCTTAAATGTTTACTTGAAGATGATGCGGGGAAAATCATGCATGGACCCCATGAAGAATGTGGAGGACACACTCTGCGGAAGGCCACGGCGAAAAATTCTTAGATTTGGTTACTACGGCCTACTCTTTTCCCCGGACACTCAAAAGTTAGTCATATCTTGCCATAAGTGTAAAATATTTGATGGCAAAATAAAACTCCTTCCCTTACCTTACATCCCATCGGATTTGAGGCACCTTTTCAACAATGGGGTTTAGACTTCATTGGGAAATTCACCCATCCTCCTCGGCTCAACATAAGTGGATCCTCCATTGCCGGCTTCTTTACCAAGTGGGTAGAAGCTATACCCTCCGAAATGCTAACGACTCTATCATTATCAAGTTCCTTGAAACAAATATCCTATCTAGATTTGGTTGTCCCAGAAAAATCATAACAAACAATCTTGTTGCTTTTAAATCTAAGAAGATGGTTGATTTACGTAACAAATACCACATAACCTTGGGCCATTCCACTACTTATTATCCCCAAGGAAATGGATTAATTTGAATCTTCCAACAAGAGCCTCATCAATATCATTAAAAAGCTGTTGGGTTTTCATCCCGAGAAATCATGGCACGGTAAGTTGTGGTTCATGCCTTGTGGGGTGATAGATTAACTACAAAAAAATTGATAAATGTGTGTCCCCACTATCAATTTAGTCTATGGTATGGACATGAGTTTTTTCCCACCTCATTAGGAGTTCCGGTCATGAAACTCCTTCAAGAATCTTGATTGAAGAAAATATAGAAAGGGTAAGCCAAACAATCCATTTATAGCGGACTAGGGAGGAAGTCTATGAAATAGCAAGTTAGTCAAGAAAACATGAAGAAGCTATCGATAAGAGGACTAAGGAAAACAATTTCCAAATTGGAAATGTTGTTCTTAAATGGGATTCAAGAAGAGAAGAGAAGGAAAACATGGAAAGTTTGAGAAATGTGGAAAGAGCCATATATATTATCCATGCGAGGAGAAGTCCTGATACATTTTCTTGAAAGAATTGAATGGAGAGGATCTATATGGAGGTCATTTGTCAATGGAAAGATGCTCAAGCATTACTTCGCAAGAATATTAAGTTTCAAAGCATTTTATTTTTTCATTTTAAATATGTAGTCTCTTGTTGCATTCAAAGTTAGAAAAATCAAAATGCAAAAAAACAGAAAAAAAGACAATTAAAAATAATAAAGGTATTTACTATTAAAAAAAATGAGTTCTTAAGGTATTTGGCTCCTGACCTTTTCTGAAAAACACACTTCTAGTTAGTCTTTGCATTTTATAATCTTGACTAGTAGCCTTTATAGATTACACACTGTGATAGGATAGTGAATTTGATTTGTGATGCGGGAGCATCAAGCACCTAACTTGACAATGTGACATCTTGGTCACATGTTGTGGCTAGTTAAAAATAAATTAGACTTAGAAATAGTTTAAATAATATATTTTATTAAATTTGTTATTTATTTTAGGAGAGATAAATGGTTGTTTTATATTTAATTAAATATGGCATAATAATAGAGTTGGTTTCTTTCCACACGTGGAATAGAACCAAAATAGGAATAAATGCTAAATAATAGGTATTAGTTTGTTGAGAAACTCTAGAAGAAATCTATTCGAGAAGAATAGTTTCTCATATTTGTATAAATTAAGTACGAGTGTGAAGAGCGTGAGTGTGAGTGTGTAGAGAGAAAGTCTGAATAATTTGTTAGAGTGTGAGGGACGGCAAATGGCTATTCGCCCAGGCAATATTACGTCGATTAGAATTTAGCTCACTCATTTATTCGTACAAGATCGATTCTTGTGTATAGTGTGTATGTGTTTGACATTGCGGGTACCCGGCGCCGGGATGGAAGTTGATAGCGTTTTTTACGGGGTTACAAATCATCATAACTTGAAGGAGCGTGGAGGAGATGCATATTTATTTGAATAGCTATCAAGGAGAAAACGCGGTATGAGGTTGTTCATATGATAATTACTATAAAGGCGGCATAGGATTATGAAATTCGTGGTGATTTACACCACATATTGCTGGTTTGAGCTTGGCATTCGTTATTACATGTTCGAGTACACGTTGGGTAATGAGACGTAGTGATAAGATGCGAGGCGTTGAATGGTATTTAGACGGCGCATTGACCGGTGTTAACCGGTGGACGGAAGTGTCGGATACAACGTGTTGGAAGGTAAACCTTGTGAAAAGTACGTGACCGATATTGTTTACATTATACGATCAGATGAGCCGATTTGAATATTTGGATATGCAGTGAATAGTCAATTGTTGCGTGGGAAAACCGATATATATATATGTATAGCCATTGAATTATTTGTTTGGATCGGTTGATATGAACATTTGGGTGTTGGCGGTGATGATCGGTTATATGTAATGTTGAAACTATGAGTGATGCCATCGATACCTCATGATGCGGCTATTGCCATCGACATTTCAATCATGATTGTGTTCTGTACGGCTGCATAATTTTTAAATCGAATTTGAATTGATTCACACGGCTGATTGTTTGGATACATTGTGGGCATGGCTATATTGAGTTATATATGGATATGGAGTTCAAAGTGTTTGGTGGGGCGTTTGTTCTTGAGCAGTTTGAGCTGAATTATTTAAAAATGGCCATCTTGGATTAGGCATATATGTTAGTTGTATACATCGATCGGTCAGATAGTGATTACGGGATTATGAAAAGAGGAAAATTTTGTTAATAATTGCATCTTCTTTAAGAGTAGGAAAGTTTTAGTTTTCCTACATCATTTTTGGTATCGAGAGCACATTGGAAACATTTTTGAAGTATTGCGGAAATGCGCGAAGAGGAGGCAGGATAGGTCGAGGAGACTGCTGAATAATTTGCTGGATGAATCCGACATTCCGCAGACCAAGCTGTGAAACTACTCAACGGAGAGCGTGGATGGTGCGTTGACGGTCACCGATGAAGAAGAGACCAGCGACGAAGAAGTGGAGGAAGAATGAAGCGTAAGGTCATGAAGATGCTAGTCAAAGCCGAAGCTGATCGACCAAGAATAGAAGTACCTTATTATGACGGAAGTCTTAGTGTGGAGGTGCTAATGGACTGATGAGTTCATTAGATAAGTACTTTGACTATGAAGAAGTCGAAGACGGGAAAAAAGTAAAGTTTGCGGCACGAGATTGAAAGGCCATGCATCCTTATGGTGGGATGAATTACGCTAGCAAGGGAAGCGAAAAGGGAAGCCCAAATCAAGCAGTAGGACAGAATGGTAAGAAATGGTGAAGGGTAGGATGCCAGAAGGATTACCAATTAAATTTGTTTAGACAATTGCGAAATTTAAAGCAGAGGGATGACAATCCGAGTTATGTGAAGAATTTTATAAGTGAGTATTAGATGCGGCCATGTTGAAGATGATCTAGAAAAGGTAGCTAGATGCATAAATGGTTGATTATGAAATACGGATGGAATCTGGACTTATTGAATTTGAAGTCGATTGAAAAGATACTGTCAATGACCTTGAGGGCGAGAGGAAAAAGCTGTGCGCAAACAAAACCAAAGGAATAGAGGTAAGAATCCGGCCAAAAGAAGGAGGACATTTGAATCCAAAATTCAACACTCTCGAATGAGGCGGGGAAGTACAAGCAAGCGAGCACCACAAAGTGTAAGCGCGGAAGGTTCATGCCCAAAGGCGAGAGGGCGAGGAAGAGATGTACGGTGTTACATATGTGGTGAATGGGGACATATGCGGTGGATTACCTCTTCAGAGTCAGCAACTTGGTGCAATGGATATTCTTGAGAAGCCAAGAAAGGAGATTCCTCAACACGAAGCTAAAGAGGAACCACCGGAAGATGGAGAATCCTTGTTACTTGAAGAGGTATTAATGGAAGGAGCTAAGGAAGCCAAAGAACAGAGTTCAAAGAAAAGACTTTATTGAGGCTTGTATGTAATTCAAGAGGTAAGTGTTGAAAAGTGGTAATTGATAGCGGTAGTCTTGACAATATTGTTTCTACGAGAGATGGTGGACAAGTTGAAGTTGGAGAGAACGTGCATTTTAGACTCCTTATAAAGTATCGTGGCTCCGAAAGGCCATTAGATTTTTGTAGCGAACAATGTAAGGTTGATTTTCAAATTGGTACTTATAAGGATGTTATTTTATGTGATATAATGCGATGGATGTATGTCACATATTGTAAGAATTGAGTTTGATAAATGCATACATGATGCAGCGGAAGAAATACTTATACTTTGGAGAAAGATGGGCATAAGCATACACTACGCCGTTGGCAGAAGCTAATAAAGAAGCACTTGGAGAGCTTGATGTTACATTGATGAATGAGAAGATCTTGTTGCGGGAAGATGAGAAGGGTGAGGAGATGCATCTTGTTTGGTGTTGGAAAACCCAAGGTAATTCACAACTTCGACGAATTTAGAAGATTTACACGAAGAAATCCATAATTTATTGAATGATTGTCTTGATATTGTTGTGGATGAGTTACGCCCATCGGGAGTATTAGTGAACATAATGATCTAATATCGGGAGCCGGTTGTCGAATAAAGTATCCTACGGAAGTAATGCACGAAAATGTCGAGCTGAACACAAGTGAAAGAGTTGATGGATAAATGGCTAATCGAGTAGAAGCCTTAATCCATGTCTTCATTGCCAACAATACTCATTCGAGAAGAAGAAGTTGAATGGTAGCATGAGTTGTTCTGTGTATATAAAATCAATATCAGGTTGATGAATGAAGATTTGAAGGAATATGTAGTCTCTAAAGAAGAGTTGAAATTGGATACGAAGAAAATCCGTCGTTATGATTGGTAACTCCTGAAGGCATATTTGAGGGAGATGTCAAGAAAATGGCGGGAATGCATTAGCAAAGACAAACGGTGAGCGGAGATATGAAGAGGCGGGAAGAGATTCCAAACGGGTGACTTAGTCATGTATTGCGGGGAATGGTACCTATACTAAAAGCCGGAGAGGGCACAAGGAAGCGCGCATAACGGACGAAGCCCAAAGCGGAAAAAGGAAAAAGAAAGTGCTAAAGAGAACCGGGAGTCGGACTCATTATCGATTATTGGATCAAGTGGAAAGAGCAACGATTAGAAGATGCCGGCGGAGCTACGAGAGATTGGGGATCAACTCCAAATTACTACAAGATCAGAGTTTTCTTCCCCGGGAGTCGTGCGGGAGCATCGAGCACCTGCTTGACAATGTGACATCTTGGCTGGGTATGTTGAACTAGTTAAAAATAAATTAGACTTAGAAATATTTTAAATAATATATTTTATTAAATTTGTTATTTATTTTAGAATTGTTAGTTAGTTTTATATTTAATTAAATATGGCATAATAATAGAGTTGGTTTCTTTCCCTGCGTGGAATAGAACCAAAATAGGGATAAATGCTAAATAATAGGGAGGTATTAGTTTATTGAGAAACTCTAGAAGAAATCTATTCTAAGAAGAATAGTTTCTCATATTTGTATAAATTAGAGAAAGGCTGAAGGTGTGAAGAGCGTGAGTGTGAGTGTGTAAGAGAAAATCTGAATAATTTATTGAAATTAGCGAGGGCAGCAAATGCCTATTCGCCCCAGGCAATATTCGGCGATTAAATTTAGCTCACTCATTATTAATGCAAGATCGATTACTGTGTATAGTGTGTATGTGTTTGACATTGCAGGTACCCAGCGCCAGGATGGAAGTATGATAGCGTTTTTTCTGGGGTTACAAATCATCATAACTTGAAGGAGCGCGGAGGAGATCTACATAAAACTGGAATAGCTATCAAGAGGGAAAACCTCCAAAATCCATTAAAAAACTTTGAAAATTTTGTCAGGAAACAAAGGTTTGTGTATGGACTTAAGCCTTGGGCACAATTCACAACCCACTTCCCCCACATGCCTACACCCAGGAATCAGGTGCTAAGCCCCTCACAGGCACTTATCGCATCGAAAAATTTCAAAGTGCGCAAGTGTTTTGCCATGGACCGAAAGTTCCGATTTCGATTAGCATTTTTTGTGTTTAAAACTCCCAATTATATTATCTTTCATATAAACCATAAAGCCCTCCTCGACACTTAAAACCTTGTAAAATTTCATTCCCGATCCATTTTTCCTTTGTAAAGTCTTAAAACCCATTTTTCCAAAGTTTAATCTAAGAAACTAAAGTCACATGTTGAATATTTCAATGGGTAGATTAAAAAGACTGATCGCACAATCGCAATCGGAGAAAATACAATGGGTTGATTGAAAATGCCGCGTCAAAAATTTTCGATGCAATCAGGACTTATACGTATAAACTCTGCCCCACCTTTTCATTTCATATGACTTTCCCTAGGACCAAGTGTTAAAGATCCCGGGCGCCAATCGCATCGCAAATGTTACAATGGGTTGATTGAAAGACCAGGCAGATAGCCCAATTGCGATTGGCCCTTTTGTTTATGTGCCCAAGCATATCTTTAGTAAGAGGGCCAAAGGCACATCGTAGAGTTTACCAGTGCTACTATATATATTTTCCTCCCATAAAACCTTTGTTTTATTCCAAAGTTTGAGTTTTTATATATTATAAGGGTCTTACCACCGATGCAATTTTAAAACAAATCCCCATCGTTGATCGAAAGCGAGTCAGCGGCCAGCGCTCCATCGCATCGAGTTTTCAAATATTGTTTCCATGGCGTCTTGCTTGGCAATACGGCGGTAGCCCCATGCCTTGATTCATTCTCCTTTGTTGATCTAACCTTTCGATCCAGCGGCTTTCAATGCTAGCATCTTCAAATCACTCCATTCGCTCGCCACCCCCGATTGCAATTCTTTGATTGAATCCGGACCATCCACGTGTCTGGATCGAACGGTCCAAAATCACTACCTTATTCTTCTCCGCTCTCCTTTTTGCCTTTCATGAGATCTCCACCATTGGATGCTTTTTTCATCGCAGAATACGCTCTTCCAGAAGCCTCCAAAGTAGTTTAACCTAATTACGGGATTTCTTAATGTTTGTTTGTTTCGCGGAGTTTTTCCCATACGCAAAGGAAAAGAAGACCAAGGTCACGATCTTACGGCTTATGGTTATCAAAGGAAAGGGATTAAAGGGCTCCACTCCACGTTTTATGTTGACATAGACATGATACCATAAAGGAGGCCACTGCTTGTGACCTTTGCACATCAACAAGACAACATGTTTAAAACATGATTTAAAATATAAGATTTGAAAGGTAAACGCGTGAGAGAAGAATATTGAAGAAAGATTTGGGGGTACGGCTAAGAATAATTATCAAAGCCTAATTTGTAGTTAAACACGATCAAAAGAAATCATAAGTGTTTAGCGACGAGAAGGTTTCCACCACCTCAATTGAGGTAGATTGATTCCTCGGCTACCACGAGAGCCATCTACAGCCTCAAAGTAATCAAAAGGAGGCCGAGTTATGACAAAACCTAGAGAATTTGCATCAATCTGGGTAGAAGCTTGGATAAGACAACCAAGGAACTTATTTTAAGCTGGTAGCGAAGTTATTATGAGGATAACAAAGAGCCTTAAAGTCAACAAATTCATACAGAGCAAAGTGATGATTTATGCAAATAGATACTAATACATGAAATACTCTCAGAATGATCTCATCAAGCCCCTCAAAGGCCGAGAGACATTAAAAAGCTGTATTAATTGAACTTAGAAAAGATATTTTATCCCATTCCACCTCCTCGACAACTGCCAGTAACATGAAGGAGATGAGATAGGGTTGCTTGTTGTTTGATCACCGGTTGTAATGCGAAAGTACTCTACGAAATAAATACATAGTCCGTCGAAGTTGAAGAAGAAAGCTGAAGTCTTGGAAACCTTGATGATGTTGTTGCATACTTGTTACAGAGGTATATCAGTGGATCCATGAGCTTGGCTGTTGGTGAAGTATTAAGATTGTTTTATGTTTTCCCCTGTTTTCATTATGTTCCATAATTTCCTTTCTGAGTAGGTTGAATTTTTAGGCTAAGAAATGACTCTTGGAAGCACCTTAGACCTGTTCATCCTTCACTGTTTCATGTTTTCTTCTGCTAAAGTATTTTAGAGTCTTTAATCTCTCTATTTAATCTTCATGCTTGTTTATTTCCTTAATGGTTTGAATAGTTGGTTTGCTGTGATTTATGGTTCTCACAACACATCTCTGCCACTTAAAACTGTCTGAAGTCTCCTTTGAAGTTCTTTGCTTCTGATGAATGGAAGTCTGTTTTATCTTTCCTTTATCCTCACTTAAACGGTTAGGCAAGGTCATTATCGTTGATCATTATGTTTTAAGCGTTCATCTTCTGGTTGTGTTATCAGTGAAAATTTATCATTTTCTAAGTCATTTTGATAAATCTTTGAGGAAATATGGTAATTTTCTGAATACTAGGTTATTTTAAAGGATTGTTTTTGAAATCATTATTTGCTTAAAGGTGTGATTTGTAGAATTTATGGTTAGCCCTGTTTATCAAAGAGCTCTTTTTTTTTTTTATTGTTCAAGTGCTTTCTAATTCCCATTTGTTGAGAATTAAAACTCTCTTTCCAAATCATTAATGTTCATCTCATTCCAAAAATAAAGGATCACATTAAAGTTAGATTTTCCCTTTGATATCCCATATCCATTGATGAGTTTGTTATGACCTTTTCTTGACTCCATTGCCCAGACGAGATGTTTCTCTGTTCTATATATCTTTCCTAGATCTTTTATGTTACGTAACATCAATCCAACCAAAAAAATAAACAAACACTTGCACTTAATAACTAGTCTAAAACCAATACTCAAAGCACACAAGACAAACCTTTGCAAACAAAATTTTGAGAGATCCCTCTTTGAGAACAGGAGGACTAGATCACCATGGATCTAGGGTGGATTTCGATGTTGCCTTGTCTTTTGATTTTCCAAACTATCAAAACACGGGACACCAACACCAGTTATGAAGTTGATTCAAGAGGTTCAGTCTGAAGATAATGACATAACCAGAATGATAAATCAGACTATTCACCTTCAGCAAACAAGAGAGGAGGTTTATAACAAAGCATTACAGAAGCAGGACAGCATTAAAAATATTTTTGACAGAAGAACAAAGGCCAGCAATTTTAATGTTGGGGACAAAGTTTTAAAGTGGGACTCAAGGAGGGAAGACAAGGGCAAGATTGGAAAATTTGACAAGTTATGGCTTGGCCCTTATTTCATTCATTCAGCTGCTGGTAATAATGCCTTTTTCTTACAAGAGTTGAATGGAGCAGAGTGTTGGGGTCACATTGTGTGAGGATGCTCAAACATTACTTCTCTTTATCCATGTCATGTTCGAAAGCCTTTTTATCTTTTTTCCATTATAAATATTTCATCCACCATTGCATTCAATTGAAAAATCAAAAATAAAAAATAATGAAAAGAAAAAAAGGAAGCTGATTACAAAAAACAATAAAGGTACAACCCCATACCAAAAAAGAGAGAAACAAGTCGAAGACAATGCAGAAGCAAGTACTCGCTCTTGAAAAAACACACTTCTAGTTAGTCAAACGACCTAATCTTGACTAATTAGTTTTAAATTTACCTCTTGATAGGATAGTGAATTCGATTTTCCAATTTGTATAATCTTAGCTTATCGGTAGGTAGATTAGGCTAGAAATTAAAGGTTCAAACATGCTCAAAATGCGGAACTGGTTTCCAAGAAAATTAATAAGTCACAAATGTTGAATAAAAAGATAATCTGGTTCTATTCAGCTCAAAATATGAGCAGGATAAACAAAGAGAACAACTGAACAGAGCTTAAAAGACTTGTAAAAGATTAAGGAAGTGCTTTGAACTTTCAGATCTTAAGCCTTCCATTTTGTTTTAATTTTTTGCAAAATAATATCTCTGTGCATTTTTTTTTATGCCATAGATCAGCATCAAGTTATAATATCCAATCCTAACTTGTATGCTTTTAAATTTCTGTTGTAGAAATTAGAGAATAAAAAATATGTTAGACTATTTAATCCTAACAGATTGGTAGATTAGGTAGAGAATCATATGTACTCAACTTTTTAATCTGAGTTCATGGAGAAATAAGGAGTAGAAATAGATTATATTTTATGCTTTAAAGAATAAATGGTTGTGAAAAGATTTTTCCAATCCAAGTGCACTGCAAGAAAAATGTTAGATCAGTAGGATTGGGTAGGTAGAAAGCTTGTTGATGAAAGATCCATTGTTTTTGTGGCTGCTAATATGTTTTAAGAGCAAAAGAAGATCATTCAAGCAAAGAAAGGTAGCCCAATGGATAAGGCACTGATCAGCCTCTCAGAGAATGCACGTCTGAAGTTCTTGATGCCTTCAAGAAGGCACCATCCCCAAGTGGAGCCATTTGTTGTATCAATAAAATTTGTCATGTCAATGGTGGCTAAAACATTTTGGGAGCCTTCAAGGAACAAATCTTATTGCAAAAAAGTGTTATCTCTTGAAGACTCATGAAGGCATTTGGCCCTTTGTTCAAAACTTCACTGTTGTTTCCATTTTATTTTGAAATTCTGCAAATTCCATAGAGAAAATATTGCTGCAAAAGCCATTCTTCCTCCCTCCACTTCAAAACTAACCTCCATTTTCAACCCTTTTCATTCCCATAAAATTCCTCTATTTTTCAGTTTTCCCCATTTCCCCTTCATGAAATCCCCTTTACAGAGTTTAAAACTCCTTTTTAACTCTGTCGAAACCCCCAAATCCAACAGAAAAACCTCAAAAGCTCATAAAAATACACTTGTTGTATTACAAACTTAAGCCCCCTTGGGCTAAGTCCTAACCACTTCCCCTCCATATTCCTTGGTGCTGTAACCAAGCACTACACCATTTCAGCGCTTATCGCATCGCAAAAATCCAAGCACACAAGTCTTTGTGCCATCTTGATTGGCCCTTATACATAAGCCTCAAACCTTTTTGTTTTCCATATGAGTCCAAGGCCCCCGGTCGGGCGCCTATCCATTTCATATATATAAACCCGCCCCAAACCATAAAAACCTTTATATATCATAAATTTTTGGGTTTTCATAAATATTAAATGGTTTCAGCTGTGTATGATGTAAAACAGTATCAGCAGATTGATCTTGAGCCAATCAAACGGCCTACGCTACATCGCATCGCAATTTTTGTTGGATGCATTTTTTTCTCCCCTCCGTCCCGGCGATTCTCAATCAATCGTCAATAGTTGATCTCCTCCCCCCTTTCTTTTGTTCCAACATCCCACATTCACTCCAATCATTAGCCTTGCCTCCGCTTCACAACCTCGATTCATTTCCCACGCGTCGATCTGATACGCGGTCGACGGTGTATGAATCACATCGGCGGTTGTGCGGATTCTTCCTTGTGAATTGAATTCTCAGGTGCATCTAGGCCGTCCACGTTTCTAGATCGGATGAATCGGAGAAAATCGCATTTCCCGACTTTGGTCTAAAAATATGTAGCCCTGCTCATAATGTTTTTCGACCCATCACAGCCATTGATCTTTGTAGATCTGTTTTACTGTTTCTTTCTTCGCTGTATACTTTTTTTGTTTTAAACCAGACTTAAATCTCCACTTCATCGATCCCACGATTAGATGGCCCATAATGAATCCTCCATCCCCACTATACGCCCTCTCCATTTTCTTAATCCATATCGCTCGTTATATAAACGGTCTGATGCCGCAGATCTAACGGCCCACCAATTCATTTCGCATAACTTTTAGTGTGAATTTTAATTCCCAAAGGGCACGCGAAATGGGCGATTTTCTAAGGCCACATGTCGAGAGCGAGAGATATATATCGCATTCCAAAAGGCAAAACTTCCTACCGCTTTTCCTCTACGTGAAAACGAGTGGTTTCCATCTACGAAACCACTTTCCCTCTTTCATTTATGTTGTGTCGCGCGCCTCCTCGGATATTGATCTCGTGGGGTACAGTCTCATCGGATAGCCCCACGATCATCCCGAACTCTGAAGGCTATTTTCAATATATTTTCCTCCAAACAAAGGTTTTTAACATTATCCTTCGCATTTCCTCCATTTCTTTGTTACAGAGCCTTTTCTCCATTATACTTCTCGGTGGGCCTCATTTAGTCGATCTGCGGATCAACTGGATGTGACCCAATTTCTCTTTCACATGTCATGACCTCCTCTGACAATCTGTTCATTGGATGATGCCATCCAATATGCAACACCCTATCACACCCTCTAAAGCATTTTACCCAATAAACACGTGGGACCCATAACATTTGTGTGTTTTGTGCGGGTTCAAATGAATTTCAAAATATTTTAAAAGAGAAAGGATAAAGGCGAAATTGACGATCCTCAAGCTTGTTTATTAAAAGAGGAAGATCAATCTAAAGGTTTTTTAGTTTAAATTAAACACTTCATGGGCATGATGCCATATGAGCCTTGTGCGGCCTTGCACATCAAAAAGACACAATATTATTTAATCAAATTAAGAGAGTATCGGTGTCAAAGATTAAAACACGAGCGGAAACGAGAGGATTGAAGACAAATTTGGAGAGGATATGTTTCAGTTGATTATCAAAAGCCTAATCCTCCAAATTAAAACACGATTTAAAAGAAAAATCATTAGTGTTTAACGAGACAAAAAGGCCTCAGGTTGCCACATCGGAGAGCCGTTAATTCCTCTCGGCTACACATTGCCACATGATGGAAACATTTATGAAGACAAAGTGTGATCATAAAACTAGATTTTTTCCTCAACGCGAATTTGAATAGTTAATTCGCAAGGAACTTAATGCAAAAAATATCGACGAGTTACTATAACATGACACGGAAGCCTTAAAAATTAAACGAAACACAGACTTAATATTAAATGTAAATAAGTGTACGGAGTGAGAATATCTGTACTCTTCTCCATTGAGCCCCTCAAAGGCCGAGAAGTATTGATTACGTATTAATTGACACAGAGAGGAATCTTTATCCTCTCCCTCTCTGTTCTGTATAGAATACTTCTGTAGAAGATGAGAAAAGGGTTGAGTTTGTAGAACTTTGAAATATACTTGTGTTCGAAACTTCGATTGTAAATAGTGTTAAAGGCTCATGAAGCTCTTGCTTGTGATAGAATAGTTAGGCTAAGTGAGGTGATTGTAATAAACGGACAGTGGACTTAAAGAACATGCTTGGTTTGGAGCATCGATACAAGCTAATTTATGGGATCCTGGTCTATGTCGGCGGTGATGTTTTATTGTAAATCGTCATTTTTTATTTTTGTTTCCACTTTTTTCATCTTCTGCGATAAATAATAGCAAGCATAGAGTTAGGATTTACGTATATCGGTACCCTTCTCGGACTAATAAGCTTTATCTTAATGTTTTCTTTCAATTTGTGTTGTTTGAGATAGTTAATTAAATCATGAGTAAAGTATTTCTTCCTAAAAAAAAAATATCTGTTTAGTAATTGTTGAATGTTATTTTTCATTTCATGTTAAGTAGAGATGAATAAGGAAGATATGGTGAATTTTGGTCTAGTTTTATCCCCAGTATTTGAAAGTTTCCCTAGGAATGTGTTGAAAATTTGGCTAGTTTGGTACTTGCAGATCTTGGATGTTCTTTGTTATCATTTGCAATGTTTCCTTGTGTTTAAATGTTTTTCTGTGAAATTATATCAAAGGCTGGCTAGTTTCGAAGTACTTACCGGATCCTAGATTTCTTTTATGTTGTTCTTAAGTGTTTGTCAAAGGCTAGTTTCAAAGTACCCAGGATCTGTTTGCTCTTTGTTCTTCACTTGTTTAATTCCCCTTCTTATTGTATCATTTCATTCTCAAATAAACTTTAAAGAGATCCTTAGACATATATGACTTGCCACATAGACCACTCTTGAACACATTGTTTCAATTAAAACCCTATTACGACTCCATAGTCCAATGGACTAAAACACATAATTATCCATCTTTTTAGTAAACTTGTTCTTTCTTTGCTTCTACCTTTGAAACTCTTGCATTTAAAACTTTCCACTTAAGCCATAATCATGCTCAACCATCCAAAAAAAAACAAAACCCTTGGCCTTCATAACTAGCCTAATATCATTACCCAAAATTCAAAGAAAAATCCATCTTTGCACTTGTGGAGAGATCCCTCTCCGGATTCGAGCTAGATCCTACAATCCCAAAGTGGTTGAAATGATGTTTCTCACTGTTGTGGAACTTGTCATCTGGACCCATGGGAGCTAACATGGTGTACGATCCGTCCTCTACCACGATGAGTTGTCGGTGTATCTAGTCGAAAATTATGGCCTCCATGACATGTCTTGACCACCTCCTAATCGAACATCAACTCCTTCCAACGGACCATCAGAAACTATGTGTGGTGGTATAGGTACTACACTCCTAATGGCCACAGAATATGACAAACCGCTCCAAGATGAATGGTATCAAGATGGCCCCTTATCCAAACTATTCCAGGCTTTGTTTTGCATTTGAGTTGTGACATTTTTTAAGTTGATTTTTATTTCTTTTTCCCAATTGAATATGGTTGGAGCCATGCAATCCGGGGAAATTTGAAGGCATGTCTTTGTAGCTTCATGGGGAGCCGAAGTCTGGTGACCGGAGTTATAGTATGTGGCACTACCCTTAGTGCTAAGTCGGGCACTATCTGAATGTCTACTTTTTACGCTTTTGGATCCTTTATTTGCTTTTGGATAGAATTTGTCTATCGGCATGCCCAAGCTCTCTCCAAGAGGTCGGTACACCGTCGGGATCAATTTATCTCCCCTGTGACAATCCGATGACTCTGAAATAAATACTCCGAGAGACTTCTATCTCCAACTCTTGGTCATGAATCATAAATATTTCTCGATTAGTGTCCCATGCACTAATCAAGTATTGCAAATAGTTCCGGTTGATCTCTTAAACACGGTGTCGGGAAGAATTTCAAGAGACCACGGTTTCTCGGGGCATTCATACATGTATTGTTCCCATAGCCTATTCATCCTCTTCCCCAGGTACTCATTCTTTCCATTCTATGACCATTTTAGCTACTGATTTCTACACAAACACCACAATTGAAGGGCTCCCATTAGCCATAATATTGACTTGAGCCATCTAAATTGGGCATTTTTGGAGAAAATTTTGACATTTTTTGGCGTGGCGTTTTCGGCGTTACTTGTTTACAAATAGAGGCACAGATTGTGGTGCCTCCCCATTCAAATTTTGCGGGATTGGGCGCGGCTACGTACCCTTTCTAGAACCTACGGCCGAACGTAACCAAACCTTTACAAAAATTCCCCTAAAATACATAAAGAATGAAAAATAGCTTAAAATGTAGGTGAAGATCGGATCTCATGCCTAGAGAAAACGATTCACAAATGACCTCCTGGATTGCACATTATCGGCCCCACGAGTTCACGGTAAAAAATGGTAAAAAAAATTCTCCTGAGAAGGTGAGAAGGTGAAAAGTAAATTTTTTTTAATATTCACATCATTTTATAACCTTTTCTATAAACCTAATTGAGTTTTTTAGACATTACTGATTATTTTATTGAGCATTGAAAAATAGGTTGCATTTGTTTCTTGTGCGATGATAGGTCTAAAGAATGATGACGATGAGGCAACGAGTTGTATTTTATTACTTTTTTTTTTTTTTTTTTTCGGACTTAGTAAAAACATGAAAAAGTCACCCCCTAGGTCATATTTAGCTCTTTTCTAACTCTCAAAAATTGAAAATGTGTCGAGACTCTTGTCGTTTTGAACTCGTTAAAGGCTATGAAATGTCATACGCCGAGTAAATGTTTACCCATTTTGGTGGAATGATTATTTACGAAAAAGGAATAACTTAGTCGAACATGGCTAAGAGGTTCTCTTAGTTATTGTTTTCTACCTTTTCGGATCCATGAGACTACCTATGAAAAGGGACCTACGGAAGTTTTATTTTTCACTTCTTTTTTCAAACTCAAAAAACATGAAAAGCTATTTGAGTTATTCCCTTGTCGGACTCGTTAAAACTAAATGAAATCGGAAATAGTCACCATGACATTGCGAGTTCCTCCCTTCCTAGGACTCGTAAAATGTACTAGGATGCCTTTGTCGAATGACAAACTTACATGGCAAGCATATTTTATCCCCTTCAAGGTTGTTTTAAAAAATAATTGGGCTACTCACTAGAAATGGTGGGGGGAAAATGGAACTAGTTCTCGGTTATTGTCGAGCGGTATGTCGCTCTTGAACATGAAATTTGTCTACAATTTGTGTGGGGCTGGGGGCATCCCTTATTCATCATTTTTCCTCCAGGTTTGGATATCCATTTTGACCTCTCATCTTCTCTTTGCTTCGTCACTATGACCTCATATCTCTTGACGTCAAATATTGCAAAATTCTAGAGTTGTGTTCCCAATATGTTCAAGAGAAGATCCTTTTTGCAGTTTTCAACCACTGATCCTCTATTTAGTCCCGATTCACTATCATCTTATTCCTCTGTACGGTGTCGATGACGTAGAAACATTATGGCCCTCCTTGTTCACGTTGACTTCTCTTTTATGAACTTGACTCATCATCCGAAGTTGATCTAGAGAACTCCCTTTTGGTACCTTAGAGCTTGCATGCCTTAATGGCAATTTCTTTGCATTCGACGACCGGTTCTCATCATTGGCCTTCAATCGAGTGATTTCGTGGGTGTTCGAATCCAGCTCATTGTTCCGTGGCGTGGATGCCCTTCAGTGCTGTCAGAACCATTGTTATTATTTTGTGGTCTCTCTCACGCTTTGTTAACAACTTTCATCATTGGCTGGTAATCAAGTGACTTTCTTACATGTTCGACTTGATTCATTCATTCACATGCCTAAATTTGTACTTGTTCGAGTCGGGAGACAAAGTGCAAGACCACAGGTTTTCTACGATAAAATCCAGGCTATGGGACAATTTGGTTTATCATGGCTATATGCATGACTCACCCGGATGGTTGCGACCATACACAGTCCTGTTGATGATCCTTCTCCTTTGGATGGTTGCATCCATACCTTGGATCTTATTACATGGCCATTCTTCTGGGTGGTTGCGCCCATACCACATATTGGGCCATTGAATATAGCATGGTTATATTTTGTCTTGGGTCTTAATGGATTTTCTTTGGCATGTTATCTTAAAACATTTCACCCTCCCCTCTCTGAACTTCTTCCTTTAGGGGCATCACATTTACATTATTTTTCCTGCATCCCTACAAATCCCCATCCCGATGAGGACCATTCCGGTGAGCCAAATCTGTCATAGTTTTATAAATACTCACTGTCCATGGCATGTTAGGAACATAATCTATGTTGATCATTCCTCAACGAGACCTTCACAAACCTATTATTTTAGGTCGGCGTTGGTAGGAAATTATGGCCTTTCACCCATGAATAAATTAACAACTGAGCCTCATGCTCATTGGTGCTCTATCTCATAAGGGCACACACTTGGGGTTTCTTTTGGAATTTTTTTAAATAGAAACGATGATTCTATGATTTAACAACTTCGTGAGCGGAGTCATGTGGTTTGTTCTACAATATATCAGGAAGTCAAGTTTATGTGGCCCTATGCATTTACCTATAATCTAACTCCCCCAGAAAGGGATAATTTCTCTCTTTATTTGTGTATCCAAACCTCCTCTCTATCACATCAAATTATTTCTTCCTCACATTGATTTAGCTGGTTGAAAGTCATATTTATAGTTGGTGCAGTGGAGAAGCGAGAGAAGAATCCATTATTGAGAGAGTTTAAGACCATTCCCTCATTGAGACGAATGAATGAATGCTTGAGATGTGCCATTTGAATTACTTGGATATCTGTGACCTGTCAGACATAAGGTTGTAAACTTCTTTTTCATATATCAATAATACATGACTAGTTTGGTTTAATTGTTTCATTTATGTTGAAGTGTTTAACTCTCTTGACTAGTTGAATAGTTCATGATAGATATATAGGCTTATATCTTGTTTCATCGTTTGCTTGATATTTGTTAGGTGCATGGACATTCATTATAGCAGGCATAGGCTTAATGAAAATTGAAGATCCATTGCTACCTTGACAATAATTGGTCAAGGTAGATATCATATCCAGGTCATCTTTCATTTACAAGCTAGGAATTTAGGAATTCAGCATGTTCCTTGTGCTAGACACACAATTCAGTGTTAGGTCCTATATTATAGTATACCTCTATTGTTGTTAATTTTAGCCCTTATTGTTAGTATTTAACATTTTATATAACCCCCACTCCTTGTTATTTATTGTACCTTAATTAACCATTGTTAGGTGGTGGATTACATTGTATTTACTAAGGACTACATTGTGGCCTCATGGACTCTCATATATACAAAGGGATTTCATAATTTAATCATCCGTTGTTCATTCATATAATGTATTGGAAGTTCCCCTGAAGTAGCTTACTTCTAAGGCATTGATCATCTACTTTCGTCTCTTTTTGGAGTTGGTTTCACATGACATTATTAGAGCTTTGAGATTCTGCGGTTTCGCTGCTCCAAACGAGGTCATCGTGGAATTTTCACTCTGCTTTTTCTACGAGTTGAATCTAAAATTTTTAGAGTCACAAACAAAATCTGAGGAACATTTCACAAAATTTCAGCGACTTTTTAACGTCTTGGAATTATGATCTATACAGTTAGGCAATTTTGTAGGCTCTAAATTTAACCTAAATATAGGAGTCATCGTGGTATTTTCGTAATAAATTTTTTTTTCTACGAGTTGAGAAGATGAAATTTTTAGAGTGCGAAGCCATAATCTGAGGAAAATTTTAAAATTCTGAAATGGTTATATTTCGGAGATATGATCTATGGAAGTTAGGGCTTTTTGGAGCCATGATTTCTCTCAAAGGGCAGTCAACAGAGCTCTTCACTTCGCTCTCTATAAAATAAAGGTTGAATCTTTGTAAAATTGGCATGATAAAGATTGTAGTTTTGGTATATCAATTTTAGAATAAGGAAACGTGGCTATAGCAGTCACAAGTTTCTCTATTTGAACAGGTCTCCAAGGTGAGATCATTGTGGAGATTGGACACATAGCACACCTTGAAGAATCCAAGTAGGATCATTTATGTGAATTTGAAAAACATGAGGATACTACGGACGTTTTAGATATTGAGCATTCACAATTATAGAGATAATTCAATTTCAATATCGAGCTCCTCAAAAGCAAGTAAACGGTGTGTATTTATTTTTCCAAATTGAATGAATACGTTTGAAGAATCAATTGGAATTCGTTCCAAGGCATGTTATAGAATATATGATGTTGGATTCTAAAATGGCCCTAAAGGCCAAATTCAACACTGTCAAACCTTTTAAATCTCTGCTACTGGCTCATGAAGGCAGAAAGATAAAGAAACATGACATATCAAAGATACAAGAGCGAATTTACAATAAATTTCGCTCCTTGGCTCAAAAAAAATGACGTGGAAGTTTTTGAAGAAAGGCATGGAAACTTCAAGATAGATGGATTTTGAAGAAAAGAATGAATATAGATGGGATGGATTTGAAAGATGGCATCTGAATCAAGATGATGGCATGGGAAGGTAGCATGGAATCTAAGATGGATGACATGGAAGCTAAGATACGATGAGAAAATGGAAAAGTATGAAGAATGATAAAATCATACATGAAATTGACAAAGTTGATACAAACATTTCCTAATGGTGAAAAGATAGTAGAGGAAACTGTGATGAAGACAAAATAAATGTTAATCGTGATTTCATAAAATCTAATGTTGGCGACAGAATCACCATATTCAAAATGGATATGAGGAAGTTTAGATGAGAAAAGGATCTGTAATATGGATCTCTTCTGAATTAATTTAATATTTTGATCTCCATAAATATAATACATCAAAGTGTTTTATGCAATACATTTAGATTAAAATACATTTTAAGATATTGATGGCTTTTCTCTATAAAGTTGTACTTAGGATAGATTTTAGAAGGAAATGATGTACATTTATGAGGATACAAAGAGAAACACCTTATTTAACCCGATTATTAAATCTCAAACAAAAAGGGTTTAATGGGGGAGCACATTGAGGACTTCAAAAATTAGATACTCAAGATGCTTGTCCATTAGAGGAACAACACAAAGTTGATCTCTTCTTATGCCTTTAAGGATAGCATCCAACATGAAGTTCACGTTTTGAACAGTTCATTGGAAGGCATTGGGTGGCAAGAAAATTCGATATAAAATTTAGCATGAACAGAAGCCTACCACTCACTTATATAAAGAGGAAGTGTTGCTACTCCTAGATTTCCACATCCTACAAGGTTGACACCACAACAATTGGAAGAAAAAAGAACAAAATGGCTTTGCTACAATTGTGATAGAAAATACACTAAGGTCTCAAGATGTCTTTGAGGAAAATTATTTTACATGATTGTGAGAGAGGAGAAAATGAACAAAGAGATCTCACAGGAACCAACTAGAGGAAGAAATGATGCAGCCATCATAATTCATATTCATTGTGCAAGAATTACCCTTGCTCCAACTCTCAAGATAGAAGGATATCAAGAAAGAAAAAGATATAGTCATTTTATGGTTCTTGGTGCATTTTATAATTTTTATTGTTGTAAGTGGCAAAATTGAATTGTTTCTGACACCGAATGTCAAGTGATGGTTCCAAATGGAGGAACTATAAATTTCTCTAGAAAGTACATAATGTCAAAATATGTAGAATATGTATTTAATCAGTCCTCCTTAATTCTATCAGAATTTGATGATCTTTTTCTTTTTGGTGGTAATCATTTAGGGAGGGTAGCTTTAATTTCAAGAACTTTCTTGATTTTTTGAAGAAGTCAAATGGGGGTATTGCGGGGAATCTAGGAAATATAATAAGCTCTAATGTCATGACAAAGCTTCTAAATAAAGAACAACGAGGCATAATTGCACAATTATGCTCACTAGAAAGTTCCAACATCAAAATCATCTATTTAAGAGATCTCCAAAAATTCTTGGACAATCATTCCAAGGTTTTGAAACTCCAAAGGACTCCACTATTACTCATGATGTAGTCATGCCTATTCATTGATTCCATGAAGTTTTCTCCAGACATGAGGCCTTATGAATATCTCTTATGTGCAAAAGACTGAGATTAGGCATTAGTGCAAAGAAATGTTAGAAGCATTATAGATTAACCTAATCAAAGTTCTTTCTCTTTGCTCTGAATATTATTTAGAAAAATTGGATGTGACACATATATCAGATTATAGAGCTCAATAAACTCACATTAAGATAAATTCCCATTCTCACATGATTGATGAATTATTGGATAAATTCACATGAACAATTTATTTCCTGAATGGATCTATTTTATTCAATAAGTATCATCAAATTAAGAATGAAGATGAAGATATTATAGAAAACAACATTTCGAACTCATGAGGGTCATTATGAATTTTAGTCATACCTTTTGGCCTTACCAATGCACCTTCTACATTTCAAGAGTTGATGATTCATTTCAGCCTTTCTTAGAAAATTATTTGTCTATTTTTTAGTCATTATATAATCTCTACAAAACTGGTCTTAGGATCATTTCAAACATCATTTAATGAGGTATAAATAACATATGGAAAAATTCATTACTATAAAGCAACTAAATGTTCTTTAAATTCTAGAAGATGAATATCAGGTCTATATTTTTGTCTCATGAGGTCTGTTAAGGTGAATTCCTAACAAAATTAAAGCTTCATTAAGGAATGGAAAGTCCCAACCATAAGCAGTTCTTGAGGATTTCTAGGGTTAATGGGTATTATCAAGTTATTTTGTTAATAAAATTATGGAGAATAAACCTCTAATAACATGTTGAAGAAGATGCATTTTCATGTGGACTCACGAAAACAGCAGACCTTTGAACATCTTAAAGAGGCAATGGCTCTCTTACCAATAATAATACGCTATACTTCACAAAAAACCTTTATTGTGGAATGTGATGCCTCGGGAAATGGTGGTGTTGTTTTAATACAGAAAGGAAGATGATTGCTTTTGAAAGTCATCCCATTAAAAGGAAAGTGTTATATAAGAACTATTTATGAGAAGGAAATGTCAGCAATACTACATGCACTAAAGAAATGGAGAACTTACCTAATGGGAAGACACTTCAAGGTAAAGCGATCATGATAGTCTTAAACACTTTTTGGAACAAAGACTATCTTTAGAAGAGTAGCGAAAATGGGTCACAAAGATGTTGGGTTATGACTTTGAAATAATATACAAAAAGGAAGCCAAGACATTGTGGAGGAAGTATCTAAATGTGAAGATATGGAAACGTACATTTGTGCCATTTCTTCCTCCAATGATTGGATAACCGAAGTAAGAGATGAATGGAAGAAGGACGAAGAAGTGTGGACACTCATTCAAAAGTTGCCCTCAAGATCCTAGTACATACGATACATTTAGTTGGAAAAACGATTCTATAGTGCAGGTAAACCTATATGTTTATAAGAATTCCCAACTAAACAAAATATTCTTTTGGAATTGCACACTTCTCCTTTAGGAGGACACTCGGGATTTTAAAAAGTTACCACGGGGGTGAAGAAAGAATTTTTGGGATGGCCTTAAATCTAGTTTTCAAGATTTGTGGCGGAATGTTTGGTTTGCCGGCAGAATAGATTTGAGACAATTAAGACCACAGGTCTTCTACAACCTTATCCATTCCAAGTCAATGTTGGGAGGAGATTTCAATGGATTTTATCATAGGTTTACCTAAGTTCGAAGGAAAGAGTGTCATCATGGTGGTAGTTGATGGGCTGCCAAGTGGCCACACTTTAGCACGTATCTCATTCATTTTAAAGCAGCTATGGTGCTCACTACATTTTAAGTTCAATTCAAAAACATGAGTAGGGTCTGTGGCGATAAAGTCCCAGCTCTGAATTTTGGATGAATTATTTTCTTGTTTTAGTACGAAATTAGCTCATAGCTCATCTTATCATCCTCAATCCAGATGGTCATGAGATAGTAAATAAATGGTTGGAAGGATATCTTAGTTTTATGTCGTGTTGAAACACAATGGGTCAAGTGGTTACCTCTAGTTGAATGGTGGTATAACACTTCCTTCCATGAAAAATGACTACATTTCTGGCACTTTATAGGATATCCACCATGTCATCATCCCTAAGAAAATTGAAGGTTCAGTAGTGGAATATCACATCAAGCATCAACAGAAGTTTTCCGGCTCCCAAAGGACAAAAGCAGTTAACAAGATGAATGAAATAAACAATTAGATCAACATCGCGGCGAGAGAAGTTTTGCTGAATGTAGGAAGATGGCTGTATATTTTATGGCTGATAACACAAACAAATGTCCCTCAAGAAAGCTAAGAAGGATAATAAATTATCACCAAATCTTTTATAGTCCCTTGGGTACAAAATATTTAATTTTATAGCTGCCTAGTGGAGCTTCTGCTTCCCTTGCATTTATGTCAATTTTCCATGACATACCTGCTAAGAAGGTTATAGGTGAAAATATTCAATTCAACTTAATATTTCTAGAACTTGATGAGGAAGGAAAAATCATATTGGAACACAGCAGACGGTCACGGAAACAAGACTCGGCTTGACCTAAATATTGTTCATTTGAGTATCTCATCAATGGAAGAACTGCAAGTTCTATGGGAGGATGAAGATTTTATCTGAAGCACCTAGAGCTACTGAAGCATTGGGGACAACACTTTTTGAAGGAGAGGGCATGTTATATTCCTATATACTAATGTAGTCCACTAATTGTTATTGGAAGTGTAGCCTTTATATTTGTTATTCATTGTGTATACACTTAACCCCCATATTGTTATTATTGTGCCCTTAAATTATTATTGTTAGGTCGGCTAGGATTACATTGTGGCCCCACTAGGATTACTGCGGCCCCATGGACTCCTATATATAGAAAGGAGGTTTTGTAATTTGAATCATCCAATAATTTTTCATTCATTCAACATATTGGAGGTTGCCCCGAACAAGTGGCTTGTTCATAAGACGTTGATATCTTTTCATTACCTTTTTGGAGTTGGTTTCACAACATAGAGGGATCGCCTCTGTCCACGAGAGGGGATTTCCAACTCAACAATACTAGGAAGAATGGATTTTGAGCTAGATATCTCATTGTTCTGACTCTGGGTTTGAAATTTAGGGTTTTTGTTGGATGAGGAAGAAAGGCAAAGGAAACCAAGGGTCAAATCCGAAGATTACAGGTTATGCAAGGATTACAAAGAGAACACAGTGATAATATTTAATCTGAACTTAAAGGTTAATGAGTTATAGTCAAGGTGAAACAAGGATTAAGTAATTTATGGATGTATGATTATTTATCAAAATATTACTAACACAAACATGAATTTCCCTGCAAACAAACGTGGACATGTAAGATTTTTGTTTAACATCTTATAGGAAAGTCACTAAAAAGCATAGATATGGAAAGAAGATGAATTAAAGCATTCATAAACGTGAATTACGGTAGAAAAACTATGCGAGAAAACCATACCACGTGAATCCCTATATATATGTTGCAACTAAACTTGTATTTACGAAAATTTCAAATGCACACAAGATACAGACTACTCATGATATTAGCCAGTTTAAAAGAAAACTGGGTAAAAATATGCAAAAAATATCTTCCCTCTCTCAGGGTTGAATCCCTCAATATAAGGATGGGTTACAATTTCTCCAGCAAGACCTAAGACTAGGAGGTTGGCAACCCAAACACCTCTTTTTAGCCACGGCCCGACCTACCCATCATAAATGAACCTAAAAAGTACATCAAAATATCATTAGCAAGCCTATTTACATTTGTACCAACAAGTCAACTTAAAACAATATGAATTACATCATGAAAATCCAACTTTGACTAAAATAACTTCAAAACCAACGGGGAAAAGCGCAACGCCACGGGGAAAAATGTAGTACCACCCGAGGAAAAGTGCAATGCCATCTTGCGAGAGGACTTTTATTTGCCTTCTGAATCAAAATCTCAAGTCTAAAGTTTTATTGGAATATTAGGATTTCTAGTTGTCATTAGACTCAGCAACGAAAAAATCGCCTCTCCAAGGCTACTAAAATTGATTCTCCCAAGGTCACTCCAAAGCATTTTGGGTCAAATGTAAGCGAAGAAAATGATGTTTGGCATGATTTTTTATATTTTCTTCCAACCGTTTCGACATGGCACCAAAGTGGATATTTGTGATGTTAAGGTCAAAATATCAATTATGTCGAGTTTTCCTCATTTGAACCTGGAACAGAAAATCAGAGCAAAGGCATTGCTTTGGCCCATAAATTTTGTAAAAATTATGGGTTTTAAAAATAGGAGGCTCAATGCAGTTTATATCTCTCTAACCATAATTTTTTTTTAGAAAATTCAGAAGATTTGCACCATTTGGCATATGATGAACTAAACTCTTCTAATTTCAAAAATACTCCCATTTGTGCTGGAAATCAAGGTTTGAGACTGATCACTAAAAATTGGAAAAGCACGGCACCATCTTGCGGCGCACTTTTTACTACCTTTTGGATCTCCAACTCAATGACTTGGAGAATTTCTGACAGAGTATTGGGATGTCTGACCTGCAAATGATCATGAAATAACAAACACCTTACCACAAACCTTGAAACCTTTGACTTGGAAGTCAAGGTGTCCAAAAGTGAAGAAAACCTCTTGTAACAGCGCCAATTTGGGAATTTCTCTCAAATCGTAAAATATGTGCATTATTAAAGACTTTTATTCTTGATCTACTGTCAGACAAACAAAGCTTTCAATTTTTTTGAGTGTCTCATTCACTTTTTAAAACTAATTTTAGTAGAATTGTTCATATGTGCAATGTAAACCCTAAGGCAACCACATCTTGAAGATGAAATATGATTTTGGGCTGGTATGGACTATTTTCCTTAATTTATTTTCATGTATGCCTCCCCTTTTCCTGAGTAGTCTGAATCCATATTAAACCAAGCTCACTAGGAAGAGAATTCCAGGATGACCAAGGCATGGGGATTTTAGGTAGTTTTAGGAATGAAGAGGATGAAGGGGTTAGAAGGGTCTCTAAATTCTTGGAAAAGATGGTTGTTGTGCAGAATGTTAGGGAGTGTAGGGAGATGTAATTTTAGGCAAATAAGTGGGGGAAGGGAGTTCAAAGGGAAAAATGCATTCCTAGCACGGGAAAGTGTAGAGTAGGATAGGTTTTGTGAAGAAAATGAGGGAAAGGGATAAGCTGAAGTGTTAATGAACGTGTGAAGGTGGGAGAGTGATTGAGCATGAATGTGGGGTTTTATCAACAAAATTGACCACCCACAGTATGAGACCAAGAAAATGCAACGAACCCTAGGAGAGGGGATTCGAGCTTTCAAATAATGAAATGAACTAATTGAAAGATGTATGATGATCCACTTACTTGTAACTAATGTGCTACAACCTGCATTTGATGATGAAACCACTTGAAGATGAGATTTTCCCCTTCTGAAAGCAGAGACAAGAGCGGAAAGAACACAGTCTGACTGAGGAAATGTAACTTAGAAGGCAAGAAAATGAGTTTTTACTTAGAGAGGGTGGCAAGTCCTTGGTGATTGAATGATGTCCCGTGAGAGAGAAATGAGCAAAAAATGAGCTTTTTTGTTCTTCTTATAGGCAAAATCAAAATTTTCTCCTTGGTGGTGATGTGGCCCCATCTTATCTTTTCACAATTTGATTTGATTGCTTGTGTGCTACAGCTTTAGAAGTTTTCATTTTAAATATATTACATCATTATAAAGATAAAAATACACTTTAGAAACCTTTATTGAACACTTTTTCCTATTACTACTCCTTCAAATGATGATTTTAACAATGAAGTGACCCATTTACATGACTTTGATAAATGACCTAATGGTATTTTGTGAAGGATGAGTTAAATGATGATAGAATGACAAAGACATCTGCAGAAAAGCAATGACCTCACCATGATGATTTTTATTGACCATGGGACGAGAAGGAATAGTAATGACCTAGCTATCCCTAACAGTGATCATATTTTTATTTGAAAACCTATTGAAACTATAAAAAATTTCCTTAGGACCCTATACACCATATGAAAGAGAGTAATTTGATTACAGTGGTAATGAGAACTAAAAAAACTAATAAGATCCATGTAGTCGGTGTATTGATACAAATTGTTCTGTGCATTGGTGTGGGTATCCCACATCCTATAGCATCAGCCATAAACTATCACTCATTTGGTGTGTTTCCTTTATGTTGGATGTCTTTTGTAGGTGAGTTCTTCCAATCTCTACTCCTCTTATTTTGGTTGCTCCACATCTTTGGGTTCTTCTTTTGGAATACTAAGAGCTCCTCATCTAGATGCCTATGAATCTCCCTCTCAAGTAAAATTTTCATGACCTTTCCTTCTGTCAAATTTCACATCTCTACAAACCACTTTCATCATGTGATATGTAAGGTACACTTGGATATTTGTGGGGAATATGGTGTACCCAAAAATGTTGATGAGTTGGGTCTAGTTTTCCATGTATCCTTGGTAACATGAAAGTAAACTAATGAACCAAAAATTCTAGTCACGCCACATATGGCTTCTTACACAGGCTTCTTCTGTTGTACTCATCGAGAATCGATGAGAGGGTCTAATCTATTTGCTGCTTTGTGTGCATTATTATCCACAGTTCAATGGTTGGCTGATCATATACAATTGCACGTACGGCTCCACTATAGTTCACATGTTCTTCCTTTCTTTTGACATTCTATTTTGGGTTATGAGGTGCTAGACTCTCGTCGAATTCCTTGATGCACGAAGTTCTTTAATTCATTTGACACATATTCTCCACCAGCATCATTCTTGAGAGCCTTCACCTTCTTCTATGTGTCTTTTTCAACAAGTCTTTTGAACTCATTTAAGAATTTGAGAACGTTTAGTATTTCATACGCATGAATAATATCAAACACTTGCGTGAAAAATCATGTGCAAAAATCATCCTGACCATGACATTATTAGTGGAGGCTGTCGATAGCAGTCCCCACACATGTTTGAGGTGAACTCTTTCAGTGATTTGATTTCCCTCAACTCTCCTTACATGAATCGTAGCCTTTGTGTACTTCCCCAATGTACACCATTTTGCATATATCGCGGCTTCTCAAGTGCACCCTTTGGAAGTCACATTTAGAAATATTTTGCATGATCTTCAAAGCTCCATGGTGTAGATGGCCCAATGATATTCTTATTGCCACAACTCAAAAATGTCTCATTTCTCCACCTTCTCTTCTTTCATTCTCAAGGTAGCACAATCTTATACATCCAATTTGTAGAGGAGTTCTTTATCTGAATCACGATATTCTTCACTTGCCTTGTGACATTGTGATGAAGGAATGCCTTTCCTTTTCTAAATATCACATCATGGCTATGGTCTTCCAACATAGAAACTGAAACTAATTTCTTCTTCAAACCAAGAACATACATGACATATTTCAATGTGAGACGGAGAACCAAACTCCACATGAAGGTAACGGTATCGATGTAAATAGTGCTATACCTCCCATCATCTCCCATCTCAATGTGCATACGGAATTCCTTCTCCTTCAAGTCTTGAAGAACTCTTTGTTTCCATTCAACATGAATGAGGCTCCACTATCCCAGGTACCAAATGAAGCCCATCACTTATGACACCATGCATGTGATGAGAGTGAAATCCAACTCAAATTGTGAAGCAAAAGTACCACCTTCTACTCCTCCTAAGGGCTTCTTCTCGGCCTTCTTACGTAGACACTTCATGGCATAGTGTCCCATTTTGTGACGATTGAAAACATTTAATATTCAATAAGTCCTTCTTGTTTCCTACCTAAGCGGAATATGATTTGGAATGGGATGATCCACTGCTTGTACCTTTCCATACAAGGCAAATTCTCCTCATCATCATGCTTTAATGATGATCCATCTTGTTGTTCGAGCAGTCTCTTCTTTCACCAAGTCGGACCACAATTTCTTCCACTATGGTAGCTTATCCCTCCCTAGTTCCAGCATCAGTAGTTGTGCTAGCTCTTGGGAGGGCCTAGAATGTTAGGCTCACCAAATAATTCTTGGAAGCTGTAACACCAACACTTTGAATATCATCCTGACATTGGGTGAACTTGGTCAAGTACTTTGGTATTGTCAGCCCATATCCATATTGATTTTTACGAGATTGTCCTTCAACACCGGCATCTTGTGGTATTTTTTTTAAATAAAATAATATGTTAAGGCCATACACATAGCATATGTAGTGTTATCACTCAAAAAAATGAAACATCATTTGACATAGTCTTAGAGGTTCATGTGTCAAAGCTATGGTCATAGAATTCATTTTTCATTACTTTGTTGAGGAAAATTTTTAAACTTTATTATTAGCTTATCTGGGTCCAAAAACCACCCCCATTCAAGTATTTTCATGTCATGGTCATTATTTCTGACGTATTTTATTCCCAGATTAAAACTCCAAAAAGGTCATTTTAGCCAAGAACACCTACTTTCGTAGCGAATTACACAAAAAACGCACTTTTCGCTATGAAACTTCTAATACTTTCGTAGAGAAACTACCCGAAATACGCTAAGTACGCTACGAAAGGAGGTATTCCTATCTGTCTTTTCAAAACGAATTTGCTAGGTGTCGGTAAATGATTGAAAGGGTTAGGATAGATGCCACTTGAGTCGGTTAGGGTTAAATCAAGCAACAATGGTCATGGCTGGATGTGTGTGTGCATTATGTATGAGTCATAATTATGCCATGAGTTGTCATCGAACTTTAAAATCTTTCCCAATTGAGTCATTTTTCATTCTCTACTCCCTCATGTTATTGAGCTTTGGAAGGCTATTTTACTAAGCCCAAGGTGTGGGTACACGAATTTTCAAAGATTTGCGGTATCATTGATCAAGCGAGGTTGAGAAGCTCATAAAAGTACCATGGTTGCAAAGAGGAAGACCAAATATGGCCATTATCTCAAATGCCAGGCATCGGACATGGGCCAGTAAATGAAGACCCAGAGCTGCTCAGTTTTCGGAAGAATAGGGTGTTTTGCGGTTTTCCAAGATTGCAAGGTTCCATGTACAAGTTTCTAAAGATTTTCTCTAAATTTTCAATGGGGCAAGCACTTAAAGTAGAATTTTGAACCTCACTATAACACCGAGAGACTATTGCGACGGTAACATGAATTCCAGAGGGGAAGAACAATGGTTCAAAGGTTTCAAATTAAATATGCGGGGCTTGTAAGGAATTTATCAGCTAGAACATAGTGAGTTTGACCTTACACCTACGTTCATTCCAAGGAGCTGTGAAAGGAACTGTAAACTCATGTCATTTAGAAATGCTTCACTTGTGAAGGGAGGTATCATAAGGTTTATTCTTACCACTTCGAGCTACTAACATTTTGGTAAGAAATCTCTTGATATACCTTTATTTATACGAAGCTTAGAAAAAATGGCATATAAAGTTCAATTTAAATGCGAAGGAAGTGAAACCTCACTCTTTCATCATGGTTTTAATAAATTTGCTTGTTTTAGATGAGTTAAAAATACTAGGCGGTCATAGTCTTCTTCTGTTTGTCGGTGGTTTTGAGACGGATATCACCACTAAAAGAACTCTAAACCTAGAGGTATAACATCTTTATTGATGGCGAGGAAGAAAAAGTGAACCGATAATCATGGAAACAGAGCAATTGTAGAAACTTGATACACTTGTTATTTTTCACCTTCAAAACGAAGCCAAGTGTGAGAGAACACATAAAAAAACTAGTGTGAGTAAAAATGGCGGCAGTAGCACAGAAGAAAAAAAAGTGGCTAAGGAAATTTAGAAGAAATTAAAAATATTCATATTGAAGAGACTCCCATAGTCCAAAGTGAGGATATAGATGAGGAGAAGAAGCTCGAAAGCCAAATCAACAAAGAAGTTAGAGTTTGAAGGTGAGGATGTAGGTTTCATGTCTCGGGCTAGGAAACCCATGACAAGACATGCTATAAAACTCTTGGAAAGTATTAAAGAAGTTCATAGGGTCACTAAAATTGTCCATCCACCACCAAGTATTATTATTTCATCATCACACCAAAAGAAGATCAGGTCATCGAAGCAAAAGAAAGGAAAAGGATAAAATCATTGAAAGAAAGAGTTGGTCCTTGAGGAATAGTTGAAGTTAGAAAATCAGACAACAGAGGTCTTGAAGGAAAGAGGCAAGGGAAACATAATTTCAAAAAAGTGCAGTTTGAGAAAAGTAAAGTAGATTTGGGAAGGAAACGGGTTGATAATGTGTCAAAGACCTTGGAGTAATTTGCGTTAATCCAAATGGATTATGCCATTTGAAAGAGGTGAAGCATGTTAGAAGAATGAACCTACACTTGAAATCTAGCAACGAAAAACTAAAGGACCAAGTTAAATACCTCCAAGAGCAGTTAGAATTGATCCATGAGGAGTTGGAGAAGAAGGGTTTAAAGATGATTGTAGTTGGGAACCCATAGCTCAACTCATCATTAATGAAAAGGAAACACCCCAAGGCTCTTAAGTTGAGTTTGATTATTTTTAAGGAGTTAATGGCATGTTGAAAACCAAGTTTCTACATCTATAAGATACCTTTTGAAACGGTCAAAATCTAGAAATTACCGTTTTCCACGAGTTTCTTAGTGTTGCCTAGGCTTGAAGCTAGGAAAACGCTACAAAAATTATGTATATTTATTTTTACTTCACTAAAATAATTTTTTTGCAGCTTTCAAGGAGGGAAATGGTAGTGATGATGTTTTCAGGTCATGATGGACACTATGGAGCAGTGAAGAAGCAAAAATTTTGAGTTTAAAAGTCATTTTTTTGGACGCTACGAAGGTACGCTACGAAACTACTTTGTTTTTTTTCATAGCGAGGCATTTTAAATGTTTGGCAGTTTAAAGTAGTTTTGGATAGGTGGACACATCCAACAGATCAAGGGACCTTGCCACCAAATATTTATGACTTGAAGACCATGAAATGGAAAGAGCTCATCAGCGAAGCCTTCGTTGAAGATATGGTCTGTTTTCTGAAAAAATAGGGTTTTTTTCCATATGTTAGGTTGGATATTTAAGATTTCAAGTAGTGATAGGCTATTTCATAGATTATTCAAACATGTGAGTATTATTTGTGAGATATGTAATTATTTTAAGAGATAAGGTAGTTTGATGTAATAAATAGGAGTTTAGTCCTATTAGGAAAAGTTACATTTTAGAGTATAACTATCATTTTACGTTTAAAAAGACATGTTTTTTTGTTATGTAAGGTATCATTAGAAGAACTACGATGAATCTAGCCAAGAGGCCAGATCATCTCTGATGTAAGAAGGTCTATTTAAAAGGCATATTATTGAAGTTGTAAAGGGTTGGAGATTTTTTCCTCTTGTTGTTTTATGTAATTTGACTTATATCGATATCTGAGGACTTCTTCTTGATAGACACGAGACTCTCATGGAGTTTTAATGCATTTCGATCTATATTTTATGTGTGCCACTTTCATTATATTTCATCTTTATTACTCAAAATTCATATGTTTATGCTGCGACTTCCTTTATTGATGAAATATTTGTGTTGCCCTATGTTCTATGTGTGATTTTCCTTCGTTAAAAACTCTTATACGCCTCATCTTCCATGTCGAAACCTTTCCACTTGAATCTCTTGATTTTTTTGACTCCATAAGCCCAATGGTTGCAGAATTGTATTCTTTTCAACCTACATAAATCAAAATCAAGTTACTTTTCAAATAGAGTTAGCCATCTAATTTCATCATTATCGAGTATCATAAACCCCTTTGAGAGCCCTCTTAGGCGAAGAGGATAAGTTCGATCTGGTAGTTTAAACAGACAGGGTTGATTAGCGGCCAATCAAATGAAATTTTGTGATAACATCTACTTTCCTTTCCATGGAGGAGTTTGATAAAATATGATCATGAACACCTTCCAATAGAGTCCTTCTTGCCTTTGCTACATTCTTCCTCCATCTTTGCCAAATCTTAGCATCGCTTGTTGTTCCGGGGCTAGGGAATGTCCTTATCTATCAAATCCTTTAGCCAATTTTCTTCCAAAAGCTGCCTCCATCTTGTCTCTTCAAGATATGTAATTATAAATACCCCTAAAGAGATATTTGAGTCGCAATCCATAGAAAGACACCATGATCATGCGGCTAGTCTTGAAAAGTAGTCTGTAAATTCGATTCACCCGCATAGAAAAAATCACACTCTTCTCTTATGGAGTGATTCCTACTTTGATAACATGTATAAAATCAACTTAGATTCAAAATAGTAATTGTAATATGATAAAACAATAGACTTGAATCTACTATACCAAATGTGAAAATAATTTAGATCTTGGAAATCACAAAACATCAAAGAGAAATAATTTTAATCGCACAATACAAAGTATTTCTTGGGGAAAAGCCTTACCTAAAATTTTTTTATTTGTATATTACATAATTCAAAAAAAGCAAGGAAGACTACAATTATTTTCTCCAACCAAAGAAACCTGCTACTATCTCTATCAGTATTCACTAATTCCTACACAAGCCTAGGTTAATACCTAGCCAATTTTCTTCACACTTGTGATCCATATTCAAATTGTGATATTTCCTTGGTAATTAGGCCCTACTAATTAGGGAAATTACCAATCCATACTAGAAAAATTATTAGGGGCCTTGATATGACTACATGCACCACCTATACAATTTCGATGATTATACAAGCATTAGTACACTTAGCTTGAACTCAATCTCAACTAGGTCTTTCTCGGGAGACTAACATGTATGAGTTATTTATGAGTGAATTATCGGTTATACGATTGATCACTAGAGAGGTGGATTTCAATTCCAAGTTCAGTATTTGACCTCTCACTATTTCCTCCATCGGTAGAACTAGTTAAACTAATTTTAACTTAGATAAATTGAATTAATTAATTACAACTCAAAATAAACTCAACCCGGGGCTCCTATAATGTAGGATATGCTCTACATGCATCTAGTTTGAAACTCAACTCGAATTAACTAAACCAACTAAATCATCCTAACTTATTTAACTCATAAAATTTGTCATGTAATGTGGAATTACAATTTGTATTCTAATTTAATCAAGGGAAAACTAAATTAGAATATTTTCCTATCTCCATTGTTAGTATGAATATTTCGTCGTAAAATACCTTTAGCTATGCATAACAAATAGCCCTAACATCAATTATGGCTGCCAAATATCTTTAAATCTGCAAACAAGTGATCCAAATAATGCTGCACAAATCTAGATCTAAGCATAAAAGACATTAAACGGAGATAAAGTAAGAATGTGGTTCCATGCATCAATAGACAAGACAAGAATGATGTATTTGAAAGAATTTTTATATGATATTGAAAAGAGGGCACCTAAGAGGAAAAAAAGAAAGTTATTTTCGAGTTCTCCTCAATGGGATGGGTTCTTGATAGTCCTCGACATTTTAGATCTAAAATCTCTCTCTTGTTGGTGTGAAAACCAGAGACAAACATAGAACTCAATGGGAGCTCACAAGGAAAAAATGGAGAAAATGTGGCCAGGAGTTTATAGATCCCGAGTGATCTAATAGGAAACAAAGGTGAATAATTAATGGGGAAAAACCCTTCTATTTATAACAAAATATTAGGGTGATCTAGAAATTGGCGCATGAATAAAATATTATTAATCAAATTCTAGAACCACCCTTTAGGAATATTTTATTATATTTGTTGGAGGGAAAAGGTTACTGACTTGGAGTCAGTTATTTATTTATAATAATAAATAAATAAATGATTTATTTATTATTTTAAGGAAAATAGTGGGAATATAATTAAATAAATAATGATTTATTTAATTATTTATAAATAATTTAAATCAAATTTATTAGGAATATTATTTAAATAGGATTTAAATAACTTATTTAACAGAGATAATCAAATAAATATGATTTATTTAATTGATTTCCTTGTTTTTGGGTTAAATATGATGAAGATATAAACAAATATGGATTTGTTTATTATTTCTGGCAGTTTCTTTGGTTTAGACCATAAACAACTTAATAAAGGTGTTTTACTAAGTTATGTCACATAGTGAAAGAAATTTTACTTAGGGTAAAATTGGTCTTACATGGTGTACTTGGGTTCATCTAATGATAATAGGTTAGATGACAAAAAAATGGTGTAACAAATTGCCCCCCAACGTACGAGTGTTAGGAGCAAATCATATGACCGAAGTACGTTGTAATAACTCAATCACTAGACATCAAGAGGAAGTTAGAGAGAGAAATGTAAGGTAGTCTAATGTGCTAAAGGACTAGACCACAGGAGATGAGACTTACGGGTGAAACAAGTCTCTAGTTTGTGATGTTACTTGTGCAAAAGGTGGCGTGGGAGGCATACCTATTCCTTGAGAAAAGTACAAAAGAATAGTATGTCCGATAAACAAGGAGCGAACTATTAAGTACATGTTGGCATAAATGCAAGCCATAAAAAATAGAATGATGAATCCCACATAGATGTTGATACCTGGAATATGACAGGACTTATAATCTGTCATGCTGGTACATGAGATACAAATGCACCTAAATTCCCCCTATACACGGGAAAGGGCTCGAAAAATATACAGGCGATACATGCAAATCGAAGAGGTGCGCAGCGGGCGAGGCCGATATCATCGAATGTAAGGAGATGCATCAAGGCGAAATGAAGAAGGATCATGGGGCATGTGGGGGAGCTGCAGCCAGAACCCACCCCCTCATGAGGGTTGAGACATCTCACACACACACGGGAATCACCAATAACTGCTATTTATCCTTTGGACATCATTATCTGGAATCAGATCATGTGGAAAGTAGCTGAACCAAGGTACGCCACCCTCGAGCACAGCCTGGAGAAATGAAATGATGTCGATAGAAGAGTTCCATATGGTGGGGCCAATAGGGATCCCCAACTAAACGAGAGCAAATAGTGGAGCGACTAACAAACGGACACTGCGATGATGATGAAATGGGGAATGCGAGTAGCGGATGGATGACTTCCTTGTTAGAACATAAAGGGCATGGATGGCTTGGCGACGGCGACACAATATCATGAGGGATAGGGGACAATGGGACTGAGAGCCATAATGGGACACGAGAGAGAGACAACAAAGAAGGATGGAGGACTGGCGGATGCAAAGGACTCGAGATGAGCTCCATGAATGCGATGATGACTCAAATCGGATGCTCTAAACAAGGGTGACTCAATGGTGCTGCCACGCGATAAAGGTCCAATGAGGCCCCATAAATACATGAGTACAATAGGGTATCTCATGACGAAAATCAACACTAACAAAGACAATTAAGGAGGCAATGTGGTGCCCCAAGTACAAGTGTTGTAAGTGAAAGTTGATTTGGAGGAGAGGTGAATAGACCCTTCGTGGACAAAATGTGTCCTAATCAAGAGTATCGAAAACATGAATTACCCATTTTAGTGCTCGGTGAGAGCTTTCAACGATGCGGAGACGGTGTGTCAAACGGGGCTACGGTTTGGTCGCGGCGGGCGAAAAAGAAAAAATAGGGGTTTTTCTTCTAATAAGGCATTTTCCCCTCACGAAATCCATCATTTGCTTGTGTAGGCGTGGTGAATGTGGGGAGAGGAGAGAGAGGCCTAAATCTTGCGATGATCCTAGCGGACAAGGCGGCGGGTTGGAATTGTGATCCGTCGGTTATAGGAAAGAGCCTAATCCTACTCTTTTTTTCTTTTTATGGATTCAAAGTTTAGATTAGGGTCTTAAATCTGGGTAACTGTCCTCATCATTATGGGTAGGTCACACTTTTTTGGGGCAAAAACTACGACCGGGACATGGGATTTAGACATAAAAGTGTGGCTTGGACGAATTTATGCAAAAGTGCGACACAGTAGATGGGGGGTGGTTTTCGGTCTTTGGTATGAAATTTGAGATTCAATTTTGGTGTGAGTGGATGTAGTTTTGTTGATCGTAGGCGGCAAAGATGATGGTTTTGTGAATGTAGGATATATGGATCAAGTGGAGGGAGAGAGACCTAGGGACATTGCGGATCAGAATCCAAGCGGATCGGGGTGTCGAGTCGTGCATTGGCTAGGTTTGGGGTTTGGAAATTTATGGAGAACCCTTTGATGAGAGGCTGAGGGAGCCCTTGTTGTGAGATTATCGGTTATTGGGATCCCGGATCATGAGGTGTTTATAGTGCGGGGGCACGAGTTGAGGCCCGACGATCGAATCGCTGACTGCGTGGTCTCCCACCATTAGGGATGGTGGGAAATACACGACTAGTGTTACCATGGGGGTGTAACATCATGGAGTTGGTGGCGTGGCCATGGTGGTGTCAGGAGTCGAAAGGGACTTGGATATCTAGAAGGTTAGAGACACGGGAAGTGGCGACGGCGGTGTTGTGGATCTTGGGCAGCCGGGTGTTCCATCACATCTTCGCTGGAGGCGGTGTTGTTAGAGAGTGTGTTGAATGGGACCTAATATGGGTGGGCCCAGATGATGTTGGTGTCGGTGAAACGACAGTTGTCGCTATGTAAGCGGAAAGTGAATCATGATTGTGCTTATGGGACTGTATTGTGCTCCTTCTTTTTTGAGAAGATCCCGACCTTATGACCTCGTGTACAGCTACCTAATGGGGGTTTGAGAGAGCCTCGAATGCGTAGGTGGGGAAAACTACTATGTAGAGGAGGAGGAGGGGCGGTCAGATGGGTGTTCTGACCAGAGTTCTTCGCCCATTGGGATCAGATGCCATTGTACATAGATGACTATCCCTATAGTGGGATGAGTTATTAGGGAGATCCGGACTTGCGGCTTCCGCCTGGTCGAGTATGGGGGACTGATGGTAAGTGACAAGTAACTACTCGATTATGTGCATTGTAAAGTTTTTGAATAGTATTCATGGTACTGATCCTTATACGTTTTGGAATGCAGATATAGCTTCGGTAAAATTGGCCGGATATATGGGACGACCTGCAGCAGCTGGAGCTACACATGCAAGTGGATCAAGAATGGTACAGAACGAGGATATGGCCACTCTATTGGAGGACATTCGTCGTAGATGTGAGGGGCTGTTGACCAGTGTGTCGAAGTGTGGTTGGCAGGATTTAGACGACCAGTACATAGAGCTATGTATTGGGCTACCCTCGGAATGGCGAGGTATCATGCGACGCATGGCGATGGCCGGTCAGACTGTGCACGATCTACGAGCTGCAGGAGAAGAGCCATTAGCTCAAGATCCACTAGAGAGTGATTAGATGTAGGGTAGGTGGTGCCCCCCAGTGTGTATGTAGGGGCAAGTGGTGCCCCCCAGTTTTGTAGTTTTGTTTTTGTAACATGCTATGGGCATGTTATATTTTTCAGAGTAGATGGACTCTAAAAAAAACATGTTATATGATATATATTATGTATATGCATTGTGTTGATGGTGTGAAATGTTATTGTCTTGTGTGTGATAAATGCCACTCGAGAACATGATTTGAAATTCTATCTACATAGTGATTTTGACTTCTAGGCACATGGTTGAAAGTAATGAATCTAAAGTCACGTATCAAAAGTTTCACTCGTAAATATTGTCTAAACAGGATAGGGTTATGCACACGATAGACACCATTGAGTTGTAAAACAAGAAGCAGGGAATCTAAATGAACGTGCAGATGGAGGATGCGATGAGATAGGGCATCGGCTAAGAGACCACGTACTGCATCATATTCGGCCTGATTATTGGTGGCATTACCAATGCAGACCCCATTTGCAAGAAAGAGGGTATGCAAGGGGGTAAAGATGGCCCATGCGGCCGAGGCGAGATTCCAGGAATAGCGACTTGCCCCATCGGCATAGCCAATATAATGTGTGGATGAGAGGGCCGGTGGAATAGTGTCACAAGACAAGAAATGGGAGGAAGGAGAATAATGATGGCAGCGTGAGTATAGGGTAGACATAGGGAGTAGTCGGGGTAGGAAGTCTAGGACTCATAGATCGACTAGAGGGAGATGGATGAGAACTATGGGAGGAAGAGCGAGAACTCATGCTGCGAAGGATATCATAGATACATAAGGTATCATCTTGATTATGGGAGGAAAGGGAAAGGTCAAGGAAACCACATGACGCTGCAAAGCTACCTAAATCATCAGTATGGGAAGAGAGGTGCACATACGGGTCATCACAGGGAATGACAGAAGAACAAGTAAAAAGATGGTCAAAGCATGAAGAGCCCAAGAATGTTGTTGAAGGGGAATCAAGCAAAACAGATGGAGTGGATTCAGCGGGAATGTACTCCGAGGGTCGTGCGGATGAGGATAGGTATAGGAGGGGGGCAGCAGGTTCCGACATCTCAACATCAGGGGGAGGAATGTCAATGGTAGCAGGGGGATCCTTGAGTAAACCTGACGCATACTGAGCAAGGATGGGAGAGGCGGATTGATTTTGTTCAACTTCGTACTCGCGAATGACCTCTAAAGAGGCTCGGTAATGCGTGAGGTGAGGACAATGGTGAGAATAATGGCCATGGACACCACACAGAGCACAAGGTTTGTTGCTGCGAAGATTCTTTGGGTTCTTGGCTGTGGATGAGGAAGAAACAGAGGTTTCAGGGACCGTAGATTTAGGGAACGCGACTTTAACCATGGGTTGGATACGGGGCAACTCCGGACAAGTATGTGTGGCATGACCGATACCATCACACAAGGCACAAGGCTTGGCGGGTGGAGGAGGGGTAGGGTCGGGAGCAGTGGCCTTGTCTTTGGATGCCCCCTTGCGAGTTTTTATTTTCTTGCCCGTAGTTGTCACAGCATGAGGATGGTCTTGCGGAGGGGCTAGGGGCACTGTAGCGGTGGAAGGAGCGAAGGGAATCGGTTGAACTGGTGTCACAGCAATGTATGGTTTGGGGTGGCCGGGTGGGGTCTCGGCTGGAGGAGTAAGATACCATACTGGTATTCCCAAGGTGAAATTAGGGAGGGAAAAGGTGGCCATGACGAGAATCGAATAGACTCCAGGAGGGGGATCAAGGAAAGGTATCTGACCGGCGGGGTAATGGCCAGGAGGGATGGCTCCCGTATGGTGGAGCCCTGGGGGAATCGACTCGGGAGGGTACGGAGTTTCTTGAGTGTGAGGTGGATGGGAAGGTCCAGGCGGAAAAGGTTCGGTCGACTGAAGCGAAGGGCTAGGAGCAGGTTGCGGTGGGCGAGATTGAGGTTGCTGACTAGCCGAAGCAGGCTGTGGAAGGTCAGTCTAAGATGATTGCATCATGCAAACATTCGCTAAGTTGGGGTCAGAGACAGGAGGAGGGGGAGGACCTGGAAAAATTCCAAGCAAGGAGGATTCTTTGTAGACACCAGGGGAAACACTGGTCAAAGAATCAACAGTTTGCTTATTGGTGACAGTAGAGATAGTGGACCTAGGGGAGGTCTGAGATTTTGGTTCATGGTAAGTCAACTGGTCAATGGTGAAAATCTTGCCATTATGAGGGAAAAAAATCTTGTGGTGGACTGTGGATGGGACGGTAGACATGGCATAGGTGTAACTACGCCCCAAAAGAATGTTGTAGTCAAGAGGGGCATCGATAACTTCAACGTTGACACAAACAGTCTTACCCGCAAGGGTGATAGGACAGTTACGGAATAGGCCAATGGGCTGGGAGGCATGGCCATCCCACGCACGAAGGGTGATTGTGGAAGGGGCCAGCTCAGGAGATCCGAGTTGTTTCCAAACCGAAGTAGACATCACACAGGTAGATGCCCCCTCATCAATGATACACCAAGCGACGTTGTCATTTCAGATTTTGATTGGGATTTGGAAAGCAACAGAAGCAGGTAAGGGGGGATGGTCTGACTGACGGGCATCGAAAACAATCAATTGGTCATCGGCAGGATCTACAGTGCCCACGGCAGATAGTATAGCCTTCTTTTGGGAAGGACACAATTGGAGGAGTTACAGTGTTGAAATGGCAGCAAGAGATTGGGCCAGATCGTCTACTATGCTATATGAATGGGCAGCTCGACCAGAGGCAGCATGTCGGCGTAATGGGCCCTTAGGAATCTTGGTATGAACCTCAGTTTTGGGTGGAGGGATTTGCAAGGGACCATTGGGTGTCGACAGAGGCTCTGTAGGACCTGAAGATGGGGACTCAGAGATAGACGGAACGGGAGGCGTGGAGTACTGACGAGACCGAGTTTGAAGGTTGAGGTCGACGGTGAGAGGTTGGTCAGCGGCCATCATGAGAATCTGGTAATCGGAGGATCAGAAGGGGAAGTTTGAGTGGTTTCCGGGGTATGAGGTGGTTGAGTGGCCATGAATCCTTGTTGAGGGAAAGGATCGGTAAACACAACAGGTTGAGAAGTAGCTGGATTGGGAGGGATATTAGGGGAGGAATGTTGTCCCCACACAGTGGCCTGAGACTCCCACATCTGCCGCATCTGTGGTAATACGGGAAAATCGTGAGTGTAATGTCCATAAACACCACAACATGAACATGGCTTATTGGTGCGAAGCGGCCTGTTCGGCTTGGGCTGAGAGCCCTGTGGTTGGTTGGCAATGTTAGGATCAAGACTCGAAGGATTGGATCCATGATTACCAGGGGCAGATTGATTGCCTTTCCTCTTTCTTTGAGAAGGAAGAGAATTGGTCGCGCCCTGCTGCGCAAATACTTGCCCTGGAGGGGGTAGTAAGTGCTGCGGCGGGGGTTCAGAAGGCAAGGGGGTGAGAGGTCCAAATGTTGGAGGAGCTGGGACACCAGGCTGTGGGTAAGGATAAGGGTTAGGATGGGAAACATTGAGGTAAGCAGGAGTGGGGGCAAAAGGAGGAGGCATGTCGTATCCTGGATACATGCTACCTCGAGGGGGGAAAGTGCTGGAGGTGCTAGCCCCTCCTGGAGGGAAACCATAGCCCATAAGAGGTTGAGCAGAGGTATGTGAAAGAGCTCCAACGATACCGTCAGCAAAGTGAGATGCCCCCGGGGAGTTAGTGCCGCCGGGCTTGGGGAGGTCAGGAAGGACGGTATAAACATAACCAGATTGAGCATAAATAAGGTCATATTTCAAGGCTATTTGGAGGGCGGCTTCTTTGGTTTGAGGGAAATGGGAGGCGACATCTTTGCCAATGGGAGGTAAGAGAGAGCGAAGGAACTAGTCCATATAAACACGATCTTCAAAGGGAGGAGCGCGACATAAGATTCTTCTTCGCCGCCATTCCTGGACATGAGCGGAAAGGCGGGTCAAAGAGGATTGACGGAAGGAAGTTAAAAGCTCGGTATCAGTGTCGTATCGGAGAGGTAGCTGGAAATAAGATAAGAAGGCTTGGGAAATGGTCGCAAAAGTGGTATGGGAGGAGGTGGCCTGCTCAACATACCATTTAGAAGCTTTGCCGGTAAGTGTGCGTTGGAACAATCGAAGATGAATGCAGTCATTAGTAATGGAATTGGATGAACACCACATATGGAAAGATCGGATATGGTTGGAGGGATCTTCACTAGCAAGGCCTTCGAACTTGGGAATGTCGGAGGGGAGCTTGGTTGGCATAGCAGGCCAACTAACATCATCAACAAACAGGATCTCATTGATCGGCCAGTTGGAAGTCGGGAGACTGAGACTGGCCATATAAGGGAGAAAAGGGACAGTCGAGGTAGTTCCCATAGTGGTTCCACTGGAAAGGGACCCAGTAGTAGAACTGGGGTTGCCGCTAGCACTAGGCCCTGAACTAGACATGGTGAAGGTAACAGGGGGAGAACCAGGAGTAGGGGGGAGAACCCGAACAATCAGAAGAAGAGTCAAAGTGCGGACTCGGGGGAGGACTTACTCAATGATGACGGGAAGGAGGAAGTTGACCAACCGGAAATTGAGGGTGAATGCCAAGAAGTCTCCGGGAGAAGCGCCTTGGGGGCGCAATGATGACGGGAAGAAGAAAAACTGATAAGGGTAGGGAGGGACAAAATCAAGTGAGGTCAAGGGCAGAGAGGTGCAGTGACAATTGATTTTAAAGTCTTTTCCAGGCGGTGTTAACCAGGCTCTTCTTCACTTAGGGTTAGTGTGTAGCGTGTGTTGATTTTAATTTTTTAAACCCAGACATTTTGAGATTAAAATAAAAAGTATGCTGCGTCACTGAAAATAAATCTGTAAATAACAGTATATAATGTTGAAATAACATAAAATTTAACAACTAACAATGCATCGATCTAACCCAAGAAGGTGGGTCTCTCAAAACTAGTCTAAAAAGAGGGAAAAATATAGTGAAAACACACGAAAAAGAGGTTGATAGATCTAAGGTCAGGAGGGACAGGGATCTAAAGGATAAATCTACTGGAAAGAGGTGCAGAGAACAGCAAAGAGACAGAGGCAAGGTTGCTATAAAAGGGGAAATCAGCTAAAAGGAGGAGGGACAAAGAGGTGGCCCTAGAGGTAAACCCAAAAAAAACTATATGAGGTGATTTGAAAGGGATAAGAGCTGATCTAAAGGGATCTGAAAAAGGAAGTATCAGATCTGACAATAAGAAGGATGAAACTCTGAAAAATCAGACGTCTGAAATAGCTAAAATTCGCCCACCAAAATTGGAGGGTACTAAAGCCCTAAGGGGAAATATTCCCACTTAGTTGAGTGAAACAGATTAGAAACAGGTCTAAACGGGCTGAGACGGAGGCTGGAAAACCCTGACAGAAGCTTCAGACAAACCCAGAAAAAATGTTGGAAAATTGCAGAAAAAAGTGCAGGTCGCAGGTTCTGACCTGTTTTCAGTCCAGGTCGTAGGTTTGGGGCAGAAAAGTGTGTTCTCAGGTCCAGGTCGCAGTTTTTGGGCTGATAAGTGCGACCTGCAGATCCAGGTCTCTCAGCTGCAGATTTCAGAAAAAATTGTCGTCTCAGCTACGGCTGATGTCTGTCACCTGTGCAATAGGGCCAGAAACACACGGAAGTTAAAAATTTTAATGTTTGAGGGTTTTAGAGGTGAAAAGCACCATAAAAATCGGAAAAACAGGAAACTGAAGAGAAACCCTAGGGTCTGAAATAGCTGGATATGCAGGAATATATAAAACGATAGCGGTCGCAAAAGAAAACCCGTGGGGAGTCGCCAATTGTTAGTATGAATCTTTCGTCGTAAAAGACCACTTTAGCTACGCATAAAAAATAGCCCTAACATCAAATATGACTGCCAATATATTTAAGTCTGCAATTAGCTGATCCAAATAATGTTGCACAAATCCAGATCTAAGCATAAAAGAAATTAAGCAGTAAAAATGAAATATGGCTCCATGCATCCAATAGACAAGACAAGAACAATGTATTTGAAAGAATTTTTTATATTATATTGAAAAGGGGCACCTGAGAGGAAAACAAGAAAGGTGTTTTCCAGTTCTCCTCAATGGGATGGGTTCTTGATAGTCCTCAGCATTTCAGATCTAAAATCTCTCTCTCTTGTTGGTGTAGAAAACCCAGACAAACATAGAACTCAATGGGAGCTCACAAGGCAAAAATGGAGAAAATGTGACCAAGTGTATAGATCCAAAGTGATCTAATAGGCAACAAAAGGTGACTAATGAATGGGGAAAACCCTTCTATTTATAACAAAATATTAGGATGATATAGAACTTGGTGCATGAATAAAATATTATTAATCAAATTCTAGAACCACCCTTTAGGAATATTTTATTATATTTGTTGGAGGGAAAATGATTTTTGACTTGGGTCAATTCCTTTATTTATAAAAAATAAATAAATAAATGATTTATTTATTATTTTAGGGAAATGGTGGGAATATAATTAAATAAATAATGATTTATTTAATTATTTAAAAATGATTTAGTCAAATTTAACTAGGAATATTATTTAAATGATGATTTAAATAACTTATTCCTAAGAAATAATCAAATAAATAAGAATCTCTCTCTCTTGTTAGTGTAGAAAACCTAGACAAACATAGAACTCAATGGGAGCTCACAAGGAAAAATGGAGAAAATGACCAAGTGTATAGATCCAGAGTGATATAATAGGCAACAAAAGGTGAAGAATGGTAGGAAAAACCCTCCTATTTATAACAAAATATTGGGTCATTCTAGATCTTGGTGCATGATTAAAATAATGTTAACCAAATCTAGATCCACCTTTTATGGAGTATTTTATTATATTTGTTGGAGGGAAAAAGTATTTGACTTGGGTCAAATCCCTTTATTTGTAAATAATAAATAAATAAATGATTTATTTATCATTTTAAGGAAGTGGTTGAAAGATAATTAAATAAATAATTATTTATAAACGATTTAGTCAAATTTAATTAGGAATATTATTTAAATAGGATTTAAATAACTTATTCCTAGGAAATAATCAAATAAATAAGGATTTATTTAATTGATTTCCTTGTTTTGGGTTAAATATGACTGTGAAATATAAACAAATATAGATTTGTTTATTATTTTTGGGTTTCTGCTTAGACCATAAACAACCTTAATAAAGGTGTTTTACTAAGTTATTTCACATAGTGAAAGCAATTTTACTTAGGGTAAATTTGGTCTTACATGGTGTACTTGGGTTCATCTAATGATAATAGGTTAGATGTGACCAAAAATGCAGTGTAATAATTTTAATGCATCCATGACACGAGTCACTCTAAAACTAATCATTCCATGCCACTAATAATCTTAATGCATTCATTACAACTCATGCAAAAACTAGTTAGTCAACTAGTCATTATAGTTAAGTCTCACAACTTGTCCCATTAAGAGGCTTCATTCAATTTAATTTTAACACTCTATCATCTTATATAAGGACTTTCCTCATCTTTTGCATTCATGCATTAGTTTCACACACCATCACTATACACATTCATCTTTTTAAAGTAGTGCATGGTAACTTTAGAAATTTTATTGCATGCAAAAACAATTACTTCTTTTCAAACTCAAATGAAAGGTAACTATTTTTCTTTCATGCTTTTTATGCTTTTTTTTCCTAAAGAAATAAAGAATAATATATATATTAATCTCATAGGAATATTCTTATGCAGAAAAAGTATATTATAATGGCATGCACATTTTTAAGAATTATTTTGAATAGAAGCTAATCTCATGCAATGCCATTTTTTTACATATATAACAATTCCTTTTTAAAGGAAATCAACATGCACATGCACAGAGTATGCCTTGAATATACCTCTATAACACAATGGCTATTCTTTGTGCATGCAAGAAAGATAACTCTTCCTCTACTGTAGGCAACACAAATTCCCTTCTTAGAATTATATCATCATGAAATACTATTTTCATGTAAAAATATTAACATAATAATTATGTTTTCTAGAAGATATGACATGGATTCTTTTCAGAAAAAACCAACACAATAGGTTTTCCTTTTACCATGGTATATCTTTCTAAAAGATTATCATATTAGCAATGCTTTATTACTTTCCAAAAGAACTAGCACAATCTTGCATATTAAGTAAAACCACATTTTACTCTATATTTTTCTCTTTTAGTTGCAAGATTCACATGCAAGAATTATTTCAATATTTCTCTCCCAGAAAAATTCAAATGTATATTAGTTTAAATTTTTCAAGAAAAACACGCACATGTTTAATTTTCAAGAAATCAAATTCCCATCTCCTTTCATGAAAACTTCAACATAACAATGGAATTCTTACGTACATAGAAAAGACATATCCTTTTTAAAGAAACTCTAACGTCATTGCTATTTACTTTGTACGCATTCTATTTCCCATATATGCGATAACTATGGTTTCAAGAAAAGAAAGATAATAATACTTATCTCTTGAAACTCTTTATTCAACCTGGATTAGAGATGTGATGCCTTCCTTCACATATGCGATGCCTTCCTTCACATACGTGCATTTCATCTTGGATCTCTCAATTTATTTTCCCAAAGGTGCTAGTGTTGCAACCTTTAGCTCTAATACCACTTGTAACATACACCGATAACTTCACATGTAAATGTAAGGAGTTAAATTTTTTCTATACAAGTTACTCATGGCTAACTATCCATTCACTACAAGTATTCATTACTCATCATTACATAGAATGTTTACTAGTTCATAATTTAACTTTAGAATAAGAATAGTAAGCTCCTTAACCATTAACAACCTCTATTACAGTGCATTAACATAATACTGTATGATGTAACCTTCCACTCATTTCATTATTCATGTAGTCATCGCATACTTGGCATTATGAACATCATAACAAGAAATGAATCAACATCATCATCTTGACACAATAATCAATCACATCATTGAACACCAATATACCCTGGAAACCCCGTAGGGTGAAAACCAGCAAATGTTTAATTTTATTATTAAACGCTCGTGAGGGTGTTCAGCCCATCACTCAATGGCTTATAAGGGAGACCATCCCTTAACCATCGTTTATAAATCTTACAAGGAAATATACAAATATCTAGCTTAAAGCCATTACAATAAATATGATACCATTTACTCTCTGGTCTTCATATCTTCATATCTCGATGGCACGGATGTACCTACAATATTCCATTGTACATTGGATCATCCAGTAGTTCGCACTCATCTACATGAACCATAATCATTTACCTGCCACCGGGTTAAGCATAATATTTCCTTTATACATATCACCATCATACCCTGCTAATGTTACCTTCAACGTACATTGATGTCAAGATTCATAAAGTATAATAAATAATTTCATATATCTATACTATAGTAGTTTCTCCATCTACTCATGTATATTCATGACATGCAAGTAAAGTACCTTGACATTCTCCCTTTAACAACACATACCTCATATGTGCTAGTTATAAGTCATCACATTAACTAATGTTTCCATCGCATAAGCGCACATTCCTACAAGACAATAGCTACATCTCCCTAGCATATATTTAAAATAAACTGATACATTAGTTAAGATATTCATGCATGCAATTTACATAATTTAGTCAAAATAGCTAACCCTTGAGCTATTAATTTTAGTACATGGAGTGCAATCTAACATATCAAATGTTGCTCCCATGCATGCAGTGGCATATAGATTCCAAAAGAGTCTCCAACGAAGCACGTAGCTTCCTTCACGAGTCTTCCCAAAGGAAATCTCAATGCTAGTGAGCATGTAAACATATGTTTTCTTTTTGTAAAACTACGCAATTAAGAATATAAATACATGTATTCTTTTTCAAAGATCATACTAAACAATCATTTCCAATATAGTTTAGCACCACATGCTATCTTTCCCACCTACAAATATTTATATTCTTTCCAATGAAAGTTAATACTTATATTGCATGCCTATGCGTGATCTTCTTCCAAATGAAACTAACATAATAATTATGATAGCATAAAGTAATCACACAGTGTTTTGTTCTAAATAAATATAACTGAATAGTTCTTTTATCCATGGATTTATTAAATAACTAATCTTTACCAACACCATGGTAATCTATCCATGGGTTTATTAAATAACTAGTATTTACAAACACCATGGTAATCTATATATACATACTCACAACATGGTTAATGTATACATACATATTCATAAAAACTCTTCCAAGAATTCATTTCCAAGAAAAGAACTTGGATTTCTTAACTTTTAACACACTCTTTTCTTCTTCACTACACATGAAAATATTTCAAGAGTTACCCTCTTTAATCTATATTCATTTTCAAGAAAATAGCTTGCATTTCTTAAAACAGATTGGATTTCTTATCATTTCCTACATATGTATGAAATCCCTTTTAAGAAAGAACAAGCATCCTATCCTTTCTTAGATAAGTTCCATATGCAATATTATATATAAAATTGCTTATCTTTCGCTATTACAAATAGATATATTTTCTTTCTAAAAATATATTCTTTACTTAAAAAAATAGCATAAGGTTTCTATATGCATAACCTTTTAGACAAACAATATCACCATAATGAGGGATATTACAAAAGTAAAAAGTAATAATGTTTTGAAGAAAACTATCACTTCACACGTAAATACTTCAAAATATCTTACTTAATCCATGCTAAACCAAAGCAAAACCCTTAAGGTATACAAGTTCAGTACTTAGATATTAAATAAAATATCTACTCAAGATATTTATCATTTGGAAGAGCAAACTCTAAATTTAATAATCATTTAACAATCATTAAATCAAACGATATCAGAGTTCTTACGTTGTTTCAGTCGCATTTTCCCTTCGCTCATGGCAGAAGGGAGACGCAATACAAAGCAGAGAAATGGTGATAACGCAGAGCATCTCTCATGCGTGTCTAAGGTGAGAACGACCACCACCATGGCAGCCATGCCGAAGAAAAATAACATGCAGGTGGAAGAGAATATAAACCAGTGGACTAAGAAAATTGGAGCAGTGGAGGTTACTCTTCGAGTTCCCCATGCTCTTCAAATTCCATCATTAAACAATACTTAATTGCACATTGTGACCGAGAAGATGACAATCACCATCACCCACCCTTCAATACGCAGCACAAATCGATTCAAGAATTCATTTTTAAATTGATTCTCGTTAAAACAGTTAAAAAGACAGTAATGTAATATTTATTTACCATGTGTAAATATATAGGGGCCGAGTACGTATTTTACCATGTCAAAATATCAAGCATAACATTACAACAAATTTCAAACATGATATTACAACATTTTTTGGGCATAATATTTTTTTTGAAGTTTTTCTATCATATTTATAAACAACTTAAATATTGAAATAGTTTATCCATGATTGAGTGGAAGTGAAATATTTTTACTACATTATTTTCATAGTAATTGGAATTGGATAAACAACATAGATATTGAAATATTTTATTCAAGACTGAGTGGAAGTGAAATATTTTTACTACATTTTCTTCATAGTAATTGGAATTGGAGCATGGTGAAATGTTTTGTAATAATTTTAATTAAATTTAATAAATATGTATATTTACTTATTTTTTCATTATAGTTGAAATTTTGTTTTTTTGTTTGTTTGTTTGTTATATATATATATATAGAATCATGGCTGAACATGTTGGGTGTGGAGCCTAATTATCTTCTGTATTTTGTATCACATCGTTGGACCCCTTTTCTAAACGGGGCGACAACGCTGCTTGTAATTAAACTCTGCCCAGGGGTCCAGGGGGGCGGTTGAGACATTATGGAGCCCTCCGGCGCTAAAAAAATATATAAAATTGCCTTGTAAAAGTATTGTAATTTCTAGTCTAGGTGGATGATTTGACGGTAGAAGTTATGTTTAATTTAGGGTTTTTCACCCTAGAAGGAAACCCCTCATTTTGTATGAGGGTATTGTATTGCGGCTGTGTATTGTATGTGTATTCTCTTAGCCAGAAACAGATAGGGAAATTGTGAGAGAGAACATAGGATATTACATCGGATTTGTTGTAAGTTGTGTCTCTTCATTTTGATGGATAATAGAAAGGATTGACTGGCTATTCGGGGTGGACGTAGTCCAAACTAGGTGAACCACGTATATATATGTCTCTCTAGTTTTGTGTGTTTTGTGTGTTTGTGTTTTCTGCATATTTTATGTGTTGCATTTCTCTTGAAAACACAGGAAAAGCCAAAGACAACCTACAAACACAGGAAAATCCAACCAAATAGAAAAAAATAGAAAATTGGGCACTACATCAGACAAAGTTAGCTTTACTTGTTTGTGAGAATTGTTGCATATTCTTTCTAAACTTATTTATGAGATCTCATTTTTTTGAGAAGTGTTTGGAGTTGGCGATCTCCTTGTTTATCACCATTGCTGGTTTTTTTTATTGTTATTGAGTTATTGAACAATGATACGATTAATCTCAAATTAGGATGACATAAAGATTTTTAGTTTTGGTTAGACTATTGGGATAAAGTAAATATTTTTAGTTTTGGTTAGACTATTGTGATAAAGGGGAGATTACTCTTAAGAATAAAGACACTAATATTAAAAATATTATTATTCTAAATTTAAAAATAAATTGTGGGTAATAAAGAGTTGGAGGGAAAAATGAAACTAAAATAATAAAAAGGTGATCAACCTCAATCTTGAAAGCCATAATTATCTTTGTCTTGACTAGTGTTAAGAAGAAAATGAGCATTGCTAAGATAAGAACTAATTACTAAATTTCAAACTGAAACTAGGTATTAATTTTTCCAAAACCACATAGAATGAACCATACTAAAAGATTGAAGATGAAAAATTTTCTAATTTTCCAAATTTTACTCACAAAACTTAATGTTATAAGAAATATATCAAGCATTGGTCTATTTTTTTAACTCATAAGCTATATACAAAATAATGTATTGCAAACTAACTTAATGTTATAAGAAATATATCAAGCATGGCTCTATTTTTTTAACTCATAAGCTATATACAAAATAGTGTATTGCAAATTGTCTTCTTTCACCTTTGCCAACGTGTCTTGGTAGACTGTCCTCATCATCAACCTTTGTTAGGAGATTTTGGCCTATAAATTTTTAGGCTATTTGTATAAAAAGAAGAGGATGAGAAGCATCATCTTCATGTGCAAGTGTTGCAAAACTCTAAGTAAATTCCAATATTGAGTAAAATTCACAACTCTAACCATGTTACTTTATTGAGTAAAATTTGCAACTCTAAACATATTACTTACATTTTATATGATACAAAATGTACACCAACTTACTTTTCTTTTCATCATTTATATTAAATAAATTATTATAAAATTGATAATAAATAAAAAAAATTATTAATTATGATATTTAATTTATTAAATTAATTTATTTTTTTAATAAATTAAATAAATAATAATTTATTCTTTTGAAGAGAAACTATTAATTATGATATTATTAGGGAAAATGAAAATATTCGAATTGAAAATAGATAATATGATCTACACTCTTTTAAAAAATAAAGTGTGATATGTAGTTTTTGTGTTTCAGTGATATAATTTACCTTATATTCTTCCCATTTCAAAAATACAAACGATTCTAAAAACACCCTGATATATTAATGTTTGAGCATTTTTTAGGCCTCGAACGAGGAAATCCCTCTCTATCAATTCTTCAATCCGTTGTTTTATGGCTTCCCCTCTAGTTTGAATTCCATTGTAACTTGTTCAGTGCATTCACTCACAAGTTGTTGTTGAAGTAAAACTTTTCGATTCTTCATGATGCGAACTATGTAGCAATCAATTACATGCCATCGCTTCTTGTCAACATGCGACCTCTGTTATTGGAACCCTAACCCTCTTTGTTTTTTTTTTTTTTTTGGGGCTGTTCGACAAGAATTTTATACTTTCCACATGCAAGTGAATTTAAGACTGCAACTAGATCTACATCTGGCCAATTCAATTGACATTTGATGTCTGAATAACTCAACTTTGCAGAGTTATTAAACAACAATAACATTGACATTTTGATGTCTGAATAAGTAGACTTTGCAGACTTATTGAACAACAATAACATGGCCGCTTGATAAGCCTTAACAATCATTTCCATTGGCAGTGGCTTCAAAAATTCAAAATATTTATTTAACAACTCTAAAACCTAAAAAAAAATCTTTAAAATAAATATTAATTTTAAATATTTTTTTATTAGAGTCCGTTTTTGTTTGTTTTTTTTTTAAATAATGAATTCAAAATATTTATTTAACCACTTTAAAATCTAAAAAGAGTAATCTTTAAAATGTATAAATATTAAATTGATTGTCAATTAGAAATAAATTTTAAATATTTTATTAAAAGAATTGGTTTTTGTTTGATTTTTTCTTTTATTTAACCACTATAAAACTTAAAAAGGGTAATCTTTAAAATAAATAAATATAAAATTGATCGTTAGTTAGACAACCTTAACCACCACCATCATCATCATAAAGTTAAAGTGGATAGCTAAGAAAATGTTATTATTGATTTAAATAAAAAACAAAAAATAAATAAATAAATAAAATAAAAATAAAAATAAAAAGGAATAAATTATTTTTTATTTATTGATTTATTTTTCCATTTAATTTTAATTTTATTTGATTTTTATTTATTTTTTGGTCAAACTAGCTGATATGATTATTTATTTATTTATTTATTTATATTTGTATTTGTATTTTATTTTTATTTTTATTTATTTATATGTGTTATATTTTATTTTTATTTTTATATTTGTGAAGTTTTATTTTTATTGTTTAGGATCAAACTAGCCGTTATTGTACAACGGCTAGTTGGAGTTTCTTTTTCTATTTGGCTCTGCTTTTTCTATTTGGAGCTTCTTTTTTATTTGATTTATTTAGTTATTGATTTTTATGGTGAAACTAGCCATTATTGTATAACGGCTATTTGGAGCTTTTTCTATTTGGAGCTAATTTTTCTGTTTCGAGCTTCGTTTTTATTTCTATTTTGATTTATTTAATGATTTATTTTTTGTTATAACTAGCTGTTATTGGTAGTGTTTATATTTTATTTCATTTTATATATTTGTGATAATTTTAATTTTATTGATTTATTTATTTAATTTTTTATAGTTTTATTTTTATTTTATTGTCAAACTAGCCGTTTTTGTACAACGGCTATATGGAGCTTCTTTTTCTATTTAAGCTGCGTACTTGATCGGATTTCGTATCTTGTCCTGATGATGAACCACACTGGCTGGTTCGAAACGCGTCAACACAAAATTCTCTCTTGTGATTTTCACCGAAAGATTTGATAATTAATGTTATTATAGTTTTAATTTGAATTTATTTTCTCATTTAATTAAAAGATGTATTTTCTTTATATAAAATAATAATAATAATAATAATATAAATTTAAAATATTTATAAAAATAATAATATTATAAAAAATTGAATTAAATATATTAAAATATAATAGTGTTTTTGTTTTTATATAATTATATACTTATTGTTTGTTAAATTTATCAACATTTTGGAACTTCAAGGTATTTATGTGTTTTTTTTTAAAGCAAAATGATTAAGATTTGTATTAATAACAATTGGTTTTAAGGCCAAGATTTGTTCACTCCAAAAAAGGTCATGTCTTTTTGTACACCTTATGGGTATCTTATTTCTAAATCTTTCAAAAAACACCTCATACCAATACATATTTGAAAACATATTCTATGAAAAATGGGAGATAATAAACTATCCAAGTGGGACGTATGTATCATCTTCAACATCTTCTACAACTACTTCTGTCCTCACCCTCTTGGTGAAGTGGGCGTAGTGTTCCAACTCCACATTCACCTTTGTTGACCCAATTTGAACAACAACTTCAATTTTTTCCAAACGAATAACCAACATTAGAGTGCTTTTATGTCCTCACCCTCTTGGTGAAGTGGGCGTGGTGTTCCAATTCCACATTCACCTCTGTTGACCCAATTTGAGCAACAACCTCAATATTTTCCAAACGACTAACCAACATTTCCACCGTTGGCTGCAACCTATCCATCTAGTCATGGAGGAGACCTATTTTTTAGTTGACAAGAAGGGATTGAACGTGATTTCCATGAGCCAACCTTTCCCCTTGTTTATTCAATAGGGTTAATATATACTCCATGGTAGTTATGTAGTCCAACTATATCTCTATATTTTTGTTCTCTTGAACCACTGTGATTTGAGTTGTGACATCCATGTTGTTTACAGACTATTGATGCAAGGGAGCTCGAGAAAGACAACTAGAACAAACATTAACCAAAACCCTAGGGAAAAGAACTCGACATATTGAAGGAGTTGTGTCATTTGAAAGATCATTTTTCAACTCATTTTTCCTCTAGGCCTAGGCCTTAAACAACTTTCCTCCCTCATTAATGTTCATGTCCATTAGTCCTTGACCTACACATTTGTAGCTATAGAGTGAGATTGCTTACGTAACTATGGTACTATTGAACCATGTCAAGCTTAATGTGTAAATAAAAACCACTATCCACTTTTCCTTAATGAAATAATGAGGGGTGCTTCCAAGCCTCCACATTTACTCACCCTTGGGATTATCATTCTATATTATTCAAGTGGGGAATGAATGTTTCGTACCTTTCAGAAGATGTAGCCGCCATACAACTGCAGCAGGATTCAAATGACTCGCCATTCTAAGATTTTGTTTTTCAATGTGTCATCAAGGCTCCTTGATGCCCAATCCTCTTTCCTTTGTGTTTATGACACCCATCCCTCTATGAACCTTAATTTTTATTAATTTGATTAAGGTAAAGGCTTGTAAAAACATCCTTGATTATGCTAGGGTATCATCCCTTGATCCAAAGAGGCTCCTTTGTTTGCTAAGGAATCTAGTTTGGAGTTATGGTGTCGCTTAACATGGAAGAATTGTGTGGATTCAAACTTTCCAATTTGAATATGGATCCTTTGAAATATATAAATTTGATCAAAGACATGATTTTCCCTTAATTTGAGCACCTGTTGTATCTATTATTGAAACCCCAAATACTAATAGATGTTGAATATTTTTTAATAGAACCATTTCTAGCCCTTGCCACAAGGCCAAGAATTCCACTTGGTTATTTGTGGCGATCTCGAGACCCCAAGCACATTGAATCAAAATTTCTTCATCAGAGCAATAGATAACACCTCCAAATCCTGCTTCCCCCAATTTATTGTTGTTTAAAAAAAAAAGTCACAATGCAATTAAATTCAACAACACGTTTATTTCTTGTATGCTTAGGAGCTTATTTCAAAGATATATTATGTATACCAACATATATCCATCTTAAATTTAGATCTACCATGCACCGAAAAAGATGATTGACTAAATATTTGCTCATAAAGAGATTATTAATGATTGACTAAATATTTTCTCATAAAGAGATTTTATTCCTATAATCACTTAGGAGATAGTTTAGATTGATCTATGTTGGTTATTAATAATATCCTAAATAATATTATTAATAACCATCTCTATATATAAAATTATCCTAATTTTTAATTTTATTAAAACTTTGATTTAATCTCCATGGGACATTCTAATATTTTTAAAAATTATAAAATAAAAATAAAATAAAAGTGAAATGAGTTATAGTTTTTAGACATGTGGTATTGGTAAGCCACTAGATTCACCCATGGTATTGTAATAAAACCTATTTACAAGTTGATAATAGCCAGGGTAAAGTTGAGGTGAATACCAATAGTTAAGAATCTTGTTACTTTGTAAGTTTATTACAAGTATTAAGATTTTATGTGCTTATTAATTAAACTTAAATATGGTTACCAAATCATCATTTTAATTTATATGGTAAAACGGATCTTAATCTATCACTACTATTCATATGCTATATATTTTAATGTGATA